>OX596275.1:35692594-36090094 GCA_951394225.1 Harpalus rufipes
TGCATGTTGAGTAATCTTAACAAATTACTGAGATCAAATGCTGTTAGGTCTTCCAGTATAATTTACATTTTGAGTATTAATAGTTCTCTCACGAAAAAAAGAACTGTTAGGTTCTCTTGCATGAATTACATGTTGAATAATCCTCACAATTCACTGAGAACAAATGCTGTTAGGTATTCTGGTATAGTTTACATATTGAGTATTAATGGTTCTTTCAGGAAAAAAGACTTGTTTGGACCTCTGGCATAGTTTACATGTTGAGTAATCCTAACAAAGCTCTGAGAACAAATGCTGTTAGGTCTTCTGGGGTAGTGTATATTTTGAGTGTTAATAGTTCTCTCACAAAAAAAAAGAACTCTTAGGTTCTCTGGCATGGCTTACATGTTGAGTAATTCTCACAATTCACTGAGAACAAATGATGATAAGTCTTCCGGTATAATTTACCGATTGAGTATTAATAGTTCTCTCAGGAAAAAAATAACTGGCAGGACCTTTGAAATGGTTTGTATGTTGCGTTATTCTAACGAATCACTGAGAACAAATGACGTTAGGTCTTCGGGTATAGTTTACATATTGAGTATTAATTGTTCTCTCAGAAAAAAAGAAATGTTAGGACCTCTGGCATGGTTTACATGTTGAGTAAAGTTGACAAATCACTGAGAACAATTGCTTTTAGGTCTTCTGGTATAGTTTACATATTGGGTGGTAGTATGGTCACGGTTTTATCCCCGGTTGTAAATCGGTTGTAGCTAAAACCATGACAATATCTTAAAACCAACTTACAACCAAGCCTAGTAAAGTCACGGTTTTAGACCGGTTTTAAGATATAACCGAGAAACAATAAATTTGACTTGTCAACATTGCAAACACGTGACGTAATTTTCGTCAAACTGTCAGCTGATTGGTCAAGTATTGAGTTTTGACGTTCAGGTTAGATTGACAGTTCTTGAATCTTGTTAATAAACTAACATAACATTTTTTTGGGAAAAAAGTAGAAATGAGTGGGAAAAGAGGTGGAAATTGGACGGCAGAGGAGAAGGAGTTTTTGTTGGAATGTGTAGAGAAACATAAAAATATAATTAAAAACAAAAACAAATGATATAAATATAATGAAGAAGAAGAAGGATGCTTGGAAACAAATTGAGGAATCATTTAGGGCAAATGGTTCTAATAGAGACCTAAATCAATTGAAGCAGCAGTGGAAAGGTCTGTTTTAGGAAGAGAAGTATAAATCATCAAAGAAAATCAATTAATTCATTCAGAGAGAATAACAAAGAGGAACAACAATTAATGTGGTGCATAGTGACAATTGTTAAGTGTTGTTATGGAAATATTTTGAAATTGCATAAATGAAATTGTCACATTGTACTCGTTTATCAACAAATAAGTACGGGTTAATAAGTATAGTATGTATGTATTATTTAGTTAAGATGAGATATAGTGATTAATCTGCAGCCGATAAATAACCTCCTTTAATACGAGGATAGTATGGTACAAATGTTTAAAATAGGAACAACTACAATATTTTGGTCGAATGGTGACTACAATGGCAAATTGCAGTAAGTTTTTATATTAATTAAGTGAATATATTGTGAATGTTAACTTGTCTTATACGTAAGTAAAATGATATGAATTATTTTTGTAGTAGGTAAGTATTTTCTTTTATGTTTATAAAAAAATAAAATATTAGATACCGATAAATATAGGTGTTTTCTGGTTAACTTATATGAAACGGTATCTTTTCCCCTAATAAATTATTTTCATATGTTGCAGGTTTGTATATAAAATAAGTAGGTATTGGTATTTCGACAAAAATCCAGGATATACCTACGTTAAAAAAAATTAAATTGATACACATGCCATAAAGTATTCATATGCAACGTATGAATGTCTTTGTATCCTTATAGTGATTGTCATTGATAATAATAAAAGACGTCGAGATGTCGAGACCCACGGCGTCTTGTTTTATGTTTGTTTTGTTTTAGGTAAGCAAGTTTGAATCATGAAAGTAAATTAATTCATATTCAAAGAATAATAAACAACACTTAATGTGGTGCAGAGTAACAACTGTTAATTGTTAGTGTTGTTATAGAAATTGCCGTCTAAATATTTTGATAAAATTCTCACACTGTACGTTTTAATTAATTTATGTACCTATCTCGATAAGATGACAAATACCGATGAATCTGCAGCCGTTGTATAATTTCCAAAGGTTTTTTTTTAATAGGAACAAAATATGTTGGTCGAATGGATACCACAATGGCAATGACTTGTGATTAAAAAAAATGTTTTCTGTAAAGCAATTAGTGAATCTTTCTCTGAATACACAGGTAAGTTATTTTCTTTCTTTAATACATTTTTTTTTTGCAAATTTGAAAAATCGTATAGATATGTTATAATTTAAATTGACATTTTATTTAAATTTTTAATTTTTTGTCCATTCGATTATTACATATCAATGAATTTGTAAGATCTTAAATTGTATATTAACCAATATGACATAATTTGAAATAATTTAGTCTGAATTATAGAGCATGCTAATTTAAGCAATATTTATTAATATAGTGAGTACAACTTTGCAGGATGTGTTATTGAAATTTCAATTAACACATACATTTATTAAATTGTTTATTTTAATTTTGACTTACATATGCTTATAATACACAACACTGGAAAATTATCAAGTAACTTCTATATTCTAATTCTACCGTCTTTACTAGAAAATTTAATTCATTTGCTACTCCAAATGAAATTCGATATCTTCAGATGACTTATTTTACTTCGATTATTCATATTTGTTTTCATATAACCATTAATTCATTTTAAATCTAAATCGAACGTAATTTTGATTTTTTTCTTTTTGTTGGTATCGTTTCATTCCAACAACAATTATTCATGTGGCATGTGGTGCTTAGTGAGAAAGGCCCGCATTACGAATACACTTTTATAATAAAAGTGCTTCTATGGAACGTGCTTTTACATTATATTTATAGGAGTGTGCTCCATGCTTTTATTATAAAAGTGCGTCCGTAATACGGGCCAGTCTGTTATAGAAATTGCAGACAAAATATTTTGAAATTTCATAATTCTCTGGGAAAATGGGTTGTTAGGACCACTAGCAATGTTTACATGTTGAGTATTCTTTACCATTCTTCGAAAACAAGGGATTTTGGGACATGTGGCGTGGTTTCCATGTTGAGTAATCCTAACAAATCACTAAGAAAAAATCTGTTGTGGCCAGCACAATACCTTCCGTCAATCCTGTGTATAATATATAAATTCCATACATAATTTTTCTTGCAAAAGATTCTAAATTTCCAGTAAAATTATTTCATAAAAAAAACTATTCAAATTGCACTTGACACTGACATCTTCTTCTTCTTTAACTTTTCCCATTCGTTAGGGGTCGCTATTTTTGCGTGTCGTTATCATTCAGTACCTTTTCTCTCAAGTCTTCCGCAATACAGTCCTTCCATCTTATCTTTGGTGTTCCTCTGTTTCTTTAACATCCTATTACTAAACTATTCATTCTTGTTCCAATATAATTCTTCATTTCTCCTGATGACATGTTCAAACCAATGTAATCATATTTCTTGTATCTTTCTAGAAACTTGTAATAGAGTTATTTTCTTACCGTATCTTTCCGTGTTTTCCCCAACATCTACTTCAACATCCTCATCTCTGCCACATTAATTTACTTTTTATTGATACTGACATCTGTCAATTTGAATTATATGAATATATTAATAGTTTCCATATTTAGCATAGCTGGCTGAATTATAAAATTTAATTTTTTTAAAATTCTTTAACTCTGTATCTATTGAATATGAAGTATAAAATGTAATCAAATCGTTTAGAGAATAATATTTTATTTAAGTTATAATAACGTTACATGTCAATAAATCAAATTTAACTTTAAATCTTCAAATGAGGGTACTTCCGGTTCACCAATTATAACCAAAATCTAATCACTTGTTCTTCTGGATGTAAACTTGAGGAATACGAAAAAATTATAATTTTTGGAATCGTGGTATTGAAGTTATGGGATCCGGAACTTTAGTCACATACACACAGACACACACACAGACCCACAGACACACAGATACACATACATACAGACATCGTCGTAAAAATGGTAAAATCGTATTATAGGGACCCTAAAACATGCTTATACACTAAAAACTCATCATTGAATATTTTGACCAAAGACAATACCTTCCTTACCTGAAGGTGACGGAAGGTAAAAAGGCTGTAGGTATCCTGGAATATGGTACATATTAATTATTATTAGTTCTCTGTGAAAAAAAAAGAATTGTTAGGACCTCTGGCATGGTTTACACGTTGAGTAATCCTAACGAATCACTGAAAACAATTGCTGTTAGGTCTTCTGGTATAGTGTATATTTTGAGTATTAATAGTTCTCGCAGGAAGAAAAAGAACTGCGAGGACTTTTCACATGGTTTACATGTTGAGTTATCCGAACAAATAACTGAGAACAAATGATGTTAGGTTTTCTGGTATAGTTTACAATCAGCAAAAAAAAGAATAGAATCACTGAGAAAAAATGCTGGTCTTCTGGTATAGTTTATATATTGAGTATTAACAGTTCTCTCAGGGAAAAAGAACTGTTAGGACTTCTGGGATGGTTTGCATGTTGAGTAATCCTAACAAATCACTGAGAACAATTGCTGTTAGGTCTTCTGGTACAGGGTACATATTGAGTATTAATAGTACTCTCAGGAAAAAGAAGAACTGTTAGGACCTCTGGCATGGTTTACATGTTGAGTAATCACTGAGAACAAATGCTGTTAGGTCTTTTGGTATAGTTTACAGATTGAGTATTAATAGTCCTCACAGGAAAAAAAGAACTGTGAGGACCTCTGGCATTGTTTACATGTTGAGTAATTCTAAAAAATCATTGAGAACAAATGCGTAGGTCTTCTGATATAGTGTGCATATTGAGTATTAATAGTTCTTTCAAGAAAAAAAAAGAATTGTCAGGACCTCTGACATGGTTTACATGTTGAGTAATCCTGACAAATCACTGAGAACAAATGCTGTTATGACTTCAGGTATAGTTTACTTATTGAGTAAATGCGGACAAAAAGATAGTTTCGAAATTACGCAACATTTTCTAAACTATATGTTCAAAAATAAAATTTTAAAATCTATTGGTAAGTAAAATGTTCATTATAGGGCTCTAAATTATTATTTTTGAAAATTTAATATTTTTTATATATTTTTTTACTTGTTGAAAATGACAGTATTTTGATGCATTTTTTTAGGTAATATATAATCAAATT
Source organism: Harpalus rufipes (assembly GCA_951394225.1). Taxonomy (NCBI): domain Eukaryota; kingdom Metazoa; phylum Arthropoda; class Insecta; order Coleoptera; family Carabidae; genus Harpalus; species Harpalus rufipes. The sequence continues at coordinate 35,697,898 of OX596275.1, forward strand.
TTCAAATTCTAATAATTTGCGGCCCTAGATACACTCTTTATCTTTAAAATGGTGTATAATTTATCAAAATTTATACAAAAATAGAGAAAAATCTATGCAATATATGACAACGTGTTTTCCTTATTTTTCTACAAGGAATTACTCCACGAGCTAACAACCCTAGTGGTAGACTCTTGCACTAACATTTAGCTCCACCCTTATACAGTCTTAATCAAAATTTACTTTCAATATTGTTACAGAGTTCTATAACAAAATATCGATTCCAGAATATGCGTAACTGAAGTGTGGCGGTATGAGGGGAAATATACCACCGACGGTCTGATCTTGTGTGATTGTAGCGTAGACTCAGACAACTGTACAACATTTCGTTGTGCATATTGAGAATTACGGTAATAAAAGATGTCTCAATAACAGCATCGGATTTAAATTTCGCGCCATTTTTTTTTCTATTTGTTTGGTATGTCTGAAACATTGGCATTTGTAATCTGCAATTGTTCCGAATAGTAAAGATGGAACGCTTTACGACAGAACAGCGCATTGTTACTGTTAAAATGCAATTTGAATCCTTGACATATGTATAGGCGTTTAACATGGGTAAACAGTTTTTTTTTTTTTGTAAATAGTTTCCGGCAGAAAATTAAGCCATGATATTGAACATGATAATAGTACATAAATAAATATATCATCACGGCTTATTACCCATTGCTGGGTGTGCCAATTTGTTTTTTTCGCAGATTTCGGTTATGACGATGATAATAGTATATAACATCATGTATGTTATTTAATATTACTTACTTTGCTATTGCATACAAATTTGTAAATAAATAATTGTTCAATTTTTTATTATGTAATATGAAATGATCATCAAATGCCTCTGTAGTCTACTGGAGTGAGTACTGGACTACTGGTTAGCATGGCTGCTTTTGTATTTGAAGATTGGGGTTCGATTCTCCATTAAAATAATAACCTATTTATAATTTACTTTTTTTAAACAAAAATTATTGTAATTTAAAAATCTCTCTTCTATTTCCAATTACAATCATTTAGATATAATAATAACATTATAACAAAGAAAGATAATTGGTTGTAATAATAAAAACATTGATATATGTTACAAAAATCTGATGTGATCAGCACATTATCTCCCGCCAAGCAATTTTTATTTATTTTAGTAAATAAATATTTGCCAATAATGCAAATATATTTTTTTTATAATCCGAGTAATATAGCTATTGTTCTTATTTTCTACTCGAAAATCTTACCGTTATATTAATTCAAATTTATATTGTAACATTTTTTATAATAACATAAAAAAGCATTATATTTCCTTTAGATATTAATAAAAAAATAAATTATATATACAGTAAAACATAATACCTACCTACACATATTCATTATATCTCAGTTATTTTTTTATGAATACCAAAAGAAAGTATAATGCATTGTTGTTATATCAATATTTTGATTATTGTAATCAATTATTGTCAATTATTTTCTCTATTTATTACAATGTTATTATTTCTAAATGATTGTAATATGAAATAGAAAATACATTTTTAATAGTTCAACAATTTATGTGTATAAAAAATAATGTATAATTTGCAAGTTACAAGAATCATTTTTATATATTTTTTATTTAGTAGATACGTATATAAGGTATAAATATTTAACAAAATATACTTTTTACAATAATAGTTATTTATAATATGTGTTAAAAGTGATATTTTATTATGTGAGAAGGAGCTTTCGAACAAAATGAAATTATTTTTAACATGAATATCATATACAATTTTTCATTTAAATTTGTATTTTTAATAATTTCTTGACATATGCCAAAAATATTGATTTGTTGTTTCATTCGTCATTGCCAAGGTAACTAATTTGCTTTTAACACTACTGTTAAAATGATATTTTTAACCCTAAAAAAAACATTAAAAAGCCTACTTTTAATAGATTTGTATAAAAAATACTTTTTTTTTTCACAAAACATTTTTAAATATATCTAAAAATAACAAAACATTAAACAAATAACATTTTTCTCTAAAGTACGTATAAGATATTACACAAGAGGACAGTACCTACGAACGACAGTTTTGCTCTAGGTAGATTAGACACAATGTAAAGTGATAAATCTTGTGTGGTGGAAATGCTATTTATGGAAAAATGGATAACTTTTTCAACGCCCTGTACTCAAGGAGGAGTGGCTAAACTTATACGTCACAATTTAAGCCCCGTCTTTCTTATTACCTCCCGCACACCCGACCCATCCCGCAGAAATATTGGGGACCCTTTGCACATCCTGTTAATGGTTCTGTTAGGAAAAAAGTACTGTCAGGACAAACTCAAGCAATACAATTGCTTAAAATTTTGTGCTATTACTCATGGCACTGTAAAATGGTGAAAAAATACTTTTATTTTGCCCCTCTTTCGCAAATGAAACGCATGTAAACAATAATTTACGACGTGTTAGATACAGTTTTTAATTCTGAACATTTTTTTGTATTCACACTTTTGTTTTAAAATTAATAGGGCAGAATTTACAACAATATGAAAATTTTACTACTATTTCCTATGGTCAAAAAAATTAGACATACATATAAATGGTACTTAGGTAATTATGACTAATATCAATATTGTATCATTGTGAGTCATTGTTTATATTAAAAGATGCCGATGACCACGGCGTATTTGTTAATGTTTGTTTTGTTTTCGGAAGAGAAGTATAAATCATCAAAGAAAATCAATTAATTCATTCAGAGAGAATAACAAAGAGGAACAACAATTAATGTGGTGCATAGTGACAATAGTTAAGTGTTGTTATGGAAATATTTTGAAATTGCATAAATGAAATTGTCACATTGTACTCGTTTATCAACAAATAAGTACGGGTTAATAAGTATAGGATGTATGTATTATTTAGTTAAGATGAGATAGTGATTAATCTGAAGCCGATAAATAGCCTCCTTTAATACGAAGATAGTATGGTACCAATGTTTAAAATAGGAACAACAACAATATTTTGGTCGAATGGTGACTACAATGGCAAATTGCAGTAAGTTTTTATATTAATTAAGTGAATATATTGTGAATGTTAACTTGTCTTATACGTAAGTAAAATGATATGAATTATTCTTGTAGTAGGTAAGTATTTCCTTTTATGTTTATAAAAAAAATAAAATATTAGATACCGATAAATATAGGTGTTTTCTGGTTAACTTATATGAAACGGTATCTTATCCCCTAATAAATTATTTTCATAAATGTTGCAGGTTTGTATATAAAATAAGTAGGTATTGGTATTTCGACAAAAATCCAGGATATACCTACGTTAAAAAAAAAATGAAATTGATACACATGCCATAAAGTATTCATATGCAACGTATGAATGTCTTTGTATCCTTATAGTGATTGTCATTGATAATAATAAAAGACGTCGAGAACCACGGCGTCTTGTTTTATGTTTGTTTTGTTTTAGGTAAGCAAGTTTGAATCATGAAAGAAAAAAGAAAGTAAATTAATTCATATTCAAAGAATAACAAATAGGAAAAACACTTAATGTGGTGCAGAGTAACAACTGTTAATTGCTAGTGTTGGTATAGAAATTGCCGTCTAAATATTTTGATAAAATTCTCACACTGTACGTTTTAATTAATTTATGGACCTATCTCGTTAAGATGAACAATACCGATGAATCTGCAGCCGTTGTATAATTTCCACAGGTTTTTTTTTAATAGTAACAAAATATGTTGGTCGAATGGATACTCCAATGGCAATGACTTGTGATTAAAAGAAATGTTTTCTGCAAAGCAATAAGTGAATCTTTCTCTGAATACACAGGTAAGTTATTTTCTTTCTTTTATACATTTTTTTTTTGCAAATTTTAAAAATCGTATAGATATGTTATAATTTACATTGACGTTTTATTTAAATTTTTAATTTTTTGTCCATTCGATTATTACAAATCAATGAATTTTTAAGATCTTAAATTGTATATTAACTAATATGCCATACTTTCAAATAATTTAGTCTGAATTACAGAACGAGCTAATTTAAGCAATATTTATTAATATAGTGAGTACAACTTTGCAGTAAGTGTTATTGAATTTTCAATTAACACATATATTTATTAAATTGTTTATTTTAATTTTGACTTAAATATGCTTATAATATACAACACAGGAAAATTATCAAGTAACTTCTATATTCTAATTCTACCGTCTTTACTAGAAAATTTAATTCACTTCCCACTCAAATTGAAATTCGATATCTTCAGATGACTTATTTTATTTCGATTATTCATATTTGTTGTTGTCATATAACCATTAATTCATTTTAAATCTAAATCGAACGTAATTTAGATTTTTTCTTTTTGTTGATATCGTTTCATTTCAACAACAATTATTCATGTGGTGCGTAGTGAGAAAGGCCCGTATTACGAATACGCTTTTATAATAAAAGTGCTTCTATGGAACGTGCTTTTACATTATATTCATATGAGTGTGCCCCATAAAAGCACTTTTATTATAAAAGTGCGTTCGTAATACGCGCCAGTGTGTTATAGAATTTGCAGACAAAATATTTGGAAATTTCATAATTCTCTGGGAAAATGGGTTGTTAGAAACACTAGCAAGGTTCACATGTTGAGTATTTTTTACCATTCTTCGAAAACTAGGGCTTTTGGGACATGTGGCGTGGTTTCCATCTTGAGTAATCCTTACAAATCACTAAGAAGAAAGGCTGTAGGTATCCTGGAATATGGTACATATTAAGTATTATTAATAGTTCTCTCTGAAAAAAAGAACTGTTAGGACCTCTAGCATGATTTACATGTTCAGTAATCCTAACAAATCATTCAGAATGAAGGTTGTTCGGTCTTCTGGTATAGTGTACATATTGAGTATTAATAGTTCTCTCTCTTGAAAAAAAAAAAAAACTGTCAGAACATTTGACATGATTTACATGTTGAGTAATTCTATATCACTGAGAACAAATACTGTTAGGTCTTCTGGTATAGTTTCCAATTTGAGTATTAATAGTACTCTCAGGAAAAAGCAGAACTGTTAGGACCTCTGGCATGGTTTACATGTTGAGTAATTCTAACAAATCACAGAGAAGAAATGCTGTTAGGTCTTCTGGTATAGTTTAAAGATCGAGTATTAATAGTTTTCTGAGGAAAAAAAGAACTGTTAGGACCTCTGGCATGGTTCACATGTTGAGTAATCCTAACAAATCACTGAGAACACATGTTGTTAGTTCTTCTGGTATAGTTTACATATTGAGTATTCATAGTTCTCTCAGGAAAAAAAAAGAACTGTCAGGACCTCTGGCATGATTTACATGTTGAGTAATCGTAAAAAGTCACTGAGAGCAAATGCTGATAGGCCTTCTGGTATAGTTTACATATTGAATATTATTAGTTCTCTCAGGAAAAAAAAGATCTGTTATGACCTCTGGCATGGTTTACATGTTGAGTAATCCTAACAAATCACAGAGAAGAAATGCTGTTAGGTCTTCTGGGATAGTTTACAGATTGAGTATCAATAGTTCTTTCAGGAAAAAAAAAGTATTGTTAGGAACTCTGGCATGGTTAACATGTTGTGTAATCCAGCAAATCACTGAGAACAAACGCTGTTAGGTCTTCTGGTATAGTTTACATATTGGGTATTAATAGTTCTCTCATGAAAAAAAAAAGAACTGTTAGAACCTGACGCATGGTTTACATGTTGAGTTATCATAACAAATCACTGAGAACAAATGCTGTTAAGTCTTGTGGTATAATTTACAGATTGAGTATTGATAGATCTCTAAGAAAAAAATAACTGTTAGGACCTCTGGCATGGTTTACATGTTGAGTAATCCTAACAAATCCCTGAAACAAATGCTGATAGGTCTTCTGGTATAGTTTACATATTAAGTATTAATAGTTCTCTCAGGAAAAAAAAGAACTGTTAGTACCTCTGGAATGGTTTACATGTTGAGTAATCCTAACAAATCACTGAGAACAAATGCTGTTAATTTTTCTTCGTATAATTTACAGATTGAGTATTAATAATTTTCTCAGGAAAAAAAAGAACTGTTAGGACCTGTGGCATGGTTTACATGTTGAGTTATCCTAAAAAATTATTGAGAACAAATGCTGTTAAGTCTTCTGGTATAATTTACATATTGCTTAAATAGTTCTCTCTGAAAAAAAAGAACTGTTAACCTGTGGGATGGTGTACGTGTTGAGTAATCCTAACAAATCACTGAGCGCAAATGCTGTTAGGTCTTCTGGTCACAAATCATTGAGAACAAATGCTGTTAGGTCTTTCGGTACAGTGTATATTTTGAGTATTAATAGTTCTCTCAGGGATAAAGAACTATTAGGACCTCTGGTAGGGTTTACATGTTAATTAATACTAATAATTCACTGAGAAGAATTGTAATTAGTTTTTTTTATTATTATTTTTGAGTATTAACAGTTGTCTCAGGAAAAAAAGAACTATTAGTACTTTTGACATGATTTAAATGTTGAGTAATCCTAACAAATCACTGAGAACATAAAAAAAAACAGGACCTCTGTCATGGTTTACATGTTGAGTAATCGTAACAAGTCACTGAGAACAAATGCTGTTAGGTCTTCTGGTATAGTTTACATATTGAGTATTAATAGTTCTCTCAAGAAAAAAATAACTGTTAGGACCTCTGGCATGGTTTACATGTTGAGTAATCGTAACAAGTCACTGAGAAATGCTGTTAGGTCTTCTGGTATAGTTTACATATTGAGTATTAGTATTTCTCTCAGAAAAAAAGTATTGTTAGGACCTCTGGCATGTTTTACATGTTGAGTAATCCTAACAAATCCCTGAAAAAAATGGTGATAGGTCTTCTGGTATAGTTTACATATTGAGTATTAATAGTTCTCTCAGAAAAAAAAACAGTCAGGACCTCTGTCATGGTTTACATGTTCAGTAATCGTAACAAGTCACTGAGAACCAATGCTGTTAGGTCTTCTGGTATAGTTTACATATTGCTGATTAATGGTTCTCTCAGGAAAAAAAGAACTGTTAGGACCTATGGCATGGTTTACATGTTGAGTAATCCTAACAAATCAGTGAGAACAAATGCTGTTACGTCTTCTGATATAGTTTACATATTGAGTATTATTAGTTACCTCAGGAAAAAAAGAACTGTTAGGACCTCTGGCATAGTTTACATGTTGAGTAATCCGAACAAATCACTGAGAACAAAAGCTGTTAGGTCTTCTGGTATAGTTTACATATTGAGTATTAATAGTTCTCTCAGAAAAAGAATAACTGTTAGGACGTCTGGCATGGTTTACATGTTGAGTAATCCGAAGAAATTACTGAGAACAAATGCTGTTATTAGGTCTTCTGGTATAGTTTACATATTGAGTATTAATAGTTCTCTCAGAAAAAAAAATAACTGTTAGGACCTCTGGCTTGGTTTACATGTTGAGTAATCCTAACAAATCACTGAGAACAAATGCTGTTAGTTCGTCTGGTATAGTTTACATATTGTGTATTAATAGTTCTCTTAGGAACGAAAAGAACTGTTAGGACGTCTGGCATGGTTTACATGTTGAGTAAACCTAACAAATCACTGAAAACAAATGCTGTTACGTCTTCTGGTATAGTTTACATATTGAGTATTAATAGTTCTCTCAGGAAAAAAAAGAACTGTTAGTACCTCTGGCTTGGTTTACATGTTCAGTAATCCTAGCAAATCACTGAGAACAAATGTTGTTAGATCTTCTGGTATAGTTTACATATTGAGTATTAATAGTTTTCTGAGGAAAAAAATAACAGTTAGAACGTCTGGCATGGTTTACATGTTGAGTAATCCGAACAAGTCACTGAAAACAAATGCTGTTAGATCTTCTGATATCGCGTACATAATGATTATTAATAGTTCTTTCAGGAAAAAAAAATAGTCAGGACCTCTGGCCTGTTTTTCATGTTGAGTAATCGTAACAAGTCACTGAGAACAAATGCTGTTAGGTCTTCTGGTATAGTTTACATATTGAGTATTAATAGCTCTCTCAGGAAAAAAATAACTGTTAGGACCTCTGGAATGGTTTACATGTTGAGTAATCCGAACAAATCACTGAGAACAAATGCTGTTAGGTCTTCTGGTATAGTTTACATATTGAGTATTAATAGTTCTCTCAGAAAAAAAATTGTTGTGGCCAGCACAATACCTCTCGCCGTTTTCATTTTATGTTGCATAGGGCGCGAGCAATTGTGTGACTTTGTTGGCCTTGGCAAGCAGATGTGGGGGCCCGTGTCAGAATGAGAGCTAGTAATATACATAGGTGTCAAATATCATAAGTTTTCATTCGAAACATTATGATTTTCCAAATCCATGTGGATTATTTTCCTCGACAAGTATATTCCATACTGCTCGCGCCATATAAGTACACACAAATAATTGAAAATGTTTCTCTTCTTTCGTTCTATGAGAGATTTTATCCTACTATTCTAATATGTTCAAAATTCTTCAAATTCATTGACGGTATTAGCGGTTTTTCTTAAGGGTATATGTAATATTAACATACCTGTAATTTAAATACATAATTAATTAATAATACAATAATATATATTAAATGTACTGATACCTCCCAGAAAAATCTGACACTGACATTTTGCATTTATTTGTCAATTACAAAAATTTAAATATCGCAACTGTTTTTCGGACAACGAGATTTATTACAAGATATTCTATATTATTATATACTATATCTCCAGACCTATACGAGATATAATAAAAAATTTAAATGTGTCAGATTGAGAATTTAATTATCTTTAATATTTGTAGTAACAAATTTTCAAAAAATAATATTTAGAATTTTTCTGTTAGAAACTAAGAAACTACCACTTTTGGTTATGCAATTGTTACCAGAACCTATTCAACTCTTCCCATTACTGTTAGATTGAGGAACCGTAGTCAAACAGGTCTTTAGTCTTATAGAATTTGAGAAATCGTGTCTCCAACAACCTCACACACACACACACACACACACACATCCACACACACACACACACACACACACACACACACACACACACACAACACACACAGACATCATTGTAAAAATGTTAAAATCGGATTCTATGGACCTTAAATCGTGCTTATTCAATAAAATCTGGATATGCGATTTTTAGCATGAATCCAATACCTCTCTTAGCGAGAGGTAAAAAAAGAACTGTTAGGACCTCTGGCATGGTTTACATGTTGAGTAATCCTAACAAATCACTGTAAACAAATGGTGTTAGGTCTTCTGGTATAGTTTACATATTAAGTATTAATAGTTATCTCAGAAAAAAATAACTGTTAGGAACTCTGACATGGTTTACATGTTGAGTAATCCGAACAAATCACTAAGAACAAATGCTGTTAGGTCTTATTCTGGTATAGTTTACATATTGTGTATTAATAGTTCTCTCAGAAAAAAAAGTATTGTTAGGACTTCTGGCATGGTTTACATGTTGAGTAATCCTAACAAATCACTGAGAACAAATGCTGTTAGATCTTCTGGTAGAGTTTACATATAGCGTATTAATAGTTCTCTCAGAAAAAAGAACTGTTAGGACCTCTGGCATGGTTTAAATGTGAGTTTTCCGAGCAAATCACTGAAAACAAATGCTATTAGGTTTTCTGGTATAGTTTACATAATGAGTATTAATAGTTCTCTCAGGAAAAAAAGAACTGTTAGGACCTCTGGCATGTTTTACATGTTGAGTAATCCTAACATATCACTGAAAAAAAATGCTATTACGTCTTCTGGTATAGTTTACATATTGAGTATTAATAGTTCTCTCAGGAAAAAAGAACTGTTAGTACCTCTGGCATGGTTTACATGTTGAGTAATCCTAACAAATCACTGAGAACAAAAGCTGTTAGGTCTTCTGGTATAGTTTACATATTGCGTATTAATAGTTCTCTCAGAAAAATAATAACTGTTAGGACGTCTGGCATGGTTTACATGTTGAGTAATCCGAAGAATTTACTGAGAACAAATGCTGTTAGGTCTTCTGGTATAGTTTACATATTGAGTATTAATAGTTTTTTAGAAAAAAAAAACTGTTAGGAACTCTGGCATGTTGAGTAATCCGAACAAATCACTGAGAACAAATGCTGTTAGTTTTTCTGGTATAGTTTACATATTATGTATTAATAGTTCTCTCAGGAACAAAAAGAACTGTTAGGACCTCTGGCAAGGTTTACATGTTGAGTAAACCTAACAAATTTAACAATTTCTTGACATATGCCAAAAATATTGATTTGTTGTTTCATTCGTCATTGCCAAGGTAACTTATTTGCTTTTAGCACTACTGTTAAAATGATATTTTTAACCCTAAAAACAAACATTAAAAAGCCAACTTTTAATAGATTTGTATAAAAAATACTTTTTTTTTCACAAAACATTTTTAAATATATCTAAAAATAACAAAACATTAAACAAATAACATTTTTCTCTAAAGTACGTATAAGATATTAGACAACAGGACAGTATCTACGAACGACAGTTTTACTCTAGGTAGATTAGACGCAATGTAAAGTGATAAATCTTGTGTGGTGGAAATGCTATTTATGGAAAAATGGATAACTTTTTCAACGCCCTGTACTCAAGGAGCAGTGGCTAAACTAGGAAAAAAGTACTGTCAGGACAAACTCAAGCAATACAATTGCTTAAAATTTTGTGCTATTACTCATGGCACTGTAAAATGGTGAAAAAATACTTTTATTTTGCCCCTCTTTCGCAAATGAAACGCATGTAAACAATAATTTACGACGTGTTAGATACAGTTTTTAATTCTGAACATTTATTTGTATTCACACTTTTGTTTTAAAATTAATAGCGCAGAATTTACAACAATATGAAAATTTTACTACTATTTCCTATGGTCAAAAAAATTAGACATACATATAAATGGTACTTAGGTAATTATGACTAATATCAATATTGTATCATTGTGAGTCATTGTTTACATGTTGAGTAATCCGAACAAATCATTGAGAACAAATGCTGTAAGGTCTTTTGGTATAGTTTACATATTGAGTATTAATAGTTCTCTCAGAAAAAAAAAAACAGTCAGGACCTCTGTCATGGTTTACATGTTCAATAATATTAACAAATCACTGAGAACAAATGGTGTTAGGTCTTCTGGTATAGTTTACATATTGTTTATTAATAGTTCTCTCAGGAAAAAAAGAACTGTTAGGACCTATGGCATGGTTTATATGTTGAGTAATCCTAACCAATAACTGAGAACAAATGCTATTACGTCTTCTGATATAGTTTACATATTAGTTACCTCAGGAAAAAAAGAACTGTTAGGACCTCTGGCATAGTTTACATGTTGAGTAATCCGAACAAATCACTGAGAACAAAAGCTGTTAGGTCTTCTGGTATAGTTTACATATTGAGTATTAATAGTTCTCTCAGAAAAAGAATAACTGTTAGGACGTCTGGCATGGTTTACATGTTGACTAATCCGAAGAAATTACTGAGAACAAATGCTGTTAGGTCTTCTGGTATAGTTTACATATTGAGTATTGATAGTTCTTTCAGAAAAAAAAAAACTGTTAGGACCTCTGGCATGGTTTACATGTTGAGTAATCCTAACAAATCACTTAGAACAAATGCAGTTAGTTCTTCTGGTATAGTTTACATATTGTGTATTAATAGTTCTCTCAGGAACAAAAAGAACTGTTAGGACTTCTGGCAAGGTTTACATGTTGTGTAAACCTAACAAATCACTGAAAACAAATGCTGTTACGTCTTCTGGTATAGTTTACATATTGAGTATTAATAGTTCTCTCAGGAAAAAAAGAACTGTTAGTACCTCTGGCATGGTTTACATGTTGAGTAATCCTAACAAATCACTGAGAACAAATGCTGTTAGGTCTTCTGGGATAGTTTACATATTGCGTATTAATAATTCTCTCAGGAAAAAAATAACTGTTAGGACTTCTGGCATGGTTTACATGTTGAGTAATCGTAACAAGTCACTGAGAACAAATGCTGTTAGGTCTTCTGGTATATTTCATATATTGAGTATTAATAGTTCTCTCAGAAAAAAGGACTGTTAGGACCTCTGGCATGGTTTACATGTTGAGTAATCCTAACAAATCGCTGAGAACAATTGCTGTTAGGGATTCTGGTATAGTTTACATATTGTGTATTAATAGTTTTCTCAGGAACAAAAAAGAACAGTTAGTACCTCTGGCAAGGTTTACTTGTTGAGTAAACCTAACAAATCACTGAAAACAAATGCTGTTACGTCTTCTGGTATAGTTTACATATTGAGTATTAATAGTTCACTCAGGAAAAAAAGAATTGTTAGTACCTCTAGCATGGTTTACATGTTGAGTAATCCTAACAAATCACTGTGAACAAATGCTGTTAGGTCTTCTGGTATAGTTTCATATTGAGTATTAATAGTTCTCTCAGAAAAAAGGACTGTTAGGACCTCTAGCATGGTTTACATGTTGAGTAATCCTAACAAATCACTGAGAACAGTTGCTGTTAGGGATTATGGTATAGTTTACATATTGTGTATTAATACTTCTCTCAGGAACAAAAAAGAAAGGTTAGTACCTCTGGCAAGGTTTACTTGTTGAGTAAACCTAACAAATCACTGAAAACAAATGCTGTTACGTCTTCAGGTATAGTTTACATATTGAGTATTAATAGTTCACTCAGGAAAGAAAAAGAATTGTTAGTGCCTCTGGCATGGTTTACATGTTGAGTAATCCTAACAAATCACTGAGAACAAATGCTGTTACGTCTTTTGGTATAGTTTACATATTGCGTATTAATAGTTCTCTCAGTAAAAAAAGAACTGTTAGGACTTCTGGCATGGTTTACATGTTGAGTAATCGTAACAAGTCACTGAGAACAAAAGCTGTTAGGTCTTTTGGTATATTTTACATATTGAGTATTAATAGTTCTCTCAGAAAAAGGACTGTTAGGACCTCTGGCATGGTTTACATGTTGAGTAATCCTAGCAAATCACTGAGAACAATTGCTGTTAGGGATTCTGGTATAGTTTACATATTGAGTATTAATAGTTCTCTCAGAAAAAGAATAACTGTTAGGACGTCTGGCATGGTTTACAAGTTGTGTAATCGTAACAAGTCACTGAGAACAAATATATATATATATATATATATATATATATATATATATATATATATATATTTTACATATTGCGTATTAGTAGTTCTCTCAGAAAAAAGAGCTGTTAGGACCTCTGGCATGGTTTACATGTTGAGTAATCCTAACAAATCACTGAGAACAATTGCTGTTAGGGATTCTGGTATAGTTTACATATTGAGTATTAATAGTTCTCTCAGAAAAAGAATAACTGTTAGGATGTCTGGCATGGTTTACAAGTTGAGTAATCCGAAGAAATTACTGAGAACAAATGCTGTTAGGTCTTCTGGTATAGTTTACATATTGAGTATTGATAGTTCTTTCAGAAAAAAAAATAACTGTTAGGACCTCTGGCATGGTTTACATGTTGAGTAATCCTAACAAATCACTTAGAACAAATGCAGTTAGTTCTTCTGGTATAGTTTACGTATTGTGTATTAATAGTTCTCTCAGGAACGAAAAGAACTGTTAGGACTTCTGGCACGGTTTACATGTTGAGTAAACCTAACAAATCACTGAAAACAAATGCTGTTACGTCTTCTGGTATAGTTTACATATTGAGTATTAATAGTTCTCTCAGGAAAAAAAGAATTGTTAGTACCTCTGGCATGGTTTACATGTTGAGTAATCCTAACAAATCACTGAGAACAAATGCTGTTAGGTCTTCTGGGATAGTTTACATATTGCGTATTAATAGATCTCTCAGGAAAAAAATAACTGTAAGGACTTCTGGCATGGTTTACATGTTGAGTAAGCGTAACAAGTCACTGAGAACAAATGCTGTTAGGTCTTCTGGTATATTTCATATATTAAGTATTAATAGTTCTCTCAGAAAAAAGGACTGTTAGGACCTCTGGCATGGTTTACATGTTGAGTAATCCTAACAAATCGCTGAGAACAATTGCTGTTAGGGATTCTGGTATAGTTTACATATTGTGTATTAATAGTTCTCTCAGGAACAAAAAAGAGCGGTTAGTACCTCTGGCAAGGTTTACTTGTTGAGTAAACCTAACAAATCACTGAAAACAAATGCTGTTACGTCTTCTGGTATAGTTTACATATTGAGTATTAATAGTTTACTCAGGAAAAAAAGAATTGTTAGTACCTGTAGAATGGTTTACATGTTGAGTAATCCTAACAAATCACTGAGAACAAATGCTGTTAGGTCTTCTGGTATAGTTTACATATTGAGTATTATTAGTTCTCTCAGAAAAAAAGGACTGTTAGGACCTCTAGCATGGTTTACATGTTGAGTAATCGTAACAAGTCACTGAGAACAAAAGCTGTTAGGTCTTTTGGTATATTTTAAATATTGAGTATTAATAGTTTTCTCAGAAAAAAGGACTGTTGGGACCTCTGGCATGGTTTACATGTTGAGTAATCCTAGCAAATCACTGAGAACAATTGCTGTTAGGGATTCTGGTATAGTTTACATATTGAGTATTAATAGTTCTCTCAGAAAAAGAATAACTGTTAGGACGTCTGGCATGGTTTACAAGTTGTGTAATCGTAACAAGTCACTGAGAACAATATATATATATTTTACATATTGAGTATTAATAGTTCTCTCAGAAAAAAGGACTGTTAGGACCTCTGGCATGGTTTACATGTTGAGTAATCCTAACAAATCACTGAGAACAATTGCTGTTAGGGATTCTGGTATAGTTTACATATTGAGTATTAATAGTTCTCTCAGAAAAAGAATAACTGTTAGGACGTCTGGCATGGTTTACAAGTTGAGTAATCCGAAGAAATTACTGAGAACAAATGCTGTTAGGTCTTCTGGTATAGTTTACATATTGAGTATTAATAGTTCTTTCAGAAAAAAAATAACTGTTAGGACCTCTGGCATGGTTTACATGTTGAGTAATCCTAACAAATCACTGAGAACAAATGCTGTTAATTCTTCTGGTATAGTTTACATATTGTGTATTAATAGCTCTCTCAGGAACAAAAAGAACTGTTAGGACTTCTGGCAAGGTTTATGTTGAGTAAACCTAACAAATCACTGAAAACAAATGCTGTTACGTCTTCTGGTATAGATTACATATTGAGTATTAATAGTTCTCTCAGGAAAAAAAGAACTGTTAGTACCTCTGGCATGGTTTACATGTTGGGTAATCCTAAGAAATCACTGAGAACAAATGCTGTTATGTCTTCTGGTATAGTTTACATATTGCGTATTAATAGTTCTCTCAGGAAAAAAATAACTGTTAGGACTTCTGGCATGGTTTACATGTTGAGTAATCGTAACAAGTCATTGAGAACAAAAGCTGTTAGGTCTTTTGGTATATTTTACATATTGAGTATTAATAGTTCTCTCAGAAAAAAGGACTGTTAGGACCTCTGGCATGGTTTACATGTTGAGTAATCCTAGCAAATCACTGAGAACAATTGCTGTTAGGGATTCTGGTATAGTTTACATATTGAGTATTAATAGTTCTCTCAGAAAAAGAATAACTGTTAGGACGTCTGGCATGGTTTACAAGTTGTGTAATCGTTACAAGTCACTGAGAACAAATATATATATATATATATATATATATATATATATATATATATATATTACATATTGAGTATTAATAGTTCTCTCAGAAAAAAGGACTGTTAGGACCTCTGGCATGGTTTACATGTTGAGTAATCCTAACAAATCACTGAGAACAAATGCTGTTAGGTCTTCTGGTATAGTTTACATATTGAGTATTAATAGTTCTCTCAGAAAAAAAGACTGTTAGGACCTCTAGCATGGTTTACATGTTGAGTAATCCTAACAAATCACTGAGAACAATTGCTGTTAGGGATTATGGTATAGTTTACATATTGTGTATTAATAGTTCTCTCATGAACAAAAAATAACGGTTGGAACCTCTGGCATGGTTTACATGTTGAGTAATCCTAACAAATCACTGGAAACAAATACTGTTACGTCTTCTGGTATAGTTTATATATTGCGTATTAATAGTTCTCTCAGGAAAAATAGAATTGTTAGGACTTCTGGCATGGTTTACATGTTGAGTAATCGTAACAAGTCACTGAGAACAAAAGCTGTTAAGTCTTTTGGTATATTTTACATATTGAGAATTAATAGTTCTCTCAGAAAAAAGGACTGTTAGGACCTCTGGCATGGTTTACATGTTGAGTAATCCTAACAAATCACTGAGAACAATTGCTGTTAGGGATTCTGGTATAGTTTACATATTGAGTATTAATAGTTCTCTCAGAAAAAGAGTAACTGTTAGCACGTCTGGCATGGTTTACAAGTTGAGTAATCCGAAGAAATTACTGAGAACAAATGCTGTTAGGTCTTCTGGTATAGTTTACATATTGAGTATTGATAGTTCTTTCAGAAAAAAAATAACTGTTAGGACCTCTGGCATGGTTTACATGTTGAGTAATCCTAACAAATCACTTAGAAAAAATGCAGTTAGTTCTTCTGGTATAGTTTACATATTGTGTATTAATAGTTCTCTCAGGAACAAAAAGAACTGTTAGGACTTCTGGCAAGGTTTACATGTTGAGTAAACCTAACAAATCACTGAAAACAAATGCTGTTACGTCTTCTGGTATAGTTTACATATTGAGTATTAATAGTTCTCTCAGAAAAAAATAACTGTTAGGACCTCTGGCATGGTTTACATGTTGAGTAATCCTAACAAATCACTGAGAACAAATGCTGTTAGGTCTTCTGGGATAGTTTACATATTGCGTATTAATAGTTCTCTCAGGAAAAAAATAACTGTTAGGACTTCTGGCATGGTTTACATGTTGAGTAATCGTAACAAGTCACTGAGAACAAATGCTGTTAGGTCTTCTGGTATATTTCATATATTGAGTATTAATAGTTCTCTCAGAAAAAAGGACTGTTAGGACGTCTGGCATGGTTTACATGTTGAGTAATCCTAACAAATCACTGAGAACAATTGCTGTTAGGGATTCTGGTATAGTTTACATATTGAGTATTAATAGTTCTCTCAGAAAAAGAATAACTGTTAGGATGTCTGGCATGGTTTACAAGTTGAGTAATCCGAAGAAATTACTGAGAACAAATGCTGTTAGGTCTTCTGGTATAGTTTACATATTGAGTATTGATAGTTCTTTCAGAAAAAAAATAACTGTTAGGACCTCTGGCATGGTTTACATGTTGAGTAATCCTAACAAATCACTTAGAAAAAATGCAGTTAGTTCTTCTGGTATAGTTTACATATTGTGTATTAATAGTTCTCTCAGGAACAAAAAGAACTGTTAGGACTTCTGGCAAGGTTTACATGTTGAGTAAACCTAACAAATCACTGAAAACAAATGCTGTTACGTCTTCTGGTATAGTTTACATATTGAGTATTAATAGTTCTCTCAGGAAAAAAAGAACTGTTAGTACCTCTGGCATGGTTTCCATGTTGAGTAATCCTAACAAATCACTGAGAACAAATGCTGTTAGGTCTTCTGGGATAGTTTACATATTGCGTATTAATAATTCTCTCAGGAAAAAAATAACTGTTAGGACTTCTGGCATGGTTTACATGTTGAGTAATCGTAACAAGTCACTGAGAACAAATGCTGTTAGGTATTCTGGTATATTTCATATATTGAGTATTAATAGTTCTCTCAGAAAAAAGGACTGTTAGGACCTCTGTCATGGTTACATGTTGAGTAATCCTAACAAATTGCTGAGAACAATTGCTGTTAGGGATTCTGGTATAGTTTACATATTGTGTATTAATAGTTCTCTCAGGAACAAAAAAGAACGGTTAGTACCTCTGGCAAGGTTTACTTGTTGAGTAAACCTAACAAATCACTGAAAATAAATGCTGTTACGTCTTCTGGTATAGTTTACATATTGAGTATTAATAGTTCACTCAGGAAAAAAAGAATTGTTAGTACCTCTAGCATGGTATACATGTTGAGTAATCCTAACAAATCACTGAGAACAAATGCTGTTAGGTCTTCTGGTATAGTTTACATAATGAGTGGTAATAGTTCTCTCAGAAAAAAGGACTGTTAGGACCTCTAGCATGGTTTACATGTTGAGTAATCCTAACAAATCACTGAGAACAATTGCTGTTAGGGATTATGGTATAGTTTACATATTGTGTATTAATACTTCTCTCAGGAAAAAAAGAACTGTTAGTACCTCTGGCATGGTTTACATGTTGAGTAATCCTAACAAATCACTGAGAACAAATGCTATTAGGTCTTCTGGGATAGTTTACATATTGCGTATTAATAATTCTCTCAGGAAAAAAATAACTGTTAGGACTTCTCGAATGGTTTACATGTTGAGTAATCGTAACAAGTCACTGAGAACAAATGCTGTTAGGTCTTCTGGTATATTTCATATATTGAGTATTAATAGTTCTCTCAGAAAAAAGGACTGTTAGGACCTCTGGCATGGTTTACATGTTGAGTAATCCTAACAAATCGCTGAGAACAATTGCTGTTAGGGATTTTGGTATAGTTTACATATTGTGTATTAATAGTTCTCTCAGGAACAAAAATGAACGGTTAGTACCTCTGGCAAGGTTTACTTGTTGAGTAAACCTAACAAATCACTGAAAACAAATGCTGTTACGTCTTCTGGTATAGTTTACATATTGAGTATTAATAGTACACTCAGGAAAAAAAGAATTGTTAGTACCTCTAGCATGGTTTACATGTTGAGTAATCCTAACAAATCACTGAGAACAAATGCTGTTAGGTCTTCAGGTATAGTTTACATATTGAGTATTAATAGTTCTCTCAGAAAAAAGGACTGTTAGGACCTCTAGCATGGTTTACATGTTGAGTAATCCTAACAAATCACTGAGAACAGTTGCTGTTAGGGATTATGGTATAGTTTACATATTGTGTATTAATACTTCTCTCAGGAACAAAAAAGAAAGGTTAGTACCTCTGGCAAGGTTTACATGTTGAGTAAACCTAACAAATCACTGAAAACAAATGCTGTTACGTCTTCTGGTATAGTTTACATATTGAGTATTAATAGTTCACTCAGGAAAGAAAAAGAATTGTTAGTGCCTCTGGCATGGTTTACATGTTGAGTAATCCTAACAAATCACTGAGAACAAATGCTGTTACGTCTTCTGGTATAGTTTACATATTGCGTATTAATAGTTCTCTCAGGAAAAAAAGAACTGTTAGGACTTCTGGCATGGTTTAAATGTTGAGTAATCGTAACAAGTCACTGAGAACAAAAGCTGTTAGGTCTTTTGGTATATTTTACATATTGAGTATTAATAGTTCTCTCAGAAAAAAGGACTGTTAGGACCTCTGGCATGGTTTACATGTTGAGTAATCCTAGCAAATCACTAAGAACAATTGCTGTTAGGGATTCTGGTATAGTTTAGATATTGAGTATTAATAGTTCTCTCAGAAAAAGAATAACTGTTAGGACGTCTGGCATGGTTTACAAGTTGAGTAATCGTAACAAGTCGTGAGAACAAATATATATATATATATTACATATTGAGTATTAATAGTTCTCTCAGAAAAAAGGACTGTTAGGACCTCTGGCATGGTTTACATGTTGAGTTATCCTAACAAATCACTGAGAACAATTGCTGTTAGGGATTCTGGTATAGTTTACATATTGAGTATTAATAGTTCTCTCAGAAAAAGAATAACTGTTAGGACGTCTGGCATGGTTTACAAGTTGAGTAATCCGAAGAAATTACTGAGAACAAATGCTGTTAGGACTTCTGGTATAGTTTACATATTGAGTATTAATAGTTCTTTCAGAAAAAAAATTACTGTTAGGACCTCTGGCATGGTTTACATGTTGAGTAATCCTAACAAATCACTGAGAACAAATGCTGTTAGTTCTTCTGGTATAGTTTACATATTGTTTATTAATAGCTCTCTCAGGAACAAAAAGAACTGTTAGGACTTCTGGCAAGGTTTATGTTGAGTAAACCTAACAAATCACTGAAAACAAATGCTGTTACGTCTTCTGGTATAGATTACATATTGATTATTGATAGTTCTCTCAGGAAAAAAAGAACTGTTAGTACCTCTGGCATGGTTTACATGTTGGGTAATCCTAACAAATCATTGAGAACAAATGCTGTTATGTCTTCTGGGATAGTTTACATATTGCGTATTAATAGTTCTCTCAGGAAAAAAATAACTGTTAGGACTTCTGGCATGGTTTACATGTTGAGTAATCGTAATAAGTCACTGAGAACAAAAGCTGTTAGGTCTTCTGGTATATTTCATATATTGAGTATTAATAGTTCTCTCAGAAAAAAGGACTGTTAGGACCTCTGGCATGGTTTACATGTTGAGTAAACCTAACAAATCACTGAAAACAAATGCTGTTACGTCTTTTGGTATAGTTTACATATTGAGTATTAATAGTTCTCTCAGGAAAAAAAGAACTGTTAGGACCTCTGGCATGGTTTACATGTTGAATAATCCTAACAAATCACTGAGAACAATTGCTGTTAGGGATTCTGGTATAGTTTACATATTGAGTATTAATAGTTCTCTCAGAAAAAGAATAACTGTTAGGATGTCTGGCATGGTTTACAAGTTGAGTAATCCGAAGAAATTACTGAGAACAAATGCTGTTAGGTCTTCTGGTATAGTTTACATATTGAGTATTGATAGTTCTTTCAGAAAAAAAATAACTGTTAGGACCTCTGGCATGGTTTACATGTTGAGTAATCCTAACAAATCACTTAGAAAAAATGCAGTTAGTTCTTCTGGTATAGTTTACATATTGTGTATTAATAGTTCTCTCAGGAACAAAAAGAACTGTTAGGACTTCTGGCAAGGTTTACATGTTGAGTAAACCTAACAAATCACTGAAAACAAATGCTGTTACGTCTTCTGGTATAGTTTACATATTGAGTATTAATAGTTCTCTCAGGAAAAAAGAACTGTTAGTACCTCTGGCATGGTTTCCATGTTGAGTAATCCTAACAAATCACTGAGAACAAATGCTGTTAGGTCTTCTGGGATAGTTTACATATTGCGTATTAATAATTCTCTCAGGAAAAAAATAACTGTTGGCATGGTTTACATGTTGAGTAATCGTAACAAGTCACTGAGAACAAATGCTGTTAGGTATTCTGGTATATTTCATATATTGAGTATTAATAGTTCTCTCAGAAAAAAGGACTGTTAGGACCTCTGGCATGGTTTACATGGTGAGTAATCCTAACAAATTGCTGAGAACAATTGCTGTTAGGGATTCTGGTATAGTTTACATATTGTGTATTAATAGTTCTCTCAGGAACAAAAAAGAACGGTTAGTACCTCTGGCAAGGTTTACTTGTTGAGTAAACCTAACAAATCACTGAGAACAAATGCTGTTATGTCTTCTGGGATAGTTTACATATTGCGTATTAATAGTTCTCTCAGGAAAAAAATAACTGTTAGGACTTCTGGCATGGTTTACATGTTGAGTAATCGTAACAAGTCACTGAGAACAAATGCTGTTAGGTCTTCTGGTATATTTCATATATTAAGTATTAATAGTTCTCTCAGAAAAAAGGACTGTTAGGACCTCTGGCATGGTTTACATGTTGAGTAATCCTAGCAAATCACTGAGAACAATTGCTGTTAGGGCTTCTGGTATAGTTTACATATTGAGTATTAATAGTTCTCTCAGAAAAAGAATAACTGTTAGGACGTCTGGCATGGTTTACAAGTTGAGTAATCGTAACAAGTCCTGAGAACAAATATATATACAGGGTGATTCATCGGTCTGTCCTCTCTTTATAACTGTTTTATTTTAAGTCAAATGGAAAAACTCTTCAAATATAATTTATATAATATATTATTGTCTATCTACGTACTATATGTATTTGTATACAGGGTGCTTCGTTGAAGCGCAACAATATATAACTTTATATATCTTAATGGAACAGCCTATATATATTTATTTATTTTGATAGTAAATTAGATTCCCTTTAAAAAAGTATTAAGTAATAAGGGGTCTAAATTTATAAATTAAGAAATTATTTACGTTCATAAAAAATAGTAGTTCATAGTGGAAAAAACTATAATTTAATACAAATTTTTGATTCTTTTTTATTAATACTTATTTTAAAAATCAACATCAACGATGATAAACTAAGAGTATTGCTTGTTTAAATTCGAAACAATTGATCAAATTATCCTTAGCTTACTGTGTTAATAATAACATGATACAAAAATATCATTCAACGAATAAAGGTAAATAACTTCTTAATTTATAATTTTAGACCCCTTATTACTTAATAATTTTTTAAAGGAAATCTAATTTACTATCAAAATAAATAAATATATATAGGGTGTTCCATTAAGAAATATAAAGTTACATATTGTTGCGCTTCAACGGGGCACCCTGTATACAAGTGCATATAGTACGTAGATAGACAATAATATATCATATAAATTTTATCTGAAGAGTTTTTCTATCTGACTTAAAATAAAAGAGTTATAAAGAGAGGACAGACCGATGAATCACCCTGTATATATATATATATATATATATATATATATATATATATATATATATATTTTATATATTGAGTATTAATAGTTCTCTCAGAAAAAAGGACTGTTAGGACCTCTGGCATGGTTTACATGTTGAGTAATCCTAACAAATCACTGAGAACAATTGCTGTTAGGGATTCTGGTATGGTTTACATATTGAGTATTAATAGTTCTCTCAGAAAAAGAATAACTGTTAGGACGTCTGGCATGGTTTACAAGTTGAGTAATCCGAAGAAATTACTGAGAACAAATGCTGTTAGGTCTTCTGGTATAGTTTACATATTGAGTATTAATAGTTCTTTCAGAAAAAAAATAACTGTTAGGACCTCTGGCATGGTTTACATGTTGAGTAATCCTAACAAATCTCTGAGAACAAATGCTGTTAGTTCTTCTGGTATAGTTTACATATTGTGTATTAATTGCTCTCTCAGGAACAAAAAGAACTGTTAGGAATTCTGGCAAGGTTTATGTTGAGTAAACCTAACAAATCACTGAAAACAAATGCTGTTATGTCTTCTGGTATAGTTTACATACTGAGTATTAATAGTTCTCTCAGGAAAAAAAGAACTGTTAGTACCTCTGGCATGGTTTACATGTTGAGTAATCCTAACAAATCACTGAGAACAAATGCTGTTAGGTCTTCTGGTATAGTTTACATATTGCGTATTAATAGTTCTCTCAGGAAAAAAATAACTGTTAGGACTTCTGGCATGGTTTACATGTTGAGTAATCGTAACAAGTCACTGAGAACAAATGCTGTTAGGTCTTCTGGTATATTTTATATATTGAGTATTAATAGTTCTCTCAGAAAAAGAACGGTTAGTACCTCTGGCAAGGTTTACTTGTTGAGTAAACCTAACAAATCACTGAAAACAAATGCTGTTACGTCTTCTGGTATAGTTTACATATTGAGTATTAATAGTTCACTCAGGAAAAAAAGAATTGTTAGTACCTCTAGCATGGTTTACATGTTGAGTAATCCTAACAAATCACTGAGAACAAATGCTGTTAGGTCTTCTGGTATAGTTTACATATTGCGTATTAATAGTTCTCTTAGGAAAAAAAGAACTGTTAAAACTTCTGGCATGGTTTACATGTTGAGTAATCGTAACAAGTCACTGAGAACAAATGCTGATAGCTCTTCTGGTATATTTTACATATTGAGTATTAATAGTTATTAATAGATCCTAACAAATCACTGAGAACAATTGCTGTTAGGGATTCTGGTATAGTTTACATATTGAGTATTAATAGTTCTCTCAGAAAAAGAATAACTGTTAGGACGTCTGGCATGGTTTACAAGTTGAGTAATCCGAAGAAATTACTGAGAACAAATGCTGTTAGGTCTTCTGGTATAGTTTACATATTGAGTATTAATAGTTCTTTCAGAAAAAAAATAACTGTTAGGACCTCTGGCATGGTTTACATGTTGAGTAATCCTAACAAATCACTGAGAACAAATGCTGTTAGTTCTTCTGGTATAGTTTACATATTGTGTATTAATAGCTCTCTCAGGAACAAAAAGAACTGTTAGGACTTCTGGCAAGGTTTATGTTGAGTAAACCTAACAAATCACTGAAAACAAATGCTGTTACGTCTTCTGGTATAGATTACATATTGAGTATTAATAGTTCTCTCAGGAAAAAAAGAACTGTTAGTACCTCTGGCATGGTTTACATGTTGAGTAATCCTAACAAATCACTGAGAACAAATGCTGTTATGTCTTCTGGGATAGTTTACATATTGCGTATTAATAGTTCTCTCAGGAAAAAAATAACTGTTAGGACTTCTGGCATGGTTTACATGTTGAGTAATCGTAACAAGTCATTGAGAACAAAAGCTGTTAGGTCTTTTGGTATATTTTACATATTGAGTATTAATAGTTCTCTCAGAAAAAAGGACTGTTAGGACCTCTGGCATGGTTTACATGTTGAGTAATCCTAGCAAATCACTGAGAACAATTGCTGTTAGGGATTCTGGTATAGTTTACATATTGAGTATTAATAGTTCTCTCAGAAAAAAAGACTGTTAGGACCTCTAGCATGGTTTACATGTTGAGTAATCCTAACAAATCACTGAGAAAAATTGCTGTTAGGGATTATGGTATAGTTTACATATTGTGGATTAATAGTTCTCTCATGAACAAAAAAGAACGGTTGGTACCTCTGGCAAGGTTTACTAGTTGGGTAAACCTAACAAATCACTGAAAACAAATGCTGTTACGTCTTCTGGTATAGTTTACATATTGAGTATTAATAGTTCACTCAGAAAAAAAAAGAATTGTTAGTACCTCTGGCATGGTTTACATGTTGAGTAATCCTAACAAATCACTGGAAACAAATGCTGTTACGTCTTCTGGTATAGTTTATATATTGCGTATTAATAGTTCTCTCAGGAAAAAAAGAATTATTAGGACTTCTGGCATGGTTTACATGTTGAGTAATCGTAACAAGTCACTGAGAACAAAAGCTGTTAAGTCTTTTGGTATATTTTACATATTGAGAATTAATAGGTCTCTCAGAAAAAAGGACTGTTAGGACCTCTGGCATGGTTTACATGTTGAGTAATCCTAACAAATCACTGAGAACAAATGCTGTTAGGGATTCTGGTATAGTTTACATATTGAGTATTAATAGTTCTCTCAGAAAAAGAATAACTGTTAGCACGTCTGGCATGGTTTACAAGTTGAGTAATCCGAAGAAATTACTGAGAACAA
Source organism: Harpalus rufipes (assembly GCA_951394225.1). Classification (NCBI taxonomy): domain Eukaryota; kingdom Metazoa; phylum Arthropoda; class Insecta; order Coleoptera; family Carabidae; genus Harpalus; species Harpalus rufipes. The sequence continues at coordinate 35,723,253 of OX596275.1, forward strand.
ATGCTGTTAGGTCTTCTGGTATAGTTTACATATTGAGTATTGATAGTTCTTTCAGAAAAAAAATAACTGTTAGGACCTCTGGCATGGTTTACATGTTGAGTAATCCTAACAAATCACTGAGAACAAATGCTGTTAGTTCTTCTGGTATAGTTTACATATTGTGTGTTAATATTTCTCTCAGGAACAAAAAGAACTGTTAGGACTTCTGGCAAGGTTTACATGTTGAGTAAACCTAACAAATCACTGAAAACAAATGCTGTTAGGGATTATGGTATAGTTTACATATTGTGTATTAATACTTCTCTCAGGAAAAAAGAACTGTTAGTACCTCTGGCATGGTTTACATGTTGAGTAATCCTAACAAATCACTGAGAACAAATGTTGTTAGGTCTTCTGGGATAGTTTACATATTGCGTATTAATAATTCTCTCAGGAAAAAAATAACTTTTAGGACTTCTGGCATGGTTTACATGTTGAGTAATCGTAACAGGTCACTGAGAACAAATGCTGTTAGGTCTTTTGGTATATTTTACATATTGAGTATTAATAGTTCTCTCAGAAAAAAGGACTGTTAGGACCTCTGGCATGGTTTACATGTTGAGTAATCCTAACAAATCGCTGAGAACAATTGCTGTTAGGGATTCTGGTATAGTTTACATATTGTGTATTAATAGTTCTCTCAGGAACAAAAAAGAACGGTTAGTACCTCTGGCAAGGTTTACTTGTTGAGTAAACCTAACAAATCACTGAAAACAAATGCTGTTACGTCTTCTGGTATAGTTTACATATTGAGTATTAATAGTTCAGTCAGGAAAAAAAGAATTGTTAGTACCTCTAGCATGGTTTACATGTTGAGTAATCCTAACAAATCACTGAGAACAAACGCTGTTAGGTCTTCTGGTATAGTTTACATATTGAGTATTAATAGTTCTCTCAGAAAAAAGGACTGTTAGGACCTCTAGCATGGTTTACATGTTGAGTAATCCTAACAAATCACTGAGAACAGTTGCTGTTAGGGATTATGGTATAGTTTACATATTGTGTATTAATACTTCTCTCAGGAACAAAAAAGAAAGGTTAGTACCTCTGGCAAGGTTTACTTGTTGAGTAAACCTAACAAATCACTGAAAACAAATGCTGTTACGTCTTCTGGTATAGTTTACATATTGAGTATTAATAGTTCACTCAGGAAAGAAAAAGAATTGTTAGTGCCTCTGGCATGGTTTACATGTTGAGTAATCCTAACAAATCACTGAGAACAAATGCTGTTACGTCTTCTGATATAGTTTACATATTGCGTATTAATATTTCTCTCAGGAAAAAAAGAACAGTTAGGACTTCTGGCATGGTTTACATGTTGAGTAATCGTAACAAGTCACTGAGAACAAAAGCTGTTAGGTCTTTTGGTATATTTTACATATTGAGTATTAATAGTTCTCTCAGAAAAAAGGACTGTTAGGACCTCTGGCATGGTTTACATGTTGAGTAATCCTAACTAATCACTGAGAACAATTGCTGTTAGGGATTCTGGTATAGTTTACATATTGAGTATTAATAGTTCTCTCAGAAAAAGAATAACTGTTAGGACGTCTGGCATGGTTTACAAGCTGAGTAATCCGAAGAAATTACTGAGAACAAATGCTGTTAGGTCTTCTGGTATAGTTTACATATTGAGTATTAAAAGTTCTTTCAGAAAAAAAATTACTGTTAGGACCTCTGGCATGGTTTACATGTTGAGTAATCCTAACAAATCACTGAGAACAAATGCTGTTAGTTCTTCTGGTATAGTTTACATATTGTGTATTAATAGCTCTCTCAGGAACAAAAAGAACTGTTAGGACTTCTGGCAATGTTTATGTTGAGTAAACCTAACAAATCACTGAAAACAAATGCTGTTACGTCTTCTGGTATAGATTACATATTGATTATTGATAGTTCTCTCAGGAAAAAAAGAACTGTTAGTACCTCTGGCATGGTTTACATGTTGGGTAATCCTAACAAATCACTGAGAACAAATGCTGTTATGTCTTCTGGGATAGTTTACATATTGCGTATTAATAGTTCTCTCAGGAAAAAAATAACTGTTAGGACTTCTGGCATGGTTTACATGTTGAGTAATCGTAACAAGTCACTGAGAACAAAAGCTGTTAGGTCTTTTGGTATATTTTACATATTGAGTATTAATAGTTCTCTCAGAAAAAAGGACTGTTAGGACCTCTGGCATGGTTTACATGTTGAGTAATCCTAGCAAATCACTGAGAACAATTGCTGTTAGGGATTCTGGTATAGTTTACATATTGAGTATTAATAGCTCTCTCAGAAAAAGAATAACTGTTAGGACGTCTGGCATGGTTTACAAGTTGTGTAATCGTAACAAGTCACTGAGAACAATATATATATACGAGTATATATATTTTACATATAGAGTATTAATAGTTCTCTCAGAAAAAAGGACTGTTAGGACCTCTGGCATGGTTTACATGTTGAGTAATCCTAGCAAATCACTGAGAACAATTGCTGTTAGGGATTCTGGTATAGTTTACATATTGAGTATTAATAGTTCTCTCAGAAAAAGAATAACTGTTAGGACGTCTGGCATGGTTTACAAGTTGTGTAATCGTAACAAGTCACTGAGAACAATATATATATATATATATATATATATATATATATATATATATATATATATATATATTTTACATATTGAGTATTAATAGTTCTCTCAGAAAAAAGGACTGTTAGGACCTCTGGCATGGTTTACATGTTGAGTAATCCTAACAAATCACTGAGAACAAATGCTGTTAGGTCTTCTGGTATAGTTTACATATTGAGTATTAATAGTTCTCTGAGAAAAAAATAACTGTTAGGACCTCTGGCATGGTTTACATGTTGAGTAATCGTAACAAGTCACTGAGAACAAATGCTGTTAGGTCTTCTGGTATATTTCATATATTGAGTATTAATAGTTCTCTCAGAAAAAAGGACTGTTAGGACCTCTGGCATGGTTTACATGTTGAGTAATCCTAACAAATCGCTGAGAACAATTGCTGTTAGGGATTTTGGTATAGTTTACATATTGTGTATTAATAGTTCTCTCAGGAACAAAAATGAACGGTTAGTACCTCTGGCAAGGTTTACTTGTTGAGTAAACCTAACAAATCACTGAAAACAAATGCTGTTACGTCTTCTGGTATAGTTTACATATTGAGTATTAATAGTACACTCAGGAAAAAAAGAATTGTTAGTACCTCTAGCATGGTTTACATGTTGAGTAATCCTAACAAATCACTGAGAACAAATGCTGTTAGGTCTTCAGGTATAGTTTACATATTGAGTATTAATAGTTCTCTCAGAAAAAAGGACTGTTAGGACCTCTAGCATGGTTTACATGTTGAGTAATCCTAACAAATCATTGAGAACAGTTGCTGTTAGGGATTATGGTATAGTTTACATATTGTGTATTAATACTTCTCTCAGGAACAAAAAAGAAAGGTTAGTACCTCTGGCAAGGTTTACATGTTGAGTAAACCTAACAAATCACTGAAAACAAATGCTGTTACGTCTTCTGGTATAGTTTACATATTGAGTATTAATAGTTCACTCAGGAAAGAAAAAGAATTGTTAGTGCCTCTGGCATGGTTTACATGTTGAGTAATCCTAACAAATCACTGAGAACAAATGCTGTTACGTCTTCTGGTATAGTTTACATATTGCGTATTAATAGTTCTCTCAGGAAAAAAAGAACTGTTAGGACTTCTGGCATGGTTTAAATGTTGAGTAATCGTAACAAGTCACTGAGAACAAAAGCTGTTAGGTCTTTTGGTATATTTTACATATTGAGTATTAATAGTTCTCTCAGAAAAAAGGACTGTTAAGACCTCTGGCATGGTTTACATGTTGAGTAATCCTAGCAAATCACTAAGAACAATTGCTGTTAGGGATTCTGGTATAGTTTAGATATTGAGTATTAATAGTTCTCTCAGAAAAAGAATAACTGTTAGGACGTCTGGCATGGTTTACAAGTTGAGTAATCGTAACAAGTCCTGAGAACAAATATATATATATATATATATATATATATATATATATATATATATATACATATATATATATATATATTACATATTGAGTATTAATAGTTCTCTCAGAAAAAAGGACTGTTAGGACCTCTGGCATGGTTTACATGTTGAGTTATCCTAACAAATCACTGAGAACAATTGCTGTTAGGGATTCTGGTATAGTTTACATATTGAGTATTAATAGTTCTCTCAGAAAAAGAATAACTGTTAGGACGTCTGGCATGGTTTACAAGTTGAGTAATCCGAAGAAATTACTGAGAACAAATGCTGTTAGGACTTCTGGTATAGTTTACATATTGAGTATTAATAGTTCTTTCAGAAAAAAAATTACTGTTAGGACCTCTGGCATGGTTTACATGTTGAGTAATCCTAACAAATCACTGAGAACAAATGCTGTTAGTTCTTCTGGTATAGTTTACATATTGTTTATTAATAGCTCTCTCAAGAACAAAAAGAACTGTTAGGACTTCTGGCAAGGTTTATGTTGAGTAAACCTAACAAATCACTGAAAACAAATGCTGTTACGTCTTCTGGTATAGATTACATATTGATTATTGATAGTTCTCTCAGGAAAAAAAGAACTGTTAGTACCTCTGGCATGGTTTACATGTTGGGTAATCCTAACAAATCACTGAGAACAAATGCTGTTATGTCTTCTGGGATAGTTTACATATTGCGTATTAATAGTTCTCTCAGGAAAAAAATAACTGTTAGGACTTCTGGCATGGTTTACATGTTGAGTAATCGTAATAAGTCACTGAGAACAAAAGCTGTTAGGTCTTCTGGTATATTTCATATATTGAGTATTAATAGTTCTCTCAGAAAAAAGGACTGTTAGGACCTCTGGCATGGTTTACATGTTGAGTAAACCTAACAAATCACTGAAAACAAATGCTGTTACGTCTTTTGGTATAGTTTACATATTGAGTATTAATAGTTCTCTCAGGAAAAAAAGAACTGTTAGGACCTCTGGCATGGTTTACATGTTGAATAATCCTAACAAATCACTGAGAACAATTGCTGTTAGGGATTCTGGTATAGTTTACATATTGAGTATTAATAGTTCTCTCAGAAAAAGAATAACTGTTAGGATGTCTGGCATGGTTTACAAGTTGAGTAATCCGAAGAAATTACTGAGAACAAATGCTGTTAGGTCTTCTGGTATAGTTTACATATTGAGTATTGATAGTTCTTTCAGAAAAAAAATAACTGTTAGGACCTCTGGCATGGTTTACATGTTGAGTAATCCTAACAAATCACTGAGAACAAATGCTGTTATGTCTTCTGGGATAGTTTACATATTGCGTATTAATAGTTCTCTCAGGAAAAAAATAACTGTTAGGACTTCTGGCATGGTTTACATGTTGAGTAATCGTAACAAGTCACTGAGAACAAAAGCTGTTAGGTCTTTTGGTATATTTTACATATTGAGTATTAATAGTTCTCTCAGAAAAAAGGACTGTTAGGACCTCTGGCATGGTTTACATGTTGAGTAATCCTAGCAAATCACTGAGAACAATTGCTGTTAGGGATTCTGGTATAGTTTACATATTGAGTATTAATAGCTCTCTCAGAAAAAGAATAACTGTTAGGACGTCTGGCATGGTTTACAAGTTGTGTAATCGTAACAAGTCACTGAGAACAATATATATATACGAGTATATATATTTTACATATAGAGTATTAATAGTTCTCTCAGAAAAAAGGACTGTTAGGACCTCTGGCATGGTTTACATGTTGAGTAATCCTAGCAAATCACTGAGAACAATTGCTGTTAGGGATTCTGGTATAGTTTACATATTGAGTATTAATAGTTCTCTCAGAAAAAGAATAACTGTTAGGACGTCTGGCATGGTTTACAAGTTGTGTAATCGTAACAAGTCACTGAGAACAATATATATATATATATATATATATATATATATATATATATATATATATATATATATATATATTTTACATATTGAGTATTAATAGTTCTCTCAGAAAAAAGGACTGTTAGGACCTCTGGCATGGTTTACATGTTGAGTAATCCTAACAAATCACTGAGAACAAATGCTGTTAGGTCTTCTGGTATAGTTTACATATTGAGTATTAATAGTTCTCTGAGAAAAAAATAACTGTTAGGACCTCTGGCATGGTTTACATGTTGAGTAATCGTAACAAGTCACTGAGAACAAATGCTGTTAGGTCTTCTGGTATATTTCATATATTGAGTATTAATAGTTCTCTCAGAAAAAAGGACTGTTAGGACCTCTGGCATGGTTTACATGTTGAGTAATCCTAACAAATCGCTGAGAACAATTGCTGTTAGGGATTTTGGTATAGTTTACATATTGTGTATTAATAGTTCTCTCAGGAACAAAAATGAACGGTTAGTACCTCTGGCAAGGTTTACTTGTTGAGTAAACCTAACAAATCACTGAAAACAAATGCTGTTACGTCTTCTGGTATAGTTTACATATTGAGTATTAATAGTACACTCAGGAAAAAAAGAATTGTTAGTACCTCTAGCATGGTTTACATGTTGAGTAATCCTAACAAATCACTGAGAACAAATGCTGTTAGGTCTTCAGGTATAGTTTACATATTGAGTATTAATAGTTCTCTCAGAAAAAAGGACTGTTAGGACCTCTAGCATGGTTTACATGTTGAGTAATCCTAACAAATCATTGAGAACAGTTGCTGTTAGGGATTATGGTATAGTTTACATATTGTGTATTAATACTTCTCTCAGGAACAAAAAAGAAAGGTTAGTACCTCTGGCAAGGTTTACATGTTGAGTAAACCTAACAAATCACTGAAAACAAATGCTGTTACGTCTTCTGGTATAGTTTACATATTGAGTATTAATAGTTCACTCAGGAAAGAAAAAGAATTGTTAGTGCCTCTGGCATGGTTTACATGTTGAGTAATCCTAACAAATCACTGAGAACAAATGCTGTTACGTCTTCTGGTATAGTTTACATATTGCGTATTAATAGTTCTCTCAGGAAAAAAAGAACTGTTAGGACTTCTGGCATGGTTTAAATGTTGAGTAATCGTAACAAGTCACTGAGAACAAAAGCTGTTAGGTCTTTTGGTATATTTTACATATTGAGTATTAATAGTTCTCTCAGAAAAAAGGACTGTTAAGACCTCTGGCATGGTTTACATGTTGAGTAATCCTAGCAAATCACTAAGAACAATTGCTGTTAGGGATTCTGGTATAGTTTAGATATTGAGTATTAATAGTTCTCTCAGAAAAAGAATAACTGTTAGGACGTCTGGCATGGTTTACAAGTTGAGTAATCGTAACAAGTCCTGAGAACAAATATATATATATATATATATATATATATATATATATATATATATATATATTACATATTGAGTATTAATAGTTCTCTCAGAAAAAAGGACTGTTAGGACCTCTGGCATGGTTTACATGTTGAGTTATCCTAACAAATCACTGAGAACAATTGCTGTTAGGGATTCTGGTATAGTTTACATATTGAGTATTAATAGTTCTCTCAGAAAAAGAATAACTGTTAGGACGTCTGGCATGGTTTACAAGTTGAGTAATCCGAAGAAATTACTGAGAACAAATGCTGTTAGGACTTCTGGTATAGTTTACATATTGAGTATTAATAGTTCTTTCAGAAAAAAAATTACTGTTAGGACCTCTGGCATGGTTTACATGTTGAGTAATCCTAACAAATCACTGAGAACAAATGCTGTTAGTTCTTCTGGTATAGTTTACATATTGTTTATTAATAGCTCTCTCAGGAACAAAAAGAACTGTTAGGACTTCTGGCAAGGTTTATGTTGAGTAAACCTAACAAATCACTGAAAACAAATGCTGTTACGTCTTCTGGTATAGATTACATATTGATTATTGATAGTTCTCTCAGGAAAAAAAGAACTGTTAGTACCTCTGGCATGGTTTACATGTTGGGTAATCCTAACAAATCACTGAGAACAAATGCTGTTATGTCTTCTGGGATAGTTTACATATTGCGTATTAATAGTTCTCTCAGGAAAAAAATAACTGTTAGGACTTCTGGCATGGTTTACATGTTGAGTAATCGTAATAAGTCACTGAGAACAAAAGCTGTTAGGTCTTCTGGTATATTTCATATATTGAGTATTAATAGTTCTCTCAGAAAAAAGGACTGTTAGGACCTCTGGCATGGTTTACATGTTGAGTAAACCTAACAAATCACTGAAAACAAATGCTGTTACGTCTTTTGGTATAGTTTACATATTGAGTATTAATAGTTCTCTCAGGAAAAAAAGAACTGTTAGGACCTCTGGCATGGTTTACATGTTGAATAATCCTAACAAATCACTGAGAACAATTGCTGTTAGGGATTCTGGTATAGTTTACATATTGAGTATTAATAGTTCTCTCAGAAAAAGAATAACTGTTAGGATGTCTGGCATGGTTTACAAGTTGAGTAATCCGAAGAAATTACTGAGAACAAATGCTGTTAGGTCTTCTGGTATAGTTTACATATTGAGTATTGATAGTTCTTTCAGAAAAAAAATAACTGTTAGGACCTCTGGCATGGTTTACATGTTGAGTAATCCTAACAAATCACTTAGAAAAAATGCAGTTAGTTCTTCTGGTATAGTTTACATATTGTGTATTAATAGTTCTCTCAGGAACAAAAAGAACTGTTAGGACTTCTGGCAAGGTTTACATGTTGAGTAAACCTAACAAATCACTGAAAACAAATGCTGTTACGTCTTCTGGTATAGTTTACATATTGAGTATTAATAGTTCTCTCAGGAAAAAAGAACTGTTAGTACCTCTGGCATGGTTTCCATGTTGAGTAATCCTAACAAATCACTGAGAACAAATGCTGTTAGGTCTTCTGGGATAGTTTACATATTGCGTATTAATAATTCTCTCAGGAAAAAAATAACTGTTGGCATGGTTTACATGTTGAGTAATCGTAACAAGTCACTGAGAACAAATGCTGTTAGGTATTCTGGTATATTTCATATATTGAGTATTAATAGTTCTCTCAGAAAAAAGGACTGTTAGGACCTCTGGCATGGTTTACATGTTGAGTAATCCTAACAAATTGCTGAGAACAATTGCTGTTAGGGATTCTGGTATAGTTTACATATTGTGTATTAATAGTTCTCTCAGGAACAAAAAAGAACGGTTAGTACCTCTGGCAAGGTTTACTTGTTGAGTAAACCTAACAAATCACTGAGAACAAATGCTGTTATGTCTTCTGGGATAGTTTACATATTGCGTATTAATAGTTCTCTCAGGAAAAAAATAACTGTTAGGACTTCTGGCATGGTTTACATGTTGAGTAATCGTAACAAGTCACTGAGAACAAATGCTGTTAGGTCTTCTGGTATATTTCATATATTAAGTATTAATAGTTCTCTCAGAAAAAAGGACTGTTAGGACCTCTGGCATGGTTTACATGTTGAGTAATCCTAGCAAATCACTGAGAACAATTGCTGTTAGGGCTTCTGGTATAGTTTACATATTGAGTATTAATAGTTCTCTCAGAAAAAGAATAACTGTTAGGACGTCTGGCATGGTTTACAAGTTGAGTAATCGTAACAAGTCCTGAGAACAAATATATATATATATATATATATATATATATATATATATATATATATATATATATATTTTATATATTGAGTATTAATAGTTCTCTCAGAAAAAAGGACTGTTAGGACCTCTGGCATGGTTTACATGTTGAGTAATCCTAACAAATCACTGAGAACAATTGCTGTTAGGGATTCTGGTATGGTTTACATATTGAGTATTAATAGTTCTCTCAGAAAAAGAATAACTGTTAGGACGTCTGGCATGGTTTACAAGTTGAGTAATCCGAAGAAATTACTGAGAACAAATGCTGTTAGGTCTTCTGGTATAGTTTACATATTGAGTATTAATAGTTCTTTCAGAAAAAAAATAACTGTTAGGACCTCTGGCATGGTTTACATGTTGAGTAATCCTAACAAATCTCTGAGAACAAATGCTGTTAGTTCTTCTGGTATAGTTTACATATTGTGTATTAATTGCTCTCTCAGGAACAAAAAGAACTGTTAGGAATTCTGGCAAGGTTTATGTTGAGTAAACCTAACAAATCACTGAAAACAAATGCTGTTATGTCTTCTGGTATAGTTTACATATTGAGTATTAATAGTTCTCTCAGGAAAAAAAGAACTGTTAGTACCTCTGGCATGGTTTACATGTTGAGTAATCCTAACAAATCACTGAGAACAAATGCTGTTAGGTCTTCTGGTATAGTTTACATATTGCGTATTAATAGTTCTCTCAGGAAAAAAATAACTGTTAGGACTTCTGGCATGGTTTACATGTTGAGTAATCGTAACAAGTCACTGAGAACAAATGCTGTTAGGTCTTCTGGTATATTTTATATATTGAGTATTAATAGTTCTCTCAGAAAAAGAACGGTTAGTACCTCTGGCAAGGTTTACTTGTTGAGTAAACCTAACAAATCACTGAAAACAAATGCTGTTACGTCTTCTGGTATAGTTTACATATTGAGTATTAATAGTTCACTCAGGAAAAAAAGAATTGTTAGTACCTCTAGCATGGTTTACATGTTGAGTAATCCTAACAAATCACTGAGAACAAATGCTGTTAGGTCTTCTGGTATAGTTTACATATTGCGTATTAATAGTTCTCTTAGGAAAAAAAGAACTGTTAAAACTTCTGGCATGGTTTACATGTTGAGTAATCGTAACAAGTCACTGAGAACAAATGCTGATAGCTCTTCTGGTATATTTTACATATTGAGTATTAATAGTTATTAATAGATCCTAACAAATCACTGAGAACAATTGCTGTTAGGGATTCTGGTATAGTTTACATATTGAGTATTAATAGTTCTCTCAGAAAAAGAATAACTGTTAGGACGTCTGGCATGGTTTACAAGTTGAGTAATCCGAAGAAATTACTGAGAACAAATGCTGTTAGGTCTTCTGGTATAGTTTACATATTGAGTATTAATAGTTCTTTCAGAAAAAAAATAACTGTTAGGACCTCTGGCATGGTTTACATGTTGAGTAATCCTAACAAATCACTGAGAACAAATGCTGTTAGTTCTTCTGGTATAGTTTACATATTGTGTATTAATAGCTCTCTCAGGAACAAAAAGAACTGTTAGGACTTCTGGCAAGGTTTATGTTGAGTAAACCTAACAAATCACTGAAAACAAATGCTGTTACGTCTTCTGGTATAGATTACATATTGAGTATTAATAGTTCTCTCAGGAAAAAAAGAACTGTTAGTACCTCTGGCATGGTTTACATGTTGAGTAATCCTAACAAATCACTGAGAACAAATGCTGTTATGTCTTCTGGGATAGTTTACATATTGCGTATTAATAGTTCTCTCAGGAAAAAAATAACTGTTAGGACTTCTGGCATGGTTTACATGTTGAGTAATCGTAACAAGTCATTGAGAACAAAAGCTGTTAGGTCTCTTGGTATATTTTACATATTGAGTATTAATAGTTCTCTCAGAAAAAAGGACTGTTAGGACCTCTGGCATGGTTTACATGTTGAGTAATCCTAGCAAATCACTGAGAACAATTGCTGTTAGGGATTCTGGTATAGTTTACATATTGAGTATTAATAGTTCTCTCAGAAAAAAAGACTGTTAGGACCTCTAGCATGGTTTACATGTTGAGTAATCCTAACAAATCACTGAGAACAATTTCTGTTAGGGATTATGGTATAGTTTACATATTGTGGATTAATAGTTCTCTCATGAACAAAAAAGAACGGTTGGTACCTCTGGCAAGGTTTACTAGTTGGGTAAACCTAACAAATCACTGAAAACAAATGCTGTTACGTCTTCTGGTATAGTTTACATATTGAGTATTAATAGTTCACTCAGAAAAAAAAAGAATTGTTAGTACCTCTGGCATGGTTTACATGTTGAGTAATCCTAACAAATCACTGGAAACAAATGCTGTTACGTCTTCTGGTATAGTTTATATATTGCGTATTAATAGTTCTCTCAGGAAAAAAAGAATTGTTAGGACTTCTGGCATGGTTTACATGTTGAGTAATCGTAACAAGTCACTGAGAACAAAAGCTGTTAAGTCTTTTGGTATATTTTACATATTGAGAATTAATAGGTCTCTCAGAAAAAAGGACTGTTAGGACCTCTGGCATGGTTTACATGTTGAGTAATCCTAACAAATCACTGAGAACAAATGCTGTTAGGGATTCTGGTATAGTTTACATATTGAGTATTAATAGTTCTCTCAGAAAAAGAATAACTGTTAGCACGTCTGGCATGGTTTACAAGTTGAGTAATCCGAAGAAATTACTGAGAACAAATGCTGTTAGGTCTTCTGGTATAGTTTACATATTGAGTATTGATAGTTCTTTCAGAAAAAAAATAACTGTTAGGACCTCTGGCATGGTTTACATGTTGAGTAATCCTAACAAATCACTGAGAACAAATGCAGTTAGTTCTTCTGGTATAGTTTACATATTGTGTATTAATAGTTCTCTCAGGAACAAAAAGAACTGTTAGGACTTCTGGCAAGGTTTACATGTTGAGTAAACCTAACAAATCACTGAAAACAAATGCTGTTACGTTTTCTGGTATAGTTTACATATTGAGTATTAATAGTTCTCTCAGGAAAAAAAGAACAGTTAGTACCTCTGGCATGGTTTACATGTTGAGTATTCCTAACAAATTACTGAGAACAAATGCTGTTAGGTCTTCTGGGATAGTTTACATATTGCGTATTAATAGTTCTCTCAGGAAAAAAAGTACTGTTAGGACCTCTGGCATGGTTCACATGTTGAGTAATCGTAACAAGTCACTGAGAACAAATGCTGTTAGGTCTTCTGGTATATTTCATATATTGAGTATTAATAGTTCTCTCAGAAAAAAGGACTGTTAAAACCTCTGGCATGGTTTACATGTTGAGTAATCCTAACAAATCACTGAGAACAATTGCTGTTAGGGATTCTGGTATAGTTTACATATTGAGTATTAATAGTTCTCTCAGAAAAAGAATAACTGTTAGGATGTCTGGCATGGTTTACAAGTTGAGTAATCCGAAAAAATTACTGAGAACAAATGCTGTTAGGTCTTCTGGTATAGTTTACATATTGAGTATTGGTAGTTCTTTCAGAAAAAAAATAACTGTTAGGACCTCTGGCATGGTTTACATGTTGAGTAATCCTAACAAATCACTTAGAACAAATGCGGTTAGTTCTTCTGGTATAGTTTACATATTGTGTGTTAATAGTTCTCTCAGGAACAAAAAGAACTGTTAGGACTTCTGGCAAGGTTTACATGTTGAGTAAACCTAACAAATCACTGAAAACAAATGCTGTTACGTCTTCTGGTATAGTTTACATATTGAGTATTAATAGTTCTTTCAGGAAAAAAAGAACTGTTAGTACCTCTGGCATGGTTTACATGTTGAGTAATCCTAACAAATCACTGAGAACAAATGCTGTTAGGTCTTCTGGGATAGTTTACATATTGCGTATTAATAATTCTCTCAGGAAAAAAATAACTGTTAGGACTTCTGGCATGGTTTACATGTTGAGTATTCGTAACAAGTCACTGAGAACAAATGCTGTTAGGTCTTCTGGTATATTTCATATATTGAGTATTAATAGTTCTCTCAGAAAAAAGGACTGTTAGGACCTCTGGCATGGTTTACATGTTGAGTAATCCTAACAAATTGCTGAGAACAATTGCTGTTAGGGATTCTGGTATAGTTTACATATTGTGTATTAATAGTTCTCTCAGGAACAAAAAAGAACGGTTAGTACCTCTGGCAAGGTTTACTTGTTGAGTAAACCTAGCAAATCACTGAAAACAAATGCTGTTACGTCTTCTGGTATAGCTTACATATTGAGTATTAATAGTTCACTCAGGAAAAAAAGAATTGTTAGTACCTCTAGCATGGTTTACATGTTGAGTAATCCTAACAAATCACTGAGAACAAATGCTGTTAGGTCTTTTGGTATAGTTTACATATTGAGTATTAATAGTTCTCTCAGAAAAAAGGACTGTTAGGACCTCTAGCATGGTTTACATGTTGAGTAATCCTAACAAATAACTGAGAACAATTGCTGTTAGGGATTATGGTATAGTTTACATATTGTGTATTAATACTTCTCTCAGGAAAAAAGAACTGTTAGTACCTCTGGCATGGTTTACATGTTGAGTAATCCTAACAAATCACTGAGAACAAATGTTGTTAGGTCTTCTGGGATAGTTTACATATTGCGTATTAATAATTCTCTCAGGAAAAAAATAACTGTTAGGACTTCTGGCATGGTTTACATGTTGAGTAATCGTAACAGGTCACTGAGAACAAATGCTGTTAGGTCTTTTGGTATATTTTACATATTGAGTATTAATAGTTCTCTCAGAAAAAAGGACTGTTAGGACCTCTGGCATGGTTTACATGTTGAGTAATCCTAACAAATCGCTGAGAACAATTGCTGTTAGGGATTCTGGTATAGTTTACATATTGTGTATTAATAGTTCTCTCAGGAACAAAAAAGAACGGTTAGTACCTCTGGCAAGGTTTACTTGTTGAGTAAACCTAACAAATCACTGAAAACAAATGCTGTTACGTCTTCTGGTATAGTTTACATATTGAGTATTAATAGTTCAGTCAGGAAAAAAAGAATTGTTAGTACCTCTAGCATGGTTTACATGTTGAGTAATCCTAACAAATCACTGAGAACAAACGCTGTTAGGTCTTCTGGTATAGTTTACATATTGAGTATTAATAGTTCTCTCAGAAAAAAGGACTGTTAGGACCTCTAGCATGGTTTACATGTTGAGTAATCCTAACAAATCACTGAGAACAGTTGCTGTTAGGGATTATGGTATAGTTTACATATTGTGTATTAATACTTCTCTCAGGAACAAAAAAGAAAGGTTAGTACCTCTGGCAAGGTTTACTTGTTGAGTAAACCTAACAAATCACTGAAAACAAATGCTGTTACGTCTTCTGGTATAGTTTACATATTGAGTATTAATAGTTCACTCAGGAAAGAAAAAGAATTGTTAGTGCCTCTGGCATGGTTTACATGTTGAGTAATCCTAACAAATCACTGAGAACAAATGCTGTTACGTCTTCTGATATAGTTTACATATTGCGTATTAATATTTCTCTCAGGAAAAAAAGAACAGTTAGGACTTCTGGCATGGTTTACATGTTGAGTAATCGTAACAAGTCACTGAGAACAAAAGCTGTTAGGTCTTTTGGTATATTTTACATATTGAGTATTAATAGTTCTCTCAGAAAAAAGGACTGTTAGGACCTCTGGCATGGTTTACATGTTGAGTAATCCTAGCAAATCACTAAGAACAATTGCTGTTAGGGATTCTGGTATAGTTTAGATATTGAGTATTAATAGTTCTCTCAGAAAAAGAATAACTGTTAGGACGTCTGGCATGGTTTACAAGTTGAGTAATCCGAAGAAATTACTGAGAACAAATGCTGTTAGGACTTCTGGTATAGTTTACATATTGAGTATTAATAGTTCTTTCAGAAAAAAAATTACTGTTAGGACCTCTGGCATGGTTTACATGTTGAGTAATCCTAACAAATCACTGAGAACAAATGCTGTTAGTTCTTCTGGTATAGTTTACATATTGTTTATTAATAGCTCTCTCAGGAACAAAAAGAACTGTTAGGACTTCTGGCAAGGTTTATGTTGAGTAAACCTAACAAATCACTGAAAACAAATGCTGTTACGTCTTCTGGTATAGATTACATATTGATTATTGATAGTTCTCTCAGGAAAAAAAGAACTGTTAGTACCTCTGGCATGGTTTACATGTTGGGTAATCCTAACAAATCACTGAGAACAAATGCTGTTATGTCTTCTGGGATAGTTTACATATTGCGTATTAATAGTTCTCTCAGGAAAAAAATAACTGTTAGGACTTCTGGCATGGTTTACATGTTGAGTAATCGTAATAAGTCACTGAGAACAAAAGCTGTTAGGTCTTCTGGTATATTTCATATATTGAGTATTAATAGTTCTCTCAGAAAAAAGGACTGTTAGGACCTCTGGCATGGTTTACATGTTGAGTAAACCTAACAAATCACTGAAAACAAATGCTGTTACGTCTTTTGGTATAGTTTACATATTGAGTATTAATAGTTCTCTCAGGAAAAAAAGAACTGTTAGGACCTCTGGCATGGTTTACATGTTGAATAATCCTAACAAATCACTGAGAACAATTGCTGTTAGGGATTCTGGTATAGTTTACATATTGAGTATTAATAGTTCTCTCAGAAAAAGAATAACTGTTAGGATGTCTGGCATGGTTTACAAGTTGAGTAATCCGAAGAAATTACTGAGAACAAATGCTGTTAGGTCTTCTGGTATAGTTTACATATTGAGTATTGATAGTTCTTTCAGAAAAAAAATAACTGTTAGGACCTCTGGCATGGTTTACATGTTGAGTAATCCTAACAAATCACTTAGAAAAAATGCAGTTAGTTCTTCTGGTATAGTTTACATATTGTGTATTAATAGTTCTCTCAGGAACAAAAAGAACTGTTAGGACTTCTGGCAAGGTTTACATGTTGAGTAAACCTAACAAATCACTGAAAACAAATGCTGTTACGTCTTCTGGTATAGTTTACATATTGAGTATTAATAGTTCTCTCAGGAAAAAAGAACTGTTAGTACCTCTGGCATGGTTTCCATGTTGAGTAATCCTAACAAATCACTGAGAACAAATGCTGTTAGGTCTTCTGGGATAGTTTACATATTGCGTATTAATAATTCTCTCAGGAAAAAAATAACTGTTGGCATGGTTTACATGTTGAGTAATCGTAACAAGTCACTGAGAACAAATGCTGTTAGGTATTCTGGTATATTTCATATATTGAGTATTAATAGTTCTCTCAGAAAAAAGGACTGTTAGGACCTCTGGCATGGTTTACATGTTGAGTAATCCTAACAAATTGCTGAGAACAATTGCTGTTAGGGATTCTGGTATAGTTTACATATTGTGTATTAATAGTTCTCTCAGGAACAAAAAAGAACGGTTAGTACCTCTGGCAAGGTTTACTTGTTGAGTAAACCTAACAAATCACTGAGAACAAATGCTGTTATGTCTTCTGGGATAGTTAACATATTGCGTATTAATAGTTCTCTCAGGAAAAAAATAACTGTTAGGACTTCTGGCATGGTTTACATGTTGAGTAATCGTAACAAGTCACTGAGAACAAATGCTGTTAGGTCTTCTGGTATATTTCATATATTAAGTATTAATAGTTCTCTCAGAAAAAAGGACTGTTAGGACCTCTGGCATGGTTTACATGTTGAGTAATCCTAGCAAATCATTGAGAACAATTGCTGTTAGGGCTTCTGGTATAGTTTACATATTGAGTATTAATAGTTCTCTCAGAAAAAGAATAACTGTTAGGACGTCTGGCATGGTTTACAAGTTGAGTAATCGTAACAAGTCCTGAGAACAAATATATATATATATATATATATATATATATATATATATATATATATATATATATATTTTATATATTGAGTATTAATAGTTCTCTCAGAAAAAAGGACTGTTAGGACCTCTGGCATGGTTTACATGTTGAGTAATCCTAACAAATCACTGAGAACAATTGCTGTTAGGGATTCTGGTATGGTTTACATATTGAGTATTAATAGTTCTCTCAGAAAAAGAATAACTGTTAGGACGTCTGGCATGGTTTACAAGTTGAGTAATCCGAAGAAATTACTGAGAACAAATGCTGTTAGGTCTTCTGGTATAGTTTACATATTGAGTATTAATAGTTCTTTCAGAAAAAAAATAACTGTTAGGACCTCTGGCATGGTTTACATGTTGAGTAATCCTAACAAATCTCTGAGAACAAATGCTGTTAGTTCTTCTGGTATAGTTTACATATTGTGTATTAATTGCTCTCTCAGGAACAAAAAGAACTGTTAGGAATTCTGGCAAGGTTTATGTTGAGTAAACCTAACAAATCACTGAAAACAAATGCTGTTATGTCTTCTGGTATAGTTTACATATTGAGTATTAATAGTTCTCTCAGGAAAAAAAGAACTGTTAGTACCTCTGGCATGGTTTACATGTTGAGTAATCCTAACAAATCACTGAGAACAAATGCTGTTAGGTCTTCTGGTATAGTTTACATATTGCGTATTAATAGTTCTCTCAGGAAAAAAATAACTGTTAGGACTTCTGGCATGGTTTACATGTTGAGTAATCGTAACAAGTCACTGAGAACAAATGCTGTTAGGTCTTCTGGTATATTTTATATATTGAGTATTAATAGTTCTCTCAGAAAAAGAACGGTTAGTACCTCTGGCAAGGTTTACATGTTGAGTAAACCTAACAAATCACTGAAAACAAATGCTGTTACGTTTTTTGGTATAGTTTACATATTGAGTATTAATAGTTCACTCAGGAAAAAAAGAATTGTTAGTACCTCTAGCATGGTTTACATGTTGAGTAATCCTAACAAATCACTGAGAACAAATGCTGTTAGGTCTTCTGGTATAGTTTACATATTGCGTATTAATAGTTCTCTTAGGAAAAAAAGAACTGTTAAAACTTCTGGCATGGTTTACATGTTGAGTAATCGTAACAAGTCACTGAGAACAAATGCTGATAGCTCTTCTGGTATATTTTACATATTGAGTATTAATAGTTATTAATAGATCCTAACAAATCACTGAGAACAATTGCTGTTAGGGATTCTGGTATAGTTTACATATTGAGTATTAATAGTTCTCTCAGAAAAAGAATAACTGTTAGGACGTCTGGCATGGTTTACAAGTTGAGTAATCCGAAGAAATTACTGAGAACAAATGCTGTTAGGTCTTCTGGTATAGTTTACATATTGAGTATTAATAGTTCTTTCAGAAAAAAAATAACTGTTAGGACCTCTGGCATGGTTTACATGTTGAGTAATCCTAACAAATCACTGAGAACAAATGCTGTTAGTTCTTCTGGTATAGTTTACATATTGTGTATTAATAGCTCTCTCAGGAACAAAAAGAACTGTTAGGACTTCTGGCAAGGTTTATGTTGAGTAAACCTAACAAATCACTGAAAACAAATGCTGTTACGTCTTCTGGTATAGATTACATATTGAGTATTAATAGTTCTCTCAGGAAAAAAAGAACTGTTAGTACCTCTGGCATGGTTTACATGTTGAGTAATCCTAACAAATCACTGAGAACAAATGCTGTTATGTCTTCTGGGATAGTTTACATATTGCGTATTAATAGTTCTCTCAGGAAAAAAATAACTGTTAGGACTTCTGGCATGGTTTACATGTTGAGTAATCGTAACAAGTCATTGAGAACAAAAGCTGTTAGGTCTCTTGGTATATTTTACATATTGAGTATTAATAGTTCTCTCAGAAAAAAGGACTGTTAGGACCTCTGGCATGGTTTACATGTTGAGTAATCCTAGCAAATCACTGAGAACAATTGCTGTTAGGGATTCTGGTATAGTTTACATATTGAGTATTAATAGTTCTCTCAGAAAAAAAGACTGTTAGGACCTCTAGCATGGTTTACATGTTGAGTAATCCTAACAAATCACTGAGAACAATTTCTGTTAGGGATTATGGTATAGTTTACATATTGTGGATTAATAGTTCTCTCATGAACAAAAAAGAACGGTTGGTACCTCTGGCAAGGTTTACTAGTTGGGTAAACCTAACAAATCACTGAAAACAAATGCTGTTACGTCTTCTGGTATAGTTTACATATTGAGTATTAATAGTTCACTCAGAAAAAAAAAGAATTGTTAGTACCTCTGGCATGGTTTACATGTTGAGTAATCCTAACAAATCACTGGAAACAAATGCTGTTACGTCTTCTGGTATAGTTTATATATTGCGTATTAATAGTTCTCTCAGGAAAAAAAGAATTGTTAGGACTTCTGGCATGGTTTACATGTTGAGTAATCGTAACAAGTCACTGAGAACAAAAGCTGTTAAGTCTTTTGGTATATTTTACATATTGAGAATTAATAGGTCTCTCAGAAAAAAGGACTGTTAGGACCTCTGGCATGGTTTACATGTTGAGTAATCCTAACAAATCACTGAGAACAAATGCTGTTAGGGATTCTGGTATAGTTTACATATTGAGTATTAATAGTTCTCTCAGAAAAAGAATAACTGTTAGCACGTCTGGCATGGTTTACAAGTTGAGTAATCCGAAGAAATTACTGAGAACAAATGCTGTTAGGTCTTCTGGTATAGTTTACATATTGAGTATTGATAGTTCTTTCAGAAAAAAAATAACTGTTAGGACCTCTGGCATGGTTTACATGTTGAGTAATCCTAACAAATCACTGAGAACAAATGCAGTTAGTTCTTCTGGTATAGTTTACATATTGTGTATTAATAGTTCTCTCAGGAACAAAAAGAACTGTTAGGACTTCTGGCAAGGTTTACATGTTGAGTAAACCTAACAAATCACTGAAAACAAATGCTGTTACGTTTTCTGGTATAGTTTACATATTGAGTATTAATAGTTCTCTCAGGAAAAAAAGAACAGTTAGTACCTCTGGCATGGTTTACATGTTGAGTATTCCTAACAAATTACTGAGAACAAATGCTGTTAGGTCTTCTGGGATAGTTTACATATTGCGTATTAATAGTTCTCTCAGGAAAAAAAGTACTGTTAGGACCTCTGGCATGGTTCACATGTTGAGTAATCGTAACAAGTCACTGAGAACAAATGCTGTTAGGTCTTCTGGTATATTTCATATATTGAGTATTAATAGTTCTCTCAGAAAAAAGGACTGTTAAAACCTCTGGCATGGTTTACATGTTGAGTAATCCTAACAAATCACTGAGAACAATTGCTGTTAGGGATTCTGGTATAGTTTACATATTGAGTATTAATAGTTCTCTCAGAAAAAGAATAACTGTTAGGATGTCTGGCATGGTTTACAAGTTGAGTAATCCGAAAAAATTACTGAGAACAAATGCTGTTAGGTCTTCTGGTATAGTTTACATATTGAGTATTGGTAGTTCTTTCAGAAAAAAAATAACTGTTAGGACCTCTGGCATGGTTTACATGTTGAGTAATCCTAACAAATCACTTAGAACAAATGCGGTTAGTTCTTCTGGTATAGTTTACATATTGTGTGTTAATAGTTCTCTCAGGAACAAAAAGAACTGTTAGGACTTCTGGCAAGGTTTACATGTTGAGTAAACCTAACAAATCACTGAAAACAAATGCTGTTACGTCTTCTGGTATAGTTTACATATTGAGTATTAATAGTTCTTTCAGGAAAAAAAGAACTGTTAGTACCTCTGGCATGGTTTACATGTTGAGTAATCCTAACAAATCACTGAGAACAAATGCTGTTAGGTCTTCTGGGATAGTTTACATATTGCGTATTAATAATTCTCTCAGGAAAAAAATAACTGTTAGGACTTCTGGCATGGTTTACATGTTGAGTATTCGTAACAAGTCACTGAGAACAAATGCTGTTAGGTCTTCTGGTATATTTCATATATTGAGTATTAATAGTTCTCTCAGAAAAAAGGACTGTTAGGACCTCTGGCATGGTTTACATGTTGAGTAATCCTAACAAATTGCTGAGAACAATTGCTGTTAGGGATTCTGGTATAGTTTACATATTGTGTATTAATAGTTCTCTCAGGAACAAAAAAGAACGGTTAGTACCTCTGGCAAGGTTTACTTGTTGAGTAAACCTAGCAAATCACTGAAAACAAATGCTGTTACGTCTTCTGGTATAGCTTACATATTGAGTATTAATAGTTCACTCAGGAAAAAAAGAATTGTTAGTACCTCTAGCATGGTTTACATGTTGAGTAATCCTAACAAATCACTGAGAACAAATGCTGTTAGGTCTTTTGGTATAGTTTACATATTGAGTATTAATAGTTCTCTCAGAAAAAAGGACTGTTAGGACCTCTAGCATGGTTTACATGTTGAGTAATCCTAACAAATAACTGAGAACAATTGCTGTTAGGGATTATGGTATAGTTTACATATTGTGTATTAATACTTCTCTCAGGAAAAAAGAACTGTTAGTACCTCTGGCATGGTTTACATGTTGAGTAATCCTAACAAATCACTGAGAACAAATGTTGTTAGGTCTTCTGGGATAGTTTACATATTGCGTATTAATAATTCTCTCAGGAAAAAAATAACTGTTAGGACTTCTGGCATGGTTTACATGTTGAGTAATCGTAACAGGTCACTGAGAACAAATGCTGTTAGGTCTTTTGGTATATTTTACATATTGAGTATTAATAGTTCTCTCAGAAAAAAGGACTGTTAGGACCTCTGGCATGGTTTACATGTTGAGTAATCCTAACAAATCGCTGAGAACAATTGCTGTTAGGGATTCTGGTATAGTTTACATATTGTGTATTAATAGTTCTCTCAGGAACAAAAAAGAACGGTTAGTACCTCTGGCAAGGTTTACTTGTTGAGTAAACCTAACAAATCACTGAAAACAAATGCTATTACGTCTTCTGGTATAGTTTACATATTGAGTATTAATAGTTCAGTCAGGAAAAAAAGAATTGTTAGTACCTCTAGCATGGTTTACATGTTGAGTAATCCTAACAAATCACTGAGAACAAACGCTGTTAGGTCTTCTGGTATAGTTTACATATTGAGTATTAATAGTTCTCTCAGAAAAAAGGACTGTTAGGACCTCTAGCATGGTTTACATGTTGAGTAATCCTAACAAATCACTGAGAACAGTTGCTGTTAGGGATTATGGTATAGTTTACATATTGTGTATTAATACTTCTCTCAGGAACAAAAAAGAAAGGTTAGTACCTCTGGCAAGGTTTACTTGTTGAGTAAACCTAACAAATCACTGAAAACAAATGCTGTTACGTCTTCTGGTATAGTTTACATATTGAGTATTAATAGTTCACTCAGGAAAGAAAAAGAATTGTTAGTGCCTCTGGCATGGTTTACATGTTGAGTAATCCTAACAAATCACTGAGAACAAATGCTGTTACGTCTTCTGATATAGTTTACATATTGCGTATTAATATTTCTCTCAGGAAAAAAAGAACAGTTAGGACTTCTGGCATGGTTTACATGTTGAGTAATCGTAACAAGTCACTGAGAACAAAAGCTGTTAGGTCTTTTGGTATATTTTACATATTGAGTATTAATAGTTCTCTCAGAAAAAAGGACTGTTAGGACCTCTGGCATGGTTTACATGTTGAGTAATCCTAACAAATCACTGAGAACAATTGCTGTTAGGGATTCTGGTATAGTTTACATATTGAGTATTAAAAGTTCTTTCAGAAAAAAAATTACTGTTAGGACCTCTGGCATGGTTTACATGTTGAGTAATCCTAACAAATCACTGAGAACAAATGCTGTTAGTTCTTCTGGTATAGTTTACATATTGTGTATTAATAGCTCTCTCAGGAACAAAAAGAACTGTTAGGACTTCTGGCAATGTTTATGTTGAGTAAACCTAACAAATCACTGAAAACAAATGCTGTTACGTCTTCTGGTATAGATTACATATTGATTATTGATAGTTCTCTCAGGAAAAAAAGAACTGTTAGTACCTCTGGCATGGTTTACATGTTGGGTAATCCTAACAAATCACTGAGAACAAATGCTGTTATGTCTTCTGGGATAGTTTACATATTGCGTATTAATAGTTCTCTCAGGAAAAAAATTACTGTTAGGACTTCTGGCATGGTTTACATGTTGAGTAATCGTAACAAGTCACTGAGAACAAAAGCTGTTAGGTCTTTTGGTATATTTTACATATTGAGTATTAATAGTTCTCTCAGAAAAAAGGACTGTTAGGACCTCTGGCATGGTTTACATGTTGAGTAATCCTAGCAAATCACTGAGAACAATTGCTGTTAGGGATTCTGGTATAGTTTACATATTGAGTATTAATAGTTCTCTCAGAAAAAGAATAACTGTTAGGACGTCTGGCATGGTTTACAAGTTGTGTAATCGTAACAAGTCACTGAGAACAATATATATATACGAGTATATATATTTTACATATTGAGTATTAATAGTTCTCTCAGAAAAAAGGACTGTTAGGACCTCTGGCATGGTTTACATGTTGAGTAATCCTAGCAAATCACTGAGAACAATTGCTGTTAGGGATTCTGGTATAGTTTACATATTGAGTATTAATAGTTCTCTCAGAAAAAGAATAACTGTTAGGACGTCTGGCATGGTTTACAAGTTGTGTAATCGTAACAAGTCACTGAGAACAATATATATATATATATATATATATATATATATATATATATATATATATATATATATATATATTTTACATATTGAGTATTAATAGTTCTCTCAGAAAAAAGGACTGTTAGGACCTCTGGCATGGTTTACATGTTGAGTAATCCTAACAAATCACTGAGAACAAATGCTGTTAGGTCTTCTGGTATAGTTTACATATTGAGTATTAATAGTTCTCTGAGAAAAAAAGACTGTTAGGACCTCTAGCATGGTTTACATGTTGAGTAATCCTAACAAATCACTGAGAACAATTGCTGTTAGGGATTATGGTATAGTTTACATATTGTGTATTAATAGTTCTCTCATGAACAAAAAAGAACGGTTGGTACCTCTGGCAAGGTTTACATGTTGAGTAATCCTAACAAATCATTGGAAACAAATACTGTTACGTCTTCTGGTATAGTTTATATATTGCGTATTAATAGTTCTCTCAGGAAAAAAAGAATTGTTAGGACTTCTGGCATGGTTTACATGTTGAGTAATCGTAACAAGTCACTGAGAACAAAAGCTGTTAAGTCTTTTGGTATATTTTACATATTGAGAATTAATAGTTCTCTCAGAAAAAAGGACTGTTAGGACCTCTGGCATGGTTTACATGTTGAATAATCCTAACAAATCATTGAGAACAATTGCTGTTAGGGATTCTGGTATAGTTTACATATTGAGTATTAATAGTTCTCTCAGAAAAAGAATAACTGTTAGCACGTCTGGCATGGTTTACAAGTTGAGTAATCCGAAGAAATTACTGAGAACAAATGCTGTTAGGTCTTCTGGTATAGTTTACATATTGAGTATTGATAGTTCTTTCAGAAAAAAAAAACTGTTAGGACCTCTGGCATGGTTTACATGTTGAGTAATCCTAACAAATCACTGAGAACAAATGCAGTTAGTTCTTCTGGTATAGTTTACATATTGTGTATCAATAGTTCTCTCAGGAACAAAAAGAACTGTTAGGACTTCTGGCAAGGTTTACATGTTGAGTAAACCTAACAAATCACTGAAAACAAATGCTGTTACGTTTTCTGGTATAGTTTACATATTGAGTATTAATAGTTCTCTCAGGAAAAAAAGAACTGTTAGTACCTCTGGCATGGTTTACATGTTGAGTAATCCTAACAAATCACTGAGAACAAATGCTGTTAGGTCTTCTGGGATAGTTTACATATTGCGTATTAATAGTTCTCTCAGGAAAAAAATAACTGTTAGGACTTCTGGCATGGTTTACATGTTGAGTAATCGTAACAAGTCACTGAGAACAAATGCTGTTAGGTCTTCTGGTATATTTCATATATTGAGTATTAATAGTTCTCTCAGAAAAAAGGACTGTTAGGACCTCTGGCATGGTTTACATGTTGAGTAATCCTAACAAATCACTGAGAATAATTGCTGTTAGGGATTCTGGTATAGTTTACATATTGTGTATTAATAGTTCTCTCAGGAACAAAAAAGAACGGTTAGTACCTCTGGCAAGGTTTACTTGTTGAGTAAACCTAACAAATCACTGAAAACAAATGCTGTTACGTCTTCTGGTATAGTTTACATATTGAGTATTAATAGTTCACTCAGGAAAAAAAGAATTGTTAGTACCTCTAGCATGGTTTACATGTTGAGTAATCCTAACAAATCACTGAGAACAAATGCTGTTAGGTCTTCTGGTATAGTTTACATATTGAGTATTAATAGTTCTCTCAGAAAAAAGGACTGTTAGGACCTCTAGCATGGTTTACATGTTGAGTAATCCTAACAAATCACTGAGAACAATTGCTGTTAGGGATTATGGTATAGTTTACATATTGTGTATTAATACTTCTCTCAGGAAAAAAAGAACTGTTAGTACCTCTGGCATGGTTTACATGTTGAGTAATCCTAACAAATCACTGAGAACAAATGCTGTTAGGTCTTCTGGGATAGTTTACATATTGCGTATTAATAATTCTCTCAGGAAAAAAATAACTGTTAGGACTTCTCGCATGGTTTACATGTTGAGTAATCGTAACAAGTCACTGAGAACAAATGCTGTTAGGTCTTCTGGTATATTTCATATATTGAGTATTAATAGTTCTCTCAGAAAAAAGGACTGTTAGGACCTCTGGCATGGTTTACATGTTGAGTAAACCTAACAAATCACTGAAAACAAATGCTGTTACGTCTTTTGGTATAGTTTACATATTGAGTATTAATAGTTCTCTCAGGAAAAAAAGAACTGTTAGGACTTCTGGCATGGTTTAAATGTTGAGTAATCGTAACAAGTCACTGAGAACAAAAGCTGTTAGGTCTTTTGGTATATTTTACATATTGAGTATTAATAGTTCTCTCAGAAAAAAGGACTGTTAGGACCTCTGGCATGGTTTACATGTTGAGTAATCCTAGCAAATCACTGAGAACAATTGCTGTTAGGGATTCTGGTATAGTTTAGATATTGAGTATTAATAGTTCTCTCAGAAAAAGAATAATAATAATGATTTCTAAATTAAGAATTTTACTACTTAACCTTATATTAAAATTGTTAGAAATCAAATGTACGGTTAGACATTTTGAGCAAATTTGTAAAACTTTGGAAAACTTAGAAAATCAAATCAATAACATTATTCCTACAAGTATTTTTGAAAATTTCAAATCAAAACAAAAACGTAAATATAACTTCATTTTTTATAAAACTCGTAACAGAAATATAAAGAAACTTAATAATTTAATTATAGATGAACGTAATAAATTTAAAGTAGAATCCAATTGGATAAAAAATATCAGTGATGTTGAAATCCCATCCGAAATTTTACAAATTTTAGCACTTGGTTCGAAATTTAGTATAAATCCCTCTCCTGATCAAATACACATCCACAAATTGCTAGCGGACATTGAACTTATTATACAAAAACTTGATACAGATACTAGGAATGTGGTTAGAGCTCGAATCACTAACATCATCACTAACTATTTACAAAACAATCATAGATGTTCGTCCAATATAAACCGGCTATACAAACGTTGTAAGGATTATTTAAAAGAAAATTCTGATTTATTAGTACTCCGATCCGATAAGGGTAATGTTACTGTTGTAATGAAAAAAGATCATTATGATGCAGAATCACTTAAAATATTAAATGATCCTA
This sequence comes from Harpalus rufipes, assembly GCA_951394225.1. Lineage (NCBI taxonomy): Eukaryota > Metazoa > Arthropoda > Insecta > Coleoptera > Carabidae > Harpalus > Harpalus rufipes. Next base: position 35,750,731 of record OX596275.1, read on the forward strand.
ATAATTACAAAATTTTAAATAAAGATCCCACTTGTACCATTCAACAAAAATCAAATAAATTAGTTTCAAAATTAAAATCCTCAAATATGATCCCGGCTGAAAAAGCACGTAGTTTAATGATTTACAACTCAATAGCTCCCAGATATTATGGATTACCTAAAGTCCACAAACCTTCTCTCAGTTTAAGACCAATCATTTCATCTGTCAATGCCCCAAATAGTAAAATAGCATCTTTTGTCGCAGATACATTACAGACCGCTTACGACCAACAAAATATTTATTTTATTAAAGATTCATTCGATTTTGCTTCAGAATTTCAAAATTACCAGTTACCTGATGACTACGTCATAATTAGTTTAGATGTTGTTTCTCTGTTTAGTAATATTCCTGTGGTTTTGGTGTTGAAAAGTATAACAGACAAATGGGAAATTATTTCACAACATTGTAATTTGAACTTAGAATCCTTCATAGAATTAATAAAATTCATTTTTGATACTAGTTTTTGTAAATTTAAAGACCATTTTTATAAACAAATTTTTGGTACCCCCATGGGCAGTTCCCTTAGCCCCATAATAGCACAATATGTGATGGATCAATTACTGGATGATTGCATTCCCAGACTTAGTTTCAGTTTACCTTTTATTAAAAAATATGTAGATGACATAATTTGCGCAGTACCGAGTGATAAGACAGAGGAAATACTTGATATATTCAATAATTATAACCCCAATATACAATTCACCATCGAAAAAGAAACTGAAAGGAGTGTACCCTTCCTGGACACTAAATTAATAAGAACATCGTTGAATACAATCATACTTGATTGGTACCAAAAGCCCATGGCTTCAGGAAGATATATACATTTTCATTCACACCATACCATGAAAATTAAGATCAACGTTATTTTGGGTTTAAAGAAACGAATTATCAGTATTTCCCATCCTACATTCATTTCTAAAAATTTACATAAATTTAAAGATATTTTAATCAGAAATTCTTACCCCGAACCCCTTATTCGTCGTTTGCTTTTCAACACCAACACAGTAGGGCTGAATAGTGATAGCAACAACCCTCAGACTGACATGAACAACAGTAACATTACTTTTACATCATTACCAAATATTGACAATCTTACTTTTCAATTATTAAAAGAAGTTAAAAATAATAACGTACAAATAGCAATTAAAAATCCGCTTACTACTAATTCCCTATTTTCTAAAATTAAAGATCCGATTGAAAAAGAGTTACAATCTAACATTGTGTACAAAATTCCTTGCGGTGAATGTGAGAAGGTTTATATTGGACAAACAACTAGATCACTCAAAGATAGAATGACATCCCATAAAAGTGACTGTAGATTAAGACCTAATGCTTGTGCTTTATCGCAGCATTGTAATGATTTTTCGCATTTTGTTGACTACAATAACTCATCTATACTCGAAATTGAAACTAATTCCAGTAAACGTAATTTTCTGGAAATGGTTCATATCAATAAAACCAACCACACAATGAATAAAAGGACTGATGTAAGTGGTTTGAGCTCTATCTATAATTATCTGCTTAAATTCAAGGAATTACATAAACCTAATATTAATTTAAACTCTGATCCAACTTAGTTTTTTTTACAAATTTCTTTGGTCAATTAGTACTTTTTTACTAATTTAAAATTAACATTTTGGTTGTTTTCCGGTCCGACATCCGGTTGGATTTACTTTCTTCTTTTTCTTCTCCAGTGTTTTACAAATTTGCTCAAGGTTCGGACTTGTTTAGTTTTCATTCATTCAACACGTGTTTTTTAACTTTGACTTCTTCTGAACCGATTAGTTCTGTTTTAACAATTTGTTCTAATTATCTAATATATATTTTTTGGCAACTTTATTCTAAATTTAACTACAAAAATGTATCAACACTATCAGCTTGAATTTATCACAGTTCTGATGACTGACTTGTTTACAATTTAACCTCACTAAGTAGTAAGTACTGTATTACATTGAACATTTTTTCAAAATTTTAATACGAAATTTGTTACTAAATTGTAGCTGTCCTGAAGAAGGAATAAAGTAATTCCGAAAGCTTGACATGTAACTTAAAAGAGTATAATTTAACAACCTTCCCAACAATCTGACTGCTACACCTGTGAACTTCGTAACTACTTAACTGATCAGTCGTGATCATACCTAACCTATATATATATATATATATATATATATATATATATATATATATATATATATATATATATATATATATATATATATATTTTACATATTGCGTATTAATAGTTCTCTCAGAAAAAAGGACTGTTAGGACCTCTGGCATGGTTTACATGTTGAGTAATCCTAGCAAATCACTGAGAACAATTGCTGTTAGGGATTCTGGTATAGTTTACATATTGAGTATTAATAGTTCTCTCAGAAAAAGAATAACTGTTAGGACGTCTGGCATGGTTTACAAGTTGTGTAATCGTAACAAGTCACTGAGAACAAATGCAGTTAGTTCTTCTGGTATAGTTTACATATTGAGTATTAATAGTTCTTTCAGAAAAAAAATAACTGTTAGGACCTCTGGCATGGTTTACATGTTGAGTAATCCTAACAAATCACTGAGAACAATTGCTGTTAGGGATTCTGGTGTAGTTTACATATTGAGTATTAATAGTTCTCTCAGGAAAAGAATAACTGTTAGGACGTCTGGCATGGTTTACAAGTTGAGTAATCCGAAGAAATTACTGAGAACAAATGCTGTTAGGTCTTCTGGTATAGTTTACATATTGAGTATTAATAGTTCTTTCAGAAAAAAAATAACTGTTAGGACCTCTGGCATGGTTTACATGTTGAGTAATCCTAACAAATCACTGAGAACAAATGCTGTTAGTTCTTCTGGTATAGTTTACATATTGTGTATTAATAGCTCTCTCAGGAACAAAAAGAACTGTTAGGACTTCTGGCAAGGTTTATGTTGAGTAAACCTAACAAATCACTGAAAACAAATGCTGTTACGTCTTCTGGTATAGATTACATATTGAGTATTAATAGTTCTCTCAGGAAAAAAAGAACTGTTAGTACCTCTGGCATGGTTTACATGTTGGGTAATCCTAACAAATCACTGAGACCAAATGCTGTTATGTCTTCTGGGATAGTTTACATATTGCATATTAATAGTTCTCTCAGGAAAAAAATAATTGTTAGGACTTCTGGCATGGTTTACATGTTGAGTAATCGTAACAAGTCATTGAGAACAAAAGCTGTTAGGTCTTTTGGTATATTTTACATATAGAGTATTAATAGTTCTCTCAGAAAAAAGGACTGTTAGGACCTCTGGCATGGTTTACATGTTGAGTAATCCTAGCAAATCACTGAGAACAATTGCTGTTAGGGATTCTGGTATAGTTTACATATTCAGTATTAATAGTTCTCTCAGAAAAAGAATAACTGTTAGGACATCTGGCATGGTTTACAAGTTGTGTAATCGTAACAAGTCACTGAGAACAAATATATATATATATATATATATATATATATATATATATATATATATTTTACATATTGAGTATTAATAGTTCTCTCAGAAAAAAGGACTGTTAGGACCTCTGGCATGGTTTACATGTTGAGTAATCCTAACAAATCACTGAGAACAATTGCTGTTAGGGATTCTGGTATAGTTTACATATTCAGTATTAATAGTTCTCTCAGAAAAAGAATAACTGTTAGGACGTCTGGCATGGTTTACAAGTTGTGTAATCGTAACAAGTCACTGAGAACAAATATATATATATTTTACATATTGCGTATTAATAGTTCTCTCAGAAAAAAGGACTGTTAGGACCTCTGGCATGGTTTACATGTTGAGTAATCCTAACAAATCACTGAGAACTATTGCTGTTAGGGATTCTGGTATAGTTTACATATTGAGTATTAATAGTTCTCTCAGAAAAAGAATAAATGTTAGGACCTCTGGCATGGTTTACATGTTGAGTAATCCGAACAAATCACTGAGAACAAATGCAGTTAGTTCTTCTGGTATAGTTTACATATTGAGTATTAATAGTTCTCTCAGGAAAAAGAATAACTGTTAGGACATCTGGCATGGTTTACAAGTTGTGTAATCGTAACAAGTCACTGAGAACAAATATATATATATATATATATATATATATATATATATATATATATATATATATATATATATTTTACATATTGAGTATTAATAGTTCTCTCAGAAAAAAGGACTGTTAGGACCTCTGGCATGGTTTACATGTTGAGTAATCCTAACAAATCACTGAGAACAATTGCTGTTAGGGATTCTGGTATAGTTTACATATTCAGTATTAATAGTTCTCTCAGAAAAAGAATAACTGTTAGGACGTCTGGCATGGTTTACAAGTTGTGTAATCGTAACAAGTCACTGAGAACAAATATATATATATTTTACATATTGCGTATTAATAGTTCTCTCAGAAAAAAGGACTGTTAGGACCTCTGGCATGGTTTACATGTTGAGTAATCCTAACAAATCACTGAGAACTATTGCTGTTAGGGATTCTGGTATAGTTTACATATTGAGTATTAATAGTTCTCTCAGAAAAAGAATAAATGTTAGGACCTCTGGCATGGTTTACATGTTGAGTAATCCGAACAAATCACTGAGAACAAATGCAGTTAGTTCTTCTGGTATAGTTTACATATTGAGTATTAATAGTTCTTTCAGAAAAAAAATAACTGTTAGGACCTCTGGCATGGTTTACATGTTGAGTAATCCTAACAAATCACTGAGAACAATTGCTGTTAGGGATTCTGGTGTAGTTTACATATTGAGTATTAATAGTTCTCTCAGGAAAAGAATAACTGTTAGGACGTCTGGCATGGTTTACAAGTTGAGTAATCCGAAGAAATTACTGAGAACAAATGCTGTTAGGTCTTCTGGTATAGTTTACATATTGAGTATTAATAGTTCTTTCAGAAAAAAAATAACTGTTAGGACCTCTGGCATGGTTTACATGTTGAGTAATCCTAACAAATCACTGAGAACAAATGCTGTTAGTTCTTCTGGTATAGTTTACATATTGTGTATTAATAGCTCTCTCAGGAACAAAAAGAACTGTTAGGACTTCTGGCAAGGTTTATGTTGAGTAAACCTAACAAATCACTGAAAACAAATGCTGTTACGTCTTCTGGTATAGATTACATATTGAGTATTAATAGTTCTCTCAGGAAAAAAAGAACTGTTAGTACCTCTGGCATGGTTTACATGTTGGGTAATCCTAACAAATCACTGAGACCAAATGCTGTTATGTCTTCTGGGATAGTTTACATATTGCATATTAATAGTTCTCTCAGGAAAAAAATAATTGTTAGGACTTCTGGTATGGTTTACATGTTGAGTAATCGTAACAAGTCATTGAGAACAAAAGCTGTTAGGTCTTTTGGTATATTTTACATATAGAGTATTAATAGTTCTCTCAGAAAAAAGGACTGTTAGGACCTCTGGCATGGTTTACATGTTGAGTAATCCTAGCAAATCACTGAGAACAATTGCTGTTAGGGATTCTGGTATAGTTTACATATTGAGTATTAATAGTTCTCTCAGAAAAAGAATAACTGTTAGGACATCTGGCATGGTTTACAAGTTGTGTAATCGTAACAAGTCACTGAGAACAAATAGATATATATATATATATATATATATATATATATATATATATATACAGGGTGTCCCTTAACTTGGTGCACAAACTTTAAGGGCATATAATACTGATCAAAATGAGTAAAAAAAGCTCAGTCAAAATGTGTCCGATCTTTAATAGTTTCCCAGATATAACGCAGTGAAAAATGAGTTTTTACGAGATTTACCTTTGCTATCTCAAAAACTATAAGAATTACGATTTTGATTAATTGAGACTTTTTGTTTACCTTTGAGAGGTAATCTTAGATGGCCTTTTGTTATTTTATAAAAATCAAAAGTGAAATGTTGTGGCGACCTTGGTCAATATTTAATTTTCATATAACTACGTAACTATAAGAAATTGAGAAAAATGTTTCATATAAAATTTTATTGTTTTTTATAGTCTTTTTACTGACATAGACAAAATTTTATTCGATCGTTATCTTTGTCAGTTTTTCTTAGATTTTTCGCTTTTCTCGGAAACAGTTGAAGATCATTCCTATGTTGATGAAGCTTTTTTATTCATTTTGGTCAGTACTATATGCCCTTAAAGTTTTTGCTCGAAGTTAAGGGACACCCTGTATATATTTTACATATTGAGTATTAATAGTTCTCTCAGAAAAAAGGACTGTTAGGACCTCTGGCATGGTTTACATGTTGAGTAATCCTAACAAATCACTGAGAACAATTGCTGTTAGGGATTCTGGTATAGTTTACATATTCAGTATTAATAGTTCTCTCAGAAAAAGAATAACTGTTAGGACGTCTGGCATGGTTTACAAGTTGAGTAATCCGAAGAAATTACTGAGAACAAATGCTGTTAGGTCTTCTGGTATAGTTTACATATTGAGTATTAATAGTTCTTTCAGAAAAAAAATAACTGTTAGGACCTCTGGCATGGTTTACATGTTGAGTAATCCTAACAAATCACTGAGAACAAATGCAGTTAGTTCTTCTGGTATAGTTTACATATTGTGTATTAATAGTTCTCTCAGGAACAAAAAGAACTGTTAGGACTTCTGGCAAGGTTTACATGTTGAGTAAACCTAACAAATCACTGAAAACAAATGCTGTTACGTCTTTTGGTATAGTTTACATATTGAGTATTAATAGTTCTCTCAGGAAAAAAAGAACTGTTAGTACCTCTGGCATGATTTACATGTTGAGTAATCCTAACAAATCACTGAGAACAAATGCTGTTAGGTCTTCTGGGATAGTTTACATATTGCGTATTAATAGTTCTCTCAGGAAAAAAATAACTGTTAGGACTTCTGGCATGGTTTACATGTTGAGTAATCGTAACAAGTCACTGAGAACAAATGCTGTTAGGTCTTCTGGTATATTTCATATATTAAGTATTAATAGTTCTCTCAGAAAAAAGGACTGTTAGGACCTCTGGCATGGTTTACAAGTTGAGTAATCCGAAGAAATTACTGAGAACAAATGCTGTTAGGTCTTCTGGTATAGTTTACATATTGAGTATTAATAGTTCTCTCAGAAAAAGAATAACTGTTAGGACCTCTGGCATGGTTTACATGTTGAGTAATCCTAACAAATCGCTGAGAACAATTGCTGTTAGGGATTCTGGTATAGTTTACATATTGTGTATTAATAGTTCTCGCAGGAACAAAAAAGAACGGTTAGTACCTCTGGCAATTTTTACTTGTTGAGTAAACCTAACAAATCACTGAAAACAAATGCTGTTACGTCTTCTGGTATAGTTTACATATTGAGTATTAATAGTTCACTCAGGAAAAAAAGAATTGTTAGTACCTCTAGCATGGTTTACATGTTGAGTAATCCTAACAAATCACTGAGAACAAATGCTGTTAGGTCATCTGGTATAGTTTACATATTGAGTATTAATAGTTCTCTCAGAAAAAAGAACTGTTAGGACCTCTAGCATGGTTTACATGTTGAGTAATCGTAACAAGTCACTGAGAACAAAAGCTGTTAGGTCTTTTGGTATATTTTACATATTGAGTATTAATAGTTCTCTCAGAAAAAAAGACTGTTAGGACCTCTGGCATGGTTTACATGTTGAGTAATCATAGCAAATCACTGAGAACAATTGCTGTTAGGGATTCTGGTATAGTTTACATGTTGAGTATTAATAGTTCTCTCAGAAAAAGAATAACTGTTAGGACGTCTGGCATGGTTTACAAGTTGAGTAATCGTAACAAGTCACTGAGAACCAATATGTATATATATATTTTACATATTGAGTATTAATAGTTCTCTCAGAAAAAAGGACTGTTAGGACCTCTGGCATGGTTTACATGTTGAGTAATCCTAACAAATCACTGAGAACAATTGCTGTTAGGGATTCTGGTATAGTTTACATATTGAGTATTAATAGTCCTCTCAGAAAAAGAATAAGTGTTAGGACGTCTGGCATGGTTTACAAGTTGAGTAATCCGAAGAAATTACTGAGAACAAATGCTGTTAGGTCTTCTGGTATAGTTTACATATTGAGTATTAATAGTTCTTTCAGAAAAAAAAATAACTGTTAGGACCTCTGGCAAGGTTTACATGTTGAGTAATCCTAACAAATCACTGAGAACAAATGCTGTTAGTTCTTCTGGTATAGTTTACATATTGTGTATTAATAGCTCTCTCAGGAACAAAAAGAACTGTTAGGAATTCTGGCAAGGTTTATGTTGAGTAAACCTAACAAATCACTGAAAACAAATGCTGTTATGTCTTCTGGTATAGTTTACATATTGAGTATTAATAGTTCTCTCAGGAAAAAAAGAACTGTTAGTACCTCTGGCATGGTTTGCATGTTGAGTAATCCTAACAAATCACTGAGAACAAATGCTGTTAGGTCTTCTGGTATAGTTTACATATTGCGTATTAATAGTTCTCTCAGGAAAAAAATAACTGTTAGGACTTCTGGCATGGTTTACATGTTGAGTAATCGTAACAAGTCACTGAGAACAAATGCTGTTAGGTCTTCTGGTATATTTTATATATTGAGTATTAATAGTTCTCTCAGAAAAAGAACGGTTAGTACCTCTGGCAAGGTTTAATGTTGAGTAAACCTAACAAATCACTGAAAACAAATGCTGTTACGTCTTCTGGTATAGTTTACATATTGAGTATTAATAGTTCACTCAGGAAAAAAAGAATTGTTAGTACCTCTAGCATGGTTTACATGTTGAGTAATCCTAACAAATCACTGAGAACAAATGCTGTTAGGTCTTCTGGTATAGTTTACATATTGCGTATTAATAGTTCTCTCAGGAAAAAAAGAACTGTTAAAACTTCTGGCATGGTTTACATGTTGAGTAATCGTAACAAGTCACTGAGAACAAATGCTGTTAGCTCTTCTGGTATATTTTACATATTGAGTATTAATAGTTATTAATAGATCCTAACAAATCACTGAGAACAATTGCTGTTAGGGATTCTGGTATAGTTTACATATTGAGTATTAATAGTTCTCTCAGAAAAAGAATAACTGTTAGGACGTCTGGCATGGTTTACAAGTTGAGTAATCCGAAGAAATTACTGAGAACAAATGCTGTTAGGTCTTCTGGTATAGTTTACATATTGAGTATTAATAGTTCTTTCAGAAAAAAAATAACTGTTAGGACCTCTGGCATGGTTTACATGTTGAGTAATCCTAACAAATCACTGAGAACAAATGCTGTTAGTTCTTCTGGTATAGTTTACATATTGTGTATTAATAGCTCTCTCAGGAACTAAAAGAACTGTTAGGACTTCTGGCAAGGTTTATGTTGAGTAAACCTAACAAATCACTGAAAACAAATGCTGTTACGTCTTCTGGTATAGATTACATATTGAGTATTAATAGTTCTCTCAGGAAAAAAAGAACTGTTAGTACCTCTGGCATGGTTTACATGTTGAGTAATCCTAACAAATCACTGAGAACAAATGCTGTTATGTCTTCTGGGATAGTTTACATATTGCGTATTAATAGTTCTCTCAGGAACAAAAAGAACTGTTAGGACTTCTGGCAAGGTTTACATGTTGAGTAAACCTAACAAATCACTGAAAACAAATGCTGTTACGTTTTCTGGTATAGTTTACATATTGAGTATTAATAGTTCTCTCAGGAAAAGAATAACTGTTAGTACCTCTGGCATGGTTTACATGTTGAGTATTCCTAACAAATCACTGAGAACAAATGATGTTAGGTCTTCTGGGATAGTTTACATATTGCGTATTAATAGTTCTCTCAGGAAAAAAATAACTGTTAGGACTTCTGGCATGGTTCACATGTTGAGTAATCGTAACAAGTCATTGAGAACAAATGCTGTTAGGTCTTCTGGTATATTTCATATATTGAGTATTAATAGTTCTCTCAGAAAAAAGGACTGTTAAAACCTCTGGCATGGTTTACATGTTGAGTAATCCTAACAAATCACTGAGAACAATTGCTGTTAGGGATTCTGGTATAGTTTACATATTGAGTATTAATAGTTCACTCAGAAAAAAAAAGAATTGTTAGTACCTCTGGCATGGTTTACATGTTGAGTAATCCTAACAAATCACTGGAAACAAATGCTGTTACGTCTTCTGGTATAGTTTATATATTGCGTATTAATAGTTCTCTCAGGAAAAAAAGAATTGTTAGGACTTCTGGCATGGTTTACATGTTGAGTAATCGTAACAAGTCACTGAGAACAAAAGCTGCTAAGTCTTTTGGTACATTTTACATATTGAGAATTAATAGGTCTCTCAGAAAAAAGGACTGTTAGGACCTCTGGCATGGTTTACATGTTGAGTAATCCTAACAACTCACTGAGAACAATTGCTGTTAGGGATTCTGGTATAGTTTACATATTGAGTATTAATAGTTCTCTCAGAAAAAGAATAACTGTTAGCACGTCTGGCATGGTTTACAAGTTGAGTAATCCGAAGAAATTACTGAGAACAAATGCTGTTAGGTCTTCTGGTATAGTTTACATATTGAGTATTGATAGTTCTTTCAGAAAAAAAATAAATGTTAGGACCTCTGGCATGGTTTACATGTTGAGTAATCCTAACAAATCACTGAGAACAAATGCAGTTAGTTCTTCTGGTATAGTTTACATATTGTGTATTAATAGTTCTCTCAGGAACAAAAAGAACTGTTAGGACTTCTAACAAGGTTTACATGTTGAGTAAACCTAACAAATCACTGAAAACAAATGCTGTTACGTTTTCTGGTATAGTTTACATATTGAGTATTAATAGTTCAGTCAGGAAAAAAAGAATTGTTAGTACCTCTAGCATGGTTTACATGTTGAGTAATCCTAACAAATCACTGAGAACAAACGCTGTTAGGTCTTCTGGTATAGTTTACATATTGTGTATTAATAGTTCTCTCAGAAAAATGGACTGTTAGGACCTCTAGCATGGTTTACATGTTGAGTAATCCTAACAAATCACTGAGAACAGTTGCTGTTAGGGATTATGGTATAGTTTACATATTGTGTATTAATACTTCTCTCAGGAACAAAAAAGAAAGGTTAGTACCTCTGGCAAGGTTTACTTGTTGAGTAAACCTAACAAATCCCTGAAAACAAATGCTGTTACGTCTTCTGGTATAGTTTACATATTGAGTATTAATAGCTCACTCAGGAAAGAAAAAGAATTGTTAGTGCCTCTGGCATGGTTTACATGTTGAGTAATCCTAACAAATCACTGAGAACAAATGCTGTTACGTCTTCTGGTATAGTTTACATATTGCGTATTAATATTTCTCTCAGGAAAAAAAGAACAGTTAGGACTTCTGGCATGGTTTACATGTTGAGTAATCGTAACAAGTCACTGAGAACAAAAGCTGTTAGGTCTTTTGGTATATTTTACATATTGAGTATTAATAGTTCTCTCAGAAAAAAGGACTGTTAGGACCTCTGGCATGGTTTACATGTTGAGTAATCCTAGCAAATCACTGAGAACAATTGCTGTTAGGGATTCTGGTATAGTTTACATATTGTGTATTAATAGTTCTCTCAGGAACAAAAAGAACGGTTAGTACCTCTGGCAAGGTTTACTTGTTGAGTAAACCTAACAAATCACTGAGAACAAATGCTGTTAGGTCTTCTGGTATAGTTTACATATTGAGTATTAATAGTTCTCTCAGAAAAAAGGACTGTTAGGACCTCTAGCATGGTTTACATGTTGAGTAATCGTAACAAGTCACTGAGAACAAAAGCTGTTAGGTCTTTTGGTATATTTTACATATTGAGTATTAATAGTTCTCTCAGAAAAAAGGACTGTTAGGACCTCTGGCATGGTTTACATGTTGAGTAATCCTAGCAAATCACTGAGAACAATTGCTGTTAGGGATTCTGGTATAGTTTACACATTGAGTATTAATAGCTCTCAGAAAAAGAATAACTGTTAGGACGTCTGGCATGGTTTACAAGTTGAGTAATCCGAAGAAATTACTGAGAACAAATGCTGTTAGGTCTTCTGGTATAGTTTACATATTGAGTATTAATAGTTCTTTCAGAAAAAAAATAACTGTTAGGACCTCTGGCATGGTTTGCATGTTGAGTAATCCTAACAAATCACTGAGAACAAATGCTGTTAGTTCTTCTGGTATAGTTTACATATTGTGTATTAATAGCTCTCTCAGGAACAAAAAGAACTGTTAGGAATTCTGGCAAGGTTTATGTTGAGTAAACCTAACAAATCACTGAAAACAAATGCTGTTATGTCTTCTGGTATAGTTTACATATTGAGTATTAATAGTTCTCTCAGGAAAAAAAGAACTGTTAGTACCTCTGGCATGGTTTACATGTTGAGTAATCCTAACAAATCACTGAGAACAAATGCTGTCAGGTCTTTTGATATAGTTTACATATTGCGTATTAATAGTTCTCTCAGGAAAAAAATAACTGTTAGGACTTCTGGCATGGTTTACATGTTGAGTAATCGTAACAAGTCACTGAGAACAAATGCTGTTAGGTCTTCTGGTATATTTTATATATTGAGTATTAATAGTTCTCACAGAAAAAGAACGGTTAGTACCTCTGGCAAGGTTTACTTGTTGAGTAAACCTAACAAATCACTGAAAACAAATGCTGTTACGTCTTCTGGTATAGTTTACATATTGAGTATTAATAGTTCACTCAGGAAAAAAAGAAATGTTAGTACCTCTAGCATGGTTTACATGTTGAGTAATCCTAACAAATCACTGAGAACAAATGCTGTTAGGTCTTCTGGTATAGTTTACATATTGCGTATTAATAGTTCTCTCAGGAAAAAAAGAACTGTTAAAACTTCTGGCATGGTTTACATGTTGAGTAATCGTAACAAGTCACTGAGAACAAATGCTGTTAGCTCTTCTGGTATATTTTACATATTGAGTATTAATAGTTATTAATAGATCCTAACAAATCACTGAGAACAATTGCTGTTAGGGATTCTGGTATAGTTTACATATTGAGTATTAATAGTTCTCTCAGAAAAAGAATAACTGTTACGACGTCTGGCATGGTTTACAAGTTGAGTAATCCGAAGAAATTACTGAGAACAAATGCTGTTAGGTCTTCTGGTATAGTTTACATATTGAGTATTAATAGTTCTTTCAGAAAAAAAATAACTGTTAGGACCTCTGGCATGGTTTACATGTTGAGTAATCCTAACAAATCACTGAGAACAAATGCTGTTAGTTCTTCTGGTATAGTTTACATATTGTGTATTAATAGCTCTCTCAGGAACAAAAAGAACTGTTAGGACTTCTGGCAAGGTTTATGTTGAGTAAACCTAACAAATCACTGAAAACAAATGCTGTTACGTCTTCTGGTATAGATTACATATTGAGTATTAATAGTTCTCTCAGGAAAAAAAGAACTGTTAGTACCTCTGGCATGGTTTACATGTTGAGTAATCCTAACAAATCACTGAGAACAAATGCTGTTATGTCTTCTGGGATAGTTTACATATTGCGTATTAATAGTTCTCTCAGGAAAAAAATAACTGTTAGGACTTCTGGCATGGTTTACATGTTGAGCAATCGTAACAAGTCATTGACAACAAAAGCTGTTAGGTCTTTTGGTATATTTTACATATTGAGTATTAATAGTTCTCTCAGAAAAAAGGACTGTTAGGACCTCTGGCATGGTTTACATGTTGAGTAATCCTAGCAAATCACTGAGAACAATTGCTGTTAGGGATTCTGGTATAGTTTACATATTGAGTATTAATAGTTCTCTCAGAAAAAAAGACTGTTAGGACCTCTAGCATGGTTTACATGTTGAGTAATCCTAACAAATCACTGAGAACAATTGCTTTTAGGGATTATGGTATAGTTTACATATTGTGGATTAATAGTTCTCTCATGAACAAAAAAGAACGGTTGGTACCTCTGGCAAGGTTTACTAGTTGGGTAAACCTAACAAATCACTGAAAACAAATGCTGTTACGTCTTCTGGTATAGTTTACATATTGAGTATTAATAGTTCACTCAGAAAAAAAAAGAATTGTTAGTACCTCTGGCATGGTTTACATGTTGAGTAATCCTAACAAATCACTGGAAACAAATGCTGTTACGTCTTCTGGTATAGTTTATATATTGCGTATTAATAGTTCTCTCAGGAAAAAAAGAATTGTTAGGACTTCTGGCATGTTTACATGTTGAGTAATCGTAACAAGTCACTGAGAACAAAAGCTGTTAAGTCTTTTGGTATATTTTACATATTGAGAATTAATAGGTCTCTCAGAAAAAAGGACTGTTAGGACCTCTGGCATGGTTTACATGTTGAGTAATCCTATCAAATCACTGAGAACAATTGCTGTTAGGGATTCTGGTATAGTTTACATATTGAGTATTAATAGTTCTCTCAGAAAAAGAATAACTGTTAGCACGTCTGGCATGGTTTACAAGTTGAGTAATCCGAAGAAATTACTGAGAACAAATGCTGTTAGGTCTTCTGGTATAGTTTACATATTGAGTATTGATAGTTCTTTCAGAAAAAAAATAAATGTTAGGACCTCTGGCATGGTTTACATGTTGAGTAATCCTAACAAATCACTGAGAACAAATGCAGTTAGTTCTTCTGGTATAGTTTACATATTGTGTATTAATAGTTCTCTCAGGAACAAAAAGAACTGTTAGGACTTCTGGCAAGGTTTACATGTTGAGTAAACCTAACAAATCACTGAAAACAAATGCTGTTACGTTTTCTGGTATAGTTTACATATTGAGTATTAATAGTTCTCTCAGGAAAAAAAGAACTGTTAGTACCTCTGGCATAGTTTACATGTTGAGTATTCCTAACAAATCACTGAGAACAAATGCTGTTAGGTCTTCTGGGATAGTTTACATATTGCGTATTAATAGTTCTCTCAGGAAAAAGGACTGTTAGGACCTCTAGCATGGTTTACATGTTGAGTAATCCTAACAAATCACTGAGAACAATTGCTGTTAGGGATTATGGTATAGTTTACATATTGTGTATTAATACTTCTCTCAGGAAAAAAAGAACTGTTAGTACCTCTGGCATGGTTTACATGTTGAGTAATCCTAACAAATCACTGAGAACAAATGCTGTTAGTCTTCTGGGATAGTTTACATATTGCGTATTAATAATTCTCTCAGGAAAAAAATAACTGTTAGGACTTCTCGCATGGTTTACATGTTGAGTAATCGTAACAAGTCACTGAGAACAAATGCTGTTAGGTCTTCTGGTATATTTCATATATTGAGTATTAATAGTTCTCTCAGAAAAAAGGACTGTTAGGACCTCTGGCATGGTTTACATGTTGAGTAAACCTAACAAATCACTGAAAACAAATGCTATTACGTCTTCTGGTATAGTTTACATATTGAGTATTAATAGTTCTCTCAGGAAAAAAAGAACTGTTAGTACCTTTGGCATGGTTTACATGTTGAGTATTCCTAACAAATCACTGAGAACAAATGCTGTTAGGTTTTCTGGGATAGTTTACATATTGCGTATTAATAGTTCTCTCAGGAAAAAAATAACTGTTAGGACTTCTGGCATGGTTCACATGTTGAGTAATCGTAACAAGTCACTGAGAACAAATGCTGTTAGGTCTTCTGGTATATTTCATATATTAAGTATTAATAGTTCTCTCAGAAAAAAGGACTGTAAGGACCTCTGGCATGGTTTACATGTTGAGTAATCGTAACAAGTCACTGAGAACAAAAGCTGTTATGTCTTTTGGTATATTTTACATATTGAGTATTAATAGTTCTCTCAGAAAAAGAATAACTGTTAGGATGTCTGGCATGGTTTACAAGTTGAGTAATCCGAAGAAATTACTGAGAACAAATGCTGTTAGGTCTTCTGGTATAGTTTACATATTGAGTATTGATAGTTCTTTCAGAAAAAAAATAACTGTTAGGACCTCTGGCATGGTTTACATGTTGAGTAATCCTAACAAATCACCTAGAACAAATGCGGTTAGTTCTTCTGGTATAGTTTACATATTGTGTATTAATAGTTCTCTCAGGAACAAAAAGAACTGTTAGGACTTCTGGCAAGGTTTACATGTTGAGTAAACCTAACAAATCACTGAAAACAAATGCTGTTACGTCTTCTGGTATAGTTTACATATTGAGTATTAATAGTTCTCTCAGGAAAAAAAGAACTGTTAGTACCTCTGGCATGGTTTACATGTTGAGTAATCCTAACAAATCACTGAGAACAAATGCTGTTAGGTCTTTTGGTATAGTTTACATATTGAGTATTAATAGTTCTCTCAGAAAAAAGGACTGTTAGGACCTCTAGCATGGTTTACATGTTGAGTAATCCTAACAAATCACTGAGAACAATTGCTGTTAGGGATTATGGTATAGTTTACATATTGTGTATTAATACTTCTCTCAGGAAAAAAAGAACTGTTAGTACCTCTGGCATGGTTTACATGTTGAGTAATCCTAACAAATCACTGAGAACAAATGCTGTTAGGTCTTCTGGGATAGTTTACATATTGCGTATTAATAATTCTCTCAGGAAAAAAATAACTGTTAGGACTTCTCGCATGGTTTACATGTTGAGTAATCGTAACAAGTCACTGAGAACAAATGCTGTTAGGTCTTCTGGTATATTTCATATATTGAGTATTAATAGTTCTCTCAGAAAAAAGGACTGTTAGGACCTCTGGCATGGTTTACATGTTGAGTAAACCTAACAAATCACTGAAAACAAATGCTGTTACGTCTTCTGGTATAGTTTACATATTGAGTATTAATAGTTCTCTCAGGAAAAAAAGAACTGTTAGTACCTCTGGCATGGTTTACATGCTGAGTAATCCTAACAAATCACTGAGAACAAATGCTGTTAGGTCTTCTGGGATAGTTTACATATTGCGTATTAATAGTTCTCTCAGGAAAAAAATAACTGTTAGGACTTCTGGCATGGTTTACATGTTGAGTAATCGTAACAGGTCACTGAGAACAAATGCTGTTAGGTCTTTTGGTATATTTTACATATTGAGTATTAATAGTTCTCTCAGAAAAAAGGACTGTTAGGACCTCTGGCATGGTTTACATGTTGAGTAATCCTAACAAATCGCTGAGAACAATTGCTGTTAGGGATTCTGGTATAGTTTACATATTGTGTATTAATAGTTCTCTCAGGAACAAAAAAGAACGGTTAGTACCTCTGGCAAGGTTTAGTTGTTGAGTAAACCTAACAAATCACTGAAAACAAATGCTGTTACGTCTTCTGGTATAGTTTACATATTGAGTATTAATAGTTTACTCAGGAAAGAAAAAGAATTGTTAGTGCCTCTGGCATGGTTTACATGTTGAGTAATCCTAACAAATCACTGAGAACAAATGCTGTTACGTATTCTGGTATAGTTTACATATTGCGTATTAATATTTCTCTCAGGAAAAAAAGAACAGTTAGGACTTCTGGCATGGTTTACATGTTGAGTAATCGTAACAAGTCACTGAGAACAAAAGCTGTTAGGTCTTTTGGTATATTTTACATATTGAGTATTAATAGTTCTCTCAGAAAAAAGGACTGTTAGGACCTCTGGCATGGTTTACATGTTGAGTAATCCTAACAAATCACTGAGAACAATTGCTGTTAGGGATTCTGGTATAGTTTACATATTGAGTATTAATAGTTCTCTCAGAAAAAGAATAACTGTTAGGACGTCTGGCATGGTTTACAAGTTGTGTAATCGTAACAAGTCACTGAGAACAAATATATACAGTGTGTTAATTAAAAACCTGGCCATAGGCGTTTAACATGGGAAATCAGTTTTTCCTTGCGCAAAAGTTCCCAAATTATTTTAGCCAAAAATACTCCAAATAAATGTTGTAGAGAATTAAATTTTGTATCTGAATTAGTAATAAGATTTTATTTTTGACACTTCATAACCGAGAAAATCAATTTAAATTTTTTATGGAGATAGCTCATTTATAGCGGTAGCCATGGAACTCAAACAAAATTACGAACAATTGTATGCCATCTTAACTGTCAAAAAAAGTTTGTGTTTTGTGATTTTCGTTCAATAAAATATTTCTTTGAAAGTATGGAACGGTTTTCTCATGAATAAAAGCTTCAGATTATAAAACGGTGTTTGGACAAATTTTGTTTAAGTAGTATGGCTATCGCTATAAATCAGCAATCTTCAAAAAACTTTACTATTAATTTTCTCGATTATTAAATGTCAAAATCTTATTACTAATTCAGGTGCAGAATTTAATTCTCTACAACATTTATTTGAAGTATTTTTGTCTAAAATAATTTGGGTACTTTTCCGCAAGGAAAAACTGATTTCCCATGTTAAACGGCTATGGCCAGGTTTTTAATTAACACACTGTATATATTTTACATATTGCGTATTAATAGTTCTCTCAGAAAAAAGGACTGTTATGACCTCTGGCATGGTTTACATGTTGAGTAATCCTAACAAATCACTGAGAACAATTGCTGTTAGGGATTCTGGTATAGTTTACATATTGAGTATTAATAGTTCTCTCAGAAAAAGAATAACTGTTAGGACGTCTGGCATGGTTTACAAGTTGAGTAATCCGAAGAAATTACTGAGAACAAATGCTGTTAGGTCTTCTGGCATAGTTTACATATTGAGTATTAATAGTTCTTTCAGAAAAAAAATAACTGTTAGGACCTCTGGCATGGTTTACATGTTGAGTAATCCTAACAAATCACTGAGAACAAATGCAGTTAGTTCTTCTGGTATAGTTTACATATTGTGTATTAATAGTTCTCTCAGGAACAAAAAGAACTGTTAGGACTTCTGGCAAGGTTTACATGTTGAGTAAACCTTACAAATCACTGAAAACAAATGCTGTTACGTCTTCTGGTATAGTTTACATATTGAGTATTAATAGTTCTCTCAGGAAAAAAAGAATTGTTAGTACCTCTGGCATGGTTTACATGTTGAGTAATCCTAACAAATCACTGAGAACAAATGCTGTTAGGTCTTCTGGGATAGTTTACATATTGCGTATTAATAGTTCTCTCAGGAAAAAAATAACTGTTAGGACTTCTGGCATGGTTTACATGTTGAGTAATCGTAACAAGTCACTGAGAACAAATGCTGTTAGGTGTTCTAGTATATTTCATATATTAAGTATTAATAGTTCTCTCAGAAAAAAGGACTGTTAGGACCTCTGGCATGGTTTACATGTTGAGTAATCCTAACAAATCGCTGAGAACAATTGCTGTTAGGGATTCTGGTATAGTTTACATATTGTGTATTAATAGTTCTCTCAGGAACAAAAAAGAACGGTTAGTACCTCTGGCAAGGTTTACTTGTTGAGTAAACCTAACAAATCACTGAAAACAAATGCTGTTACGTCTTCTGGTATAGTTTATATATTGAGTATTAATAGTTCACTCAGGAAAAAAAGAATTGTTAGTACCTCTAGCATGGTTTACATGTTGAGTAATCCTAACAAATCACTGAGAACAAATGCTGTTAGGTCTTCTGGTATAGTTTACATATTGAGTATTAATAGTTCTCTCAGAAAAAAGGACTGTTAGGACCTCTAGCATGGTTTACATGTTGAGTAATCGTAACAAGTCACTGAGAACAAAAGCTGTTAGGTCTTTGGTATATTTTACATATTGAGTATTAATAGTTCTCTCAGAAAAAAGGACTGTTAGGACCTCTGGCATGGTTTACATGTTGAGTAATCCTAGCAAATCACTGAGAACAATTGCTGTTAGGGATTCTGGTATAGTTTACATATTGAGTATTAATAGTTCTCTCAGAAAAAGAATAACTGTTAGGACGTCTGGCATGGTTTACAAGTTGAGTAATCCGAAGAAATTACTGAGAACAAATGCTGTTAGGTCTTCTGGTATAGTTTACATATTGAGTATTAATAGTTCTTTCAGAAAAAAAATAACTGTTAGGACCTCTGGCATGGTTTACATGTTGAGTAATCCTAACAAATCACTGAGAACAAATGCTGTTAGTTCTTCTGGTATAGTTTACATATTGTGTATTAATAGCTCTCTCAGGAACAAAAAGAACTGTTAGGAATTCTGGCAAGGTTTATGTTGAGTAAACCTAACAAATCACTGAAAACAAATGCTGTTATGTCTTCTGGTATAGTTTACATATTGAGTATTAATAGTTCTCTCAGGAAAAAAAGAACTGTTAGTACCTCTGGCATGGTTTACATGTTGAGTAATCCTAACAAATCACTGAGAACAAATGCTGTTAGGTCTTTTGATATAGTTTACATATTGCGTATTAATAGTTCTCTCAGGAAAAAAATAACTGTTAGGACTTCTGGCATGGTTTACATGTTGAGTAATCGTAACAAGTCACTGAGAACAAATGCTGTTAGGTCTTCTGGTATATTTTATATATTGAGTATTAATAGTTCTCTCAGAAAAAGAACGGTTAGTACCTCTGGCAAGGTTTACTTGTTGAGTAAACCTAACAAATCACTGAAAACAAATGCTGTTACGTCTTCTGGTATAGTTTACATATTGAGTATTAATAGTTCACTCAGGAAAAAAAGAATTGTTAGTACCTCTAGCATGGTTTACATGTTGAGTAATCCTAACAAATCACTGAGAACAAATGCTGTTAGGTCTTCTGGTATAGTTTACATATTGCGTATTAATAGTTCTCTCAGGAAAAAAAGAACTGTTAAAACTTCTGGCATGGTTTACATGTTGAGTAATCGTAACAAGTCACTGAGAACAAATGCTGTTAGCTCTTCTGGTATATTTTACATATTGAGTATTAATAGTTATTAATAGATCCTAACAAATCACTGAGAACAATTGCTGTTAGGGATTCTGGTGTAGTTTACATATTGAGTATTAATAGTTCTCTCAGAAAAAGAATAACTGTTAGGACGTCTGGCATGGTTTACAAGTTGAGTAATCCGAAGAAATTACTGAGAACAAATGCTGTTAGGTTTTCTGGTATAGTTTACATATTGACTATTAATAGTTCTTTCAGAAAAAAAATAACTGTTAGGACCTCTGGCATGGTTTACATGTTGAGTAATCCTAACAAATCACTGAGAACAAATGCTGTTAGTTCTTCTGGTATAGTTTACATATTGTGTATTAATAGTTCTCTCAGGAACAAAAAAACTGTTAGGACTTCTGGCAAGGTTTACATGTTGAGTAAACCTAACAAATCACTGAAAACAAATGCTGTTACGTCTTCTGGTATAGTTTACATATTGAGTATTAATAGTTCTCTCAGGAGAAAAAGAACTGTTAGTACTTCTGGCATGGTTTACATGTTGAGTAATCTTAACAAATCACTGAGAACAAATGCTGTTAGGTCTTCTGGGATAGTTTACATATTGCGTATTAATAATTCACTCAGGAAAAAAATAACTGTTAGGACTTCTCGCATGGTTTACATGTTGAGTAATCGTAACAAGTCACTGAGAACAAATGCTGTTAGGTCTTCTGGTATATTTCATATATTGAGTATTAATAGTTCTCTCAGAAAAAAGGACTGTTAGGACCTCTGGCATGGTTTACATGTTGAGTAAACCTAACAAATCACTGAAAACAAATGCTGTTACGTCTTCTGGTATAGTTTACATATTGAGTATTAATAGTTCTCTCAGGAAAAAAAGAACTGTTAGTACCTCTGGCATGGTTTACATGCTGAGTAATCCTAACAAATCACTGAGAACAAATGCTGTTAGGTCTTCTGGGATAGTTTACATATTGCGTATTAATAGTTCTCTCAGGAAAAAAATAACTGTTAGGACTTCTGGCATGGTTTACATGTTGAGTAATCGTAACAGGTCACTGAGAACAAATGCTGTTAGGTTTTTTGGTATATTTTACATATTGAGTATTAATAGTTCTCTCAGAAAAAAGGACTGTTAAGACCTCTGGCATGGTTTACATGTTGAGTAATCCTAACAAATCGCTGAGAACAATTGCTGTTAGGGATTCTGGTATAGTTTACATATTGTGTATTAATAGTTCTCTCAGGAACAAAAAAGAACGGTTAGTACCTCTGGCAAGGTTTACTTGTTGAGTAAACCTAACAAATCACTGAAAACAAATGCTGTTACGTCTTCTGGTATAGTTTACATATTGAGTATTAATAGTTCAGTCAGGAAAAAAAGAATTGTTAGTACCTCTAGCATGGTTTACATGTTGAGTAATCCTAACAAATCACTGAGAACAGTTGCTGTTAGGGATTATGGTATAGTTTACATATTGTGTATTAATACTTCTCTCAGGAACAAAAAAGAAAGGTTAGTACCTCTGGCAAGGTTTACTTGTTGAGTAAACCTAACAAATCACTGAAAACAAATGCTGTTACGTCTTCTGGTATAGTTTACATATTGAGTATTAATAGTTCACTCAGGAAAGAAAAAGAATTGTTAGTGCCTCTGGCATGGTTTACATGTTGAGTAATCCTAACAAATCACTGAGAACAAATGCTGTTACGTCTTCTGGTATAGTTTACATATTGCGTATTAATATTTCTCTCAGGAAAAAAAGAACAGTTAGGACTTCTGGCATGGTTTACATGTTGAGGAATCGTAACAAGTCACTGAGAACAAAAGCTGTTAGGTCTTTTGGTATATTTTACATATTGATTATTAATAGTTCTCTCAGAAAAAAGGACTGTTAGGACCTCTGGCATGGTTTACATGTTGAGTAATCCTAACAAATCACTGAGAACAATTGCTGTTAGGGATTCTGGTATAGTTTACATATTGAGTATTAATAGTTCTCTCAGAAAAAGAATAACTGTTAGGACGTCTGGCATGGTTTACAAGTTGAGTAATCCGAAGAAATTACTAAGAACAAATGCTGTTAGGTCTTCTGGTATAGTTTACATATTGAGTATTAAAAGTTCTTTCAGAAAAAAAATTACTGTTAGGACCTCTGGCATGGTTTACATGTTGAGTAATCCTAACAAATCACTGAGAACAAATGCTGTTAGTTCTTCTGGTATAGTTTACATATTGTGTATTAATAGCTCTCTCAGGAACAAAAAGAACTTTTAGGACTTCTGGCAATGTTTATGTTGAGTAAACCTAACAAATCACTGAAAACAAATGCTGTTACGTCTTTTGGTATAGATTACATATTGATTATTGATATTTCTCTCAGGAAAAAAAGAACTGTTAGTACCTCTGGCATGGTTTACATGTTGGGTAATCCTAACAAATCACTGAGAACAAATGCTGTTATGTCTTCTGGGATAGTTTACATATTGCGTATTAATAGTTCTCTCAGGAAAAAAATAACTGTTAGGACTTCTGGCATGGTTTACATGTTGAGTAATCGTAACAAGTCACTGAGAACAAATGCTGTTAGGTCTTCTGGTATATTTCATATATTAAGTATTAATAGTTCTCTCAGAAAAAAGGACTGTTAGGACCTCTGGCATGGTTTACATGTTGAGTAATCGTAACAAGTCACTGAGAACAAAAGCTGTTAGGTCTTTTGGTATATTTTACATATTGAGTATTAATAGTTCTCTCAGAAACAAAGGACTGTTAGGACCTCTGGCATGGTTTACATGTTGAGTAATCCTAGCAAATCACTGAGAACAATTGCTGTTAGGGATTCTGGTATAGTTTACATATTGAGTATTAATAGTTCTCTCAGAAAAAGAATAACTGTTAGGACGTCTGGCATGGTTTACAAGTTGTGTAATCGTAACAAGTCACTGAGAACAAATATATATATATTTTACATATTGCGTATTAATAGTTCTCTCAGAAAAAAGGACTGTTAGGACCTCTGGCATGGTTTACATGTTGAGTAATCCTAACAAATCACTGAGAACAATTGCTGTTAGGGATTCTGGTATAGTTTACATATTGAGTATTAATAGTTCTCTCAGAAAAAGAATAACTGTTAGGACGTCTGGCATGGTTTACAAGTTGAGTAATCCGAAGAAATTACTGAGAACAAATGCTGTTAGGTCTTCTGGTATAGTTTACATATTGAGTATTAATAGTTCTTTCAGAAAAAAAATAACTGTTAGGACCTCTGGCATAGTTTACATGTTGAGTAATCCTAACAAATCACTGAGAACAAATGCTGTTAGTTCTTCTGGTATAGTTTACATATTGTGTATTAATAGCTCTCTCAGGAACAAAAAGAACTGTTAGGAATTCTGGCAAGGTTTATGTTGAGTAAACCTAACAAATCACTGAAAACAAATGCTGTTATGTCTTCTGGTATAGTTTACATATTGAGTATTAATAGTTCTCTCAGGAAAAAAAGAACTGTTAGTACCTCTGGCATGGTTTACATGTTGAGTAATCCTAACAAATCACTGAGAACAAATGCTGTTAGGTCTTTTGATATAGTTTACATATTGCGTATTAATAGTTCTCTCAGGAAAAAAATAACTGTTAGGACTTCTGGCATGGTTTACATGTTGAGTAATCGTAACAAGTCACTGAGAACAAATGCTGTTAGGTCTTCTGGTATATTTTATATATTGAGTATTAATAGTTCTCACAGAAAAAGAACGGTTAGTACCTCTGGCAAGGTTTACTTGTTGAGTAAACCTAACAAATCACTGAAAACAAATGCTGTTACGTCTTCTGGTATAGTTTACATATTGAGTATTAATAGTTCACTCAGGAAAAAAAGAAATGTTAGTACCTCTAGCATGGTTTACATGTTGAGTAATCCTAACAAATCACTGAGAACAAATGCTGTTAGGTCTTCTGGTATAGTTTACATATTGCGTATTAATAGTTCTCTCAGGAAAAAAAGAACTGTTAAAACTTCTGGCATGGTTTACATGTTGAGTAATCGTAACAAGTCACTGAGAACAAATGCTGTTAGCTCTTCTGGTATATTTTACATATTGAGTATTAATAGTTATTAATAGATCCTAACAAATCACTGAGAACAATTGCTGTTAGGGATTCTGGTATAGTTTACATATTGAGTATTAATAGTTCTCTCAGAAAAAGAATAACTGTTACGACGTCTGGCATGGTTTACAAGTTGAGTAATCCGAAGAAATTACTGAGAACAAATGCTGTTAGGTCTTCTGGTATAGTTTACATATTGAGTATTAATAGTTCTTTCAGAAAAAAAATAACTGTTAGGACCTCTGGCATGGTTTACATGTTGAGTAATCCTAACAAATCACTGAGAACAAATGCTGTTAGTTCTTCTGGTATAGTTTACATATTGTGTATTAATAGCTCTCTCAGGAACAAAAAGAACTGTTAGGACTTCTGGCAAGGTTTATGTTGAGTAAACCTAACAAATCCCTGAAAACAAATGCTGTTACGTCTTCTGGTATAGATTACATATTGAGTATTAATAGTTCTCTCAGGAAAAAAAGAACTGTTAGTACCTCTGGCATGGTTTACATGTTGAGTAATCCTAACAAATCACTGAGAACAAATGCTGTTATGTCTTCTGGGATAGTTTACATATTGCGTATTAATAGTTCTCTCAGGAAAAAAATAACTGTTAGGACTTCTGGCATGGTTTACATGTTGAGCAATCGTAACAAGTCATTGACAACAAAAGCTGTTAGGTCTTTTGGTATATTTTACATATTGAGTATTAATAGTTCTCTCAGAAAAAAGGACTGTTAGGACCTCTGGCATGGTTTACATGTTGAGTAATCCTAGCAAATCACTGAGAACAATTGCTGTTAGGGATTCTGGTATAGTTTACATATTGAGTATTAATAGTTCTCTCAGAAAAAAAGACTGTTAGGACCTCTAGCATGGTTTACATGTTGAGTAATCCTAACAAGTCACTGAGAACAATTTCTGTTAGGGATTATGGTATAGTTTACATATTGTGGATTAATAGTTCTCTCATGAACAAAAAAGAACGGTTGGTACCTCTGGCAAGGTTTACTAGTTGGGTAAACCTAACAAATCACTGAAAACAAATGCTGTTACGTCTTCTGGTATAGTTTACATATTGAGTATTAATAGTTCACTCAGAAAAAAAAAGAATTGTTAGTACCTCTGGCATGGTTTACATGTTGAGTAATCCTAACAAATCACTGGAAACAAATGCTGTTACGTCTTCTGGTATAGTTTATATATTGCGTATTAATAGTTCTCTCAGGAAAAAAAGAATTGTTAGGACTTCTGGCATGGTTTACATGTTGAGTAATCGTAACAAGTCACTGAGAACAAAAGCTGTTAAGTCTTTTGGTATATTTTACATATTGAGAATTAATAGGTCTCTCAGAAAAAAGGACTGTTAGGACCTCTGGCATGGTTTACATGTTGAGTAATCCTATCAAATCACTGAGAACAATTGCTGTTAGGGATTCTGGTATAGTTTACATATTGAGTATTAATAGTTCTCTCAGAAAAAGAATAACTGTTAGCACGTCTGGCATGGTTTACAAGTTGAGTAATCCGAAGAAATTACTGAGAACAAATGCTGTTAGGTCTTCTGGTATAGTTTACATATTGAGTATTGATAGTTCTTTCAGAAAAAAAATAAATGTTAGGACCTCTGGCATGGTTTACATGTTGAGTAATCCTAACAAATCACTGAGAACAAATGCAGTTAGTTCTTCTGGTATAGTTTACATATTGTGTATTAATAGTTCTCTCAGGAACAAAAAGAACTGTTAGGACTTCTGGCAAGGTTTACATGTTGAGTAAACCTAACAAATCACTGAAAACAAATGCTGTTACGTTTTCTGGTATAGTTTACATATTGAGTATTAATAGTTCTCTCAGGAAAAAAAGAACTGTTAGTACCTCTGGCATAGTTTACATGTTGAGTATTCCTAACAAATCACTGAGAACAAATGCTGTTAGGTCTTCTGGGATAGTTTACATATTGCGTATTAATAGTTCTCTCAGGAAAAAGGACTGTTAGGACCTCTAGCATGGTTTACATGTTGAGTAATCCTAACAAATCACTGAGAACAATTGCTGTTAGGGATTATGGTATAGTTTACATATTGTGTATTAATACTTCTCTCAGGAAAAAAAGAACTGTTAGTACCTCTGGCATGGTTTACATGTTGAGTAATCCTAACAAATCACTGAGAACAAATGCTGTTAGTCTTCTGGGATAGTTTACATATTGCGTATTAATAATTCTCTCAGGAAAAAAATAACTGTTAGGACTTCTCGCATGGTTTACATGTTGAGTAATCGTAACAAGTCACTGAGAACAAATGCTGTTAGGTCTTCTGGTATATTTCATATATTGAGTATTAATAGTTCTCTCAGAAAAAAGGACTGTTAGGACCTCTGGCATGGTTTACATGTTGAGTAAACCTAACAAATCACTGAAAACAAATGCTATTACGTCTTCTGGTATAGTTTACATATTGAGTATTAATAGTTCTCTCAGGAAAAAAAGAACTGTTAGTACCTCTGGCATGGTTTACATGTTGAGTATTCCTAACAAATCACTGAGAACAAATGCTGTTAGGTTTTCTGGGATAGTTTACATATTGCGTATTAATAGTTCTCTCAGGAAAAAAATAACTGTTAGGACTTCTGGCATGGTTCACATGTTGAGTAATCGTAACAAGTCACTGAGAACAAATGCTGTTAGGTCTTCTGGTATATTTCATATATTAAGTATTAATAGTTCTCTCAGAAAAAAGGACTGTAAGGACCTCTGGCATGGTTTACATGTTGAGTAATCGTAACAAGTCACTGAGAACAAAAGCTGTTAGGTCTTTTGGTATATTTTACATATTGAGTATTAATAGTTCTCTCAGAAAAAGAATAACTGTTAGGATGTCTGGCATGGTTTACAAGTTGAGTAATCCGAAGAAATTACTGAGAACAAATGCTGTTAGGTCTTCTGGTATAGTTAACATATTGAGTATTGATAGTTCTTTCAGAAAAAAAATAACTGTTAGGACCTCTGGCATGGTTTACATGTTGAGTAATCCTAACAAATCACCTAGAACAAATGCGGTTAGTTCTTCTGGTATAGTTTACATATTGTGTATTAATAGTTCTCTCAGGAACAAAAAGAACTGTTAGGACTTCTGGCAAGGTTTACATGTTGAGTAAACCTAACAAATCACTGAAAACAAATGCTGTTACGTCTTCTGGTATAGTTTACATATTGAGTATTAATAGTTCTCTCAGGAAAAAAAGAACTGTTAGTACCTCTGGCATGGTTTACATGTTGAGTAATCCTAACAAATCACTGAGAAAAAATGCTGTTAGGTCTTTTGGTATAGTTTACATATTGAGTATTAATAGTTCTCTCAGAAAAAAGGACTGTTAGGACCTCTAGCATGGTTTACATGTTGAGTAATCCTAACAAATCACTGAGAACAATTGCTGTTAGGGATTATGGTATAGTTTACATATTGTGTATTAATACTTCTCTCAGGAAAAAAAGAACTGTTAGTACCTCTGGCATGGTTTACATGTTGAGTAATCCTAACAAATCACTGAGAACAAATGCTGTTAGGTCTTCTGGGATAGTTTACATATTGCGTATTAATAATTCTCTCAGGAAAAAAATAACTGTTAGGACTTCTCGCATGGTTTACATGTTGAGTAATCGTAACAAGTCACTGAGAACAAATGCTGTTAGGTCTTCTGGTATATTTCATATATTGAGTATTAATAGTTCTCTCAGAAAAAAGGACTGTTAGGACCTCTGGCATGGTTTACATGTTGAGTAATCCTAACAAATCGCTGAGAACAATTGCTGTTAGGGATTCTGGTATAGTTTACATATTGTGTATTAATAGTTCTCTCAGGAACAAAAAAGAACGGTTAGTACCTCTGGCAAGGTTTAGTTGTTGAGTAAACCTAACAAATCACTGAAAACAAATGCTGTTACGTCTTCTGGTATAGTTTACATATTGAGTATTAATAGTTTACTCAGGAAAGAAAAAGAATTGTTAGTGCCTCTGGCATGGTTTACATGTTGAGTAATCCTAACAAATCACTGAGAACAAATGCTGTTACGTATTCTGGTATAGTTTACATATTGCGTATTAATATTTCTCTCAGGAAAAAAAGAACAGTTAGGACTTCTGGCATGGTTTACATGTTGAGTAATCGTAACAAGTCACTGAGAACAAAAGCTGTTAGGTCTTTTGGTATATTTTACATATTGAGTATTAATAGTTCTCTCAGAAAAAAGGACTGTTAGGACCTCTGGAATGGTTTACATGTTGAGTAATCCTAACAAATCACTGAGAACAATTGCTGTTAGGGATTCTGGTATAGTTTACATATTGAGTATTAATAGTTCTCTCAGAAAAAGAATAACTGTTAGGACGTCTGGCATGGTTTACAAGTTGTGTAATCGTAACAAGTCACTGAGAACAAATATATACAGTGTGTTAATTAAAAACCTGGCCATAGGCGTTTAACATGGGAAATCAGTTTTTCCTTGCGCAAAAGTTCCCAAATTATTTTAGCCAAAAATACTCCAAATAAATGTTGTAGAGCATTAAATTTTGTATCTGAATTAGTAATAAGATTTTATTTTTGACACTTCATAACCGAGAAAATCAATTTAAATTTTTTATGGAGATAGCTCATTTATAGCGGTAGCCATGGAACTCAAACAAAATTACGAACAATTGTATGCCATCTTAACTGTCAAAAAAAGTTTGTGTTTTGTGATTTTCGTTCAATAAAATATTTCTTTGAAAGTATGGAACGGTTTTCTCATGAATAAAAGCTTCAGATTATAAAACGGTGTTTGGACAAATTTTGTTTAAGTAGTATGGCTATCGCTATAAATCAGCAATCTTCAAAAAACTTTACTATTAATTTTCTCGATTATTAAATGTCAAAATCTTATTACTAATTCAGGTGCAGAATTTAATTCTCTACAACATTTATTTGAAGTATTTTTGTCTAAAATAATTTGGGTACTTTTCCGCAAGGAAAAACTGATTTCCCATGTTAAACGGCTATGGCCAGGTTTTTAATTAACACACTGTATATATTTTACATATTGCGTATTAATAGTTCTCTCAGAAAAAAGGACTGTTATGACCTCTGGCATGGTTTACATGTTGAGTAATCCTAACAAATCACTGAGAACAATTGCTGTTAGGGATTCTGGTATAGTTTACATATTGAGTATTAATAGTTCTCTCAGAAAAAGAATAACTGTTAGGACGTCTGGCATGGTTTACAAGTTG
The DNA here is from genome assembly GCA_951394225.1 of Harpalus rufipes. NCBI lineage: Eukaryota > Metazoa > Arthropoda > Insecta > Coleoptera > Carabidae > Harpalus > Harpalus rufipes. The sequence continues at coordinate 35,780,923 of OX596275.1, forward strand.
AGTAATCCGAAGAAATTACTGAGAACAAATGCTGTTAGGTCTTCTGGTATAGTTTACATATTGAGTATTAATAGTTCTTTCAGAAAAAAAATAACTGTTAGGACCTCTGGCATGGTTTACATGTTGAGTAATCCTAACAAATCACTGAGAACAAATGCAGTTAGTTCTTCTGGTATAGTTTACATATTGTGTATTAATAGTTCTCTCAGGAACAAAAAGAACTGTTAGGACTTCTGGCAAGGTTTACATGTTGAGTAAACCTTACAAATCACTGAAAACAAATGCTGTTACGTCTTCTGGTATAGTTTACATATTGAGTATTAATAGTTCTCTCAGGAAAAAAAGAATTGTTAGTACCTCTGGCATGGTTTACATGTTGAGTAATCCTAACAAATCACTGAGAACAAATGCTGTTAGGTCTTCTGGGATAGTTTACATATTGCGTATTAATAGTTCTCTCAGGAAAAAAATAACTGTTAGGACTTCTGGCATGGTTTACATGTTGAGTAATCGTAACAAGTCACTGAGAACAAATGCTGTTAGGTGTTCTAGTATATTTCATATATTAAGTATTAATAGTTCTCTCAGAAAAAAGGACTGTTAGGACCTCTGGCATGGTTTACATGTTGAGTAATCCTAACAAATCGCTGAGAACAATTGCTGTTAGGGATTCTGGTATAGTTTACATATTGTGTATTAATAGTTCTCTCAGGAACAAAAAAGAACGGTTAGTACCTCTGGCAAGGTTTACTTGTTGAGTAAACCTAACAAATCACTGAAAACAAATGCTGTTACGTCTTCTGGTATAGTTTATATATTGAGTATTAATAGTTCACTCAGGAAAAAAAGAATTGTTAGTACCTCTAGCATGGTTTACATGTTGAGTAATCCTAACAAATCACTGAGAACAAATGCTGTTAGGTCTTCTGGTATAGTTTACATATTGAGTATTAATAGTTCTCTCAGAAAAAAGGACTGTTAGGACCTCTAGCATGGTTTACATGTTGAGTAATCGTAACAAGTCACTGAGAACAAAAGCTGTTAGGTCTTTGGTATATTTTACATATTGAGTATTAATAGTTCTCTCAGAAAAAAGGACTGTTAGGACCTCTGGCATGGTTTACATGTTGAGTAATCCTAGCAAATCACTGAGAACAATTGCTGTTAGGGATTCTGGTATAGTTTACTTATTGAGTATTAATAGTTCTCTCAGAAAAAGAATAACTGTTAGGACGTCTGGCATGGTTTACAAGTTGTGTAATCGTAACAAGTCACTGAGAACAATATATATATATATATATATATATATATATATATATATATATATATATATATATATATATTTTACATATTGAGTAATAATAGTTCTCTCAGAAAAAAGGACTGTTAGGACCTCTGGCATGGTTTACATGTTGAGTAATCCTAACATATCACTGAGAACAATTGCTGTTAGGGATTCTGGTATAGTTTACATATTGAGTATTAATAGTTCTCTCAGAAAAAGAATAACTGTTAGGACGTCTGGCATGGTTTACAAGTTGAGTAATCCGAAGAAATTACTGAGAACAAATGCTGTTAGGTCTTCTGGTATAGTTTACATATTGAGTATTAATAGTTCTTTCAGAAAAAAAATAACTGTTAGGACCTCTGGCATGGTTTACATGTTGAGTAATCCTAACAAATCACTGAGAACAAATGCTGTTAGTTCTTCTGGTATAGTTTACATATTGTGTATTAATAGCTCTCTCAGGAACAAAAAGAACTGTTAGGAATTCTGGCAAGGTTTATGTTGAGTAAACCTAACAAATCACTGAAAACAAATGCTGTTATGTCTTCTGGTATAGTTTACATATTGAGTATTAATAGTTCTCTCAGGAAAAAAAGAACTGTTAGTAACTCTGGCATGGTTTACATGTTGAGTAATCCTAACAAATCACTGAGAACAAATGCTGTTAGGTCTTTTGATATAGTTTACATATTGCGTATTAATAGTTCTCTCAGGAAAAAAATAACTGTTAGGACTTCTGGCATGGTTTACATGTTGAGTAATCGTAACAAGTCACTGAGAACAAATGCTGTTAGGTCTTCTGGTATATTTTATATATTGAGTATTAATAGTTCTCTCAGAAAAAGAACGGTTAGTACCTCTGGCAAGGTTTACTTGTTGAGTAAACCTAACAAATCACTGAAGACAAATGCTGTTACGTCTTCTGGTATAGTTTACATATTGAGTATTAATAGTTCACTCAGGAAAAAAAGAATTGTTAGTACCTCTAGCATGGTTTACATGTTGAGTAATCCTAACAAATCACTGAGAACAAATGCTGTTAGGTCTTCTGGTATAGTTTACATATTGCGTATTAATAGTTCTCTCAGGAAAAAAAGAACTGTTAAAACTTCTGGCATGGTTTACATGTTGAGTAATCGTAACAAGTCACTGAGAACAAATGCTGTTAGCTCTTCTGGTATATTTTACATATTGAGTATTAATAGTTATTAATAGATCCTAACAAATCACTGAGAACAATTGCTGTTAGGGATTCTGGTATAGTTTACATATTGAGTATTAATAGTTCTCTCAGAAAAAGAATAACTGTTAGGACGTCTGGCATGGTTTACAAGTTGAGTAATCCGAAGAAATTACTGAGAACAAATGCTGTTAGGTCTTCTGGTATAGTTTACATATTGACTATTAATAGTTCTTTCAGAAAAAAAATAACTGTTAGGACCTCTGGCATGGTTTACATGTTGAGTAATCCTAACAAATCACAGAGAACAAATGCTGTTAGTTCTTCTGGTATAGTTTACATATTGTGTATTAATAGTTCTCTCAGGAACAAAAAAACTGTTAGGACTTCTGGCAAGGTTTACATGTTGAGTAAACCTAACAAATCACTGAAAACAAATGCTGTTGCGTCTTCTGGTATAGTTTACATATTGAGTATTAATAGTTCTCTCAGGAGAAAAAGAACTGTTAGTACTTCTGGCATGGTTTACATGTTGAGTAATCTTAACAAATCACTGAGAACAAATGCTGTTAGGTCTTCTGGGATAGTTTACATATTGCGTATTAATAATTCACTCAGGAAAAAAATAACTGTTAGGACTTCTCGCATGGTTTACATGTTGAGTAATCGTAACAAGTCACTGAGAACAAATGCTGTTAGGTCTTCTGGTATATTTCATATATTGAGTATTAATAGTTCTCTCAGAAAAAAGGACTGTTAGGACCTCTGGCATGGTTTACATGTTGAGTAAACCTAACAAATCACTGAAAACAAATGCTGTTACGTCTTCTGGTATAGTTTACATATTGAGTATTAATAGTTCTCTCAGGAAAAAAAGAACTGTTAGTACCTCTGGCATGGTTTACATGCTGAGTAATCCTAACAAATCACTGAGAACAAATGCTGTTAGGTCTTCTGGGATAGTTTACATATTGCGTATTAATAGTTCTCTCAGGAAAAAAATAACTGTTAGGACTTCTGGCATGGTTTACATGTTGAGTAATCGTAACAGGTCACTGAGAACAAATGCTGTTAGGTTTTTTAGTATATTTTACATATTGAGTATTAATAGTTCTCTCAGAAAAAAGGACTGTTAGGACCTCTGGCATGGTTTACATGTTGAGTAATCCTAACAAATCGCTGAGAACAATTGCTGTTAGGGATTCTGGTATAGTTTACATATTGTGTATTAATAGTTCTCTCAGGAACAAAAAAGAACGGTTAGTACCTCTGGCAAGGTTTACTTGTTGAGTAAACCTAACAAATCACTGAACACAAATGCTGTTACGTCTTCTGGTATAGTTTACATATTGAGTATTAATAGTTCACTCAGGAAAAAAAGAATTGTTAGTACCTCTAGCATGGTTTACATGTTGAGTAATCCTAACAAATCACTGAGAACAAATGCTGTTAGGTCTTCTGGTATAGTTTACATATTGCGTATTAATAGTTCTCTCAGGAAAAAAAGAACTGTTAAAACTTCTGGCATGGTTTACATATTGAGTAATCGTAACAAGTCACTGAGAACAAATGCTGTTAGCTCTTCTGGTATATTTTACATATTGAGTATTAATAGTTATTAATAGATCCTAACAAATCACTGAGAACAATTGCTGTTAGGGATTCTGGTATAGTTTACATATTGAGTATTAATAGTTCTCTCAGAAAAAGAATAACTGTTAGGACGTCTGGCATGGTTTACAAGTTGAGTAATCCGAAGAAATTACTGAGAACAAATGCTGTTAGGTCTTCTGGTATAGTTTACATATTGACTATTAATAGTTCTTTCAGAAAAAAAATAACTGTTAGGACCTCTGGCATGGTTTACATGTTGAGTAATCCTAACAAATCACTGAGAACAAATGCTGTTAGTTCTTCTGGTATAGTTTACATATTGTGTATTAATAGTTCTCTCAGGAACAAAAAAACTGTTAGGACTTCTGGCAAGGTTTACATGTTGAGTAAACCTAACAAATCACTGAAAACAAATGCTGTTACGTCTTCTGGTATAGTTTAAATATTGAGTATTAATAGTTTTCTCAGGAAAAAAAGAACTGTTAGTACCTCTGGCTTGGTTTACATGTTGAGTAATCCTAACAAATAACTGAGAACAAATGTGGTTAGGTCTTCTGGTATAGTTTACATATTGAGTACTAATAGTTCTCTCAGGAAAAAAATAACAGTTAGAACGTCTGGCATGATTTACATGTTGAGTAATCCGAACAAATCACTGAAAACAAATGCTGTTAGATCATCTGATATCGTGTACATAATGATTATTAATAGTTCTTTCAGGAAAAAAAATAGTCAGGACCTCTGGCCTGTTTTACATGTTGAGTAATCGTAACAAGTCACTGAGAACAAATGCTGTTAGGTCTTTTGGTATAGTTTACATATTAAGTATTAATAGTTCTCTCAGGAAAAAAAAGAACTGTTAGTACCTCTGGCATGGTTTACATGTTGAGTAATCCTAACAAATGACTGAGAACAAATGCTGTTAGGGATTCTGGTATAGATTACATATTGAGTATTAATAGTTATTAATAGATCCTAACAAATCACTGAGAACAATTGCTGTTAGGGATTCTGGTATAGTTTACATATTGAGTATTAATAGTTCTTTTAGAAAAAGAATAACTGTTAGGACGTCTGGCATGGTTTACATGTTGAGTAATCCGAAGAAATTACTGAGAACAAATGCTGTTAGGTCTTCTGGTATAGTTTACATATTGAGTATTAATAGTTCTCTCAGAAAAAAAATAACTGTTAGGACGTCTGGCATGGTTTACAAGTTGTGTAATCGTAACAAGTCACTGAGAACAAATATATATATATTTTACATATTGCGTATTAATAGTTCTCTCAGAAAAAAGGACTGTTAGGACCTCTGGCATGGTTTACATGTTGAGTAATCCTAACAAATCACTGAGAACAATTGCTGTTAGGGATTCTGGTATAGTTTACATATTGAGTATTAATAGTTCTCTCAGAAAAAGAATAACTGTTAGGACGTCTGGCATGGTTTACAAGTTGAGTAATCCGAAGAAATTACTGAGAACAAATGCTGTTAGGTCTTCTGGTATAGTTTACATATTGAGTATTAATAGTTCTTTCAGAAAAAAAATAACTGTTAGGACCTCTGGCATGGTTTACATGTTGAGTAATCCTAACAAATCACTGAGAACAAATGCTGTTAGTTCTTCTGGTATAGTTTACATATTGTGTATTAATAGCTCTCTCAGGAACAAAAAGAACTGTTAGGAATTCTGGCAAGGTTTATGTTGAGTAAACCTAACAAATCACTGAAAACAAATGCTGTTATGTCTTCTGGTATAGTTTACATATTGAGTATTAATAGTTCTCTCAGGAAAAAAAGAACTGTTAGTACCTCTGGCATGGTTTACATGTTGAGTAATCCTAACAAATCACTGAGAACAAATGCTGTTAGGTCTTTTGATATAGTTTACATATTGCGTATTAATAGTTCTCTCAGGAAAAAAATAACTGTTAGGACTTCTGGCATGGTTTACATGTTGAGTAATCGTAACAAGTCACTGAGAACAAATGCTGTTAGGTCTTCTGGTATATTTTATATATTGAGTATTAATAGTTCTCTCAGAAAAAGAACGGTTAGTACCTCTGGCAAGGTTTACTTGTTGAGTAAACCTAACAAATCACTGAAGACAAATGCTGTTACGTCTTCTGGTATAGTTTACATATTGAGTATTAATAGTTCACTCAGGAAAAAAAGAATTGTTAGTACCTCTAGCATGGTTTACATGTTGAGTAATCCTAACAAATCACTGAGAACAAATGCTGTTAGGTCTTCTGGTATAGTTTACATATTGCGTATTAATAGTTCTCTCAGGAAAAAAAGAACTGTTAAAACTTCTGGCATGGTTTACATGTTGAGTAATCGTAACAAGTCACTGAGAACAAATGCTGTTAGCTCTTCTGGTATATTTTACATATTGAGTATTAATAGTTATTAATAGATCCTAACAAATCACTGAGAACAATTGCTGTTAGGGATTCTGGTATAGTTTACATATTGAGTATTAATAGTTCTCTCAGAAAAAGAATAACTGTTAGGACGTCTGGCATGGTTTACAAGTTGAGTAATCCGAAGAAATTACTGAGAACAAATGCTGTTAGGTCTTCTGGTATAGTTTACATATTGACTATTAATAGTTCTTTCAGAAAAAAAATAACTGTTAGGACCTCTGGCATGGTTTACATGTTGAGTAATCCTATCAAATCACAGAGAACAAATGCTGTTAGTTCTTCTGGTATAGTTTACATATTGTGTATTAATAGTTCTCTCAGGAACAAAAAAACTGTTAGGACTTCTGGCAAGGTTTACATGTTGAGTAAACCTAACAAATCACTGAAAACAAATGCTGTTACGTCTTCTGGTATAGTTTACATATTGAGTATTAATAGTTCTCTCAGGAGAAAAAGAACTGTTAGTACTTCTGGCATGGTTTACATGTTGAGTAATCTTAACAAATCACTGAGAACAAATGCTGTTAGGTCTTCTGGGATAGTTTACATATTGCGTATTAATAATTCACTCAGGAAAAAAATAACTGTTAGGACTTCTCGCATGGTTTACATGTTGAGTAATCGTAACAAGTCACTGAGAACAAATGCTGTTAGGTCTTCTGGTATATTTCATATATTGAGTATTAATAGTTCTCTCAGAAAAAAGGACTGTTAGGACCTCTGGCATGGTTTACATGTTGAGTAAACCTAACAAATCACTGAAAACAAATGCTGTTACGTCTTCTGGTATAGTTTACATATTGAGTATTAATAGTTCTCTCAGGAAAAAAAGAACTGTTAGTACCTCTGGCATGGTTTACATGCTGAGTAATCCTAACAAATCACTGAGAACAAATGCTGTTAGGTCTTCTGGGATAGTTTACATATTGCGTATTAATAGTTCTCTCAGGAAAAAAATAACTGTTAGGACTTCTGGCATGGTTTACATGTTGAGTAATCGTAACAGGTCACTGAGAACAAATGCTGTTAGGTTTTTTAGTATATTTTACATATTGAGTATTAATAGTTCTCTCAGAAAAAAGGACTGTTAGGACCTCTGGCATGGTTTACATGTTGAGTAATCCTAACAAATCGCTGAGAACAATTGCTGTTAGGGATTCTGGTATAGTTTACATATTGTGTATTAATAGTTCTCTCAGGAACAAAAAAGAACGGTTAGTACCTCTGGCAAGGTTTACTTGTTGAGTAAACCTAACAAATCACTGAACACAAATGCTGTTACGTCTTCTGGTATAGTTTACATATTGAGTATTAATAGTTCACTCAGGAAAAAAAGAATTGTTAGTACCTCTAGCATGGTTTACATGTTGAGTAATCCTAACAAATCACTGAGAACAAATGCTGTTAGGTCTTCTGGTATAGTTTACATATTGCGTATTAATAGTTCTCTCAGGAAAAAAAGAACTGTTAAAACTTCTGGCATGGTTTACATATTGAGTAATCGTAACAAGTCACTGAGAACAAATGCTGTTAGCTCTTCTGGTATATTTTACATATTGAGTATTAATAGTTATTAATAGATCCTAACAAATCACTGAGAACAATTGCTGTTAGGGATTCTGGTATAGTTTACATATTGAGTATTAATAGTTCTCTCAGAAAAAGAATAACTGTTAGGACGTCTGGCATGGTTTACAAGTTGAGTAATCCGAAGAAATTACTGAGAACAAATGCTGTTAGGTCTTCTGGTATAGTTTACATATTGACTATTAATAGTTCTTTCAGAAAAAAAATAACTGTTAGGACCTCTGGCATGGTTTACATGTTGAGTAATCCTAACAAATCACTGAGAACAAATGCTGTTAGTTCTTCTGGTATAGTTTACATATTGTGTATTAATAGTTCTCTCAGGAACAAAAAAACTGTTAGGACTTCTGGCAAGGTTTACATGTTGAGTAAACCTAACAAATCACTGAAAACAAATGCTGTTACGTCTTCTGGTATAGTTTAAATATTGAGTATTAATAGTTTTCTCAGGAAAAAAAGAACTGTTAGTACCTCTGGCTTGGTTTACATGTTGAGTAATCCTAACAAATAACTGAGAACAAATGTGGTTAGGTCTTCTGGTATAGTTTACATATTGAGTACTAATAGTTCTCTCAGGAAAAAAATAACAGTTAGAACGTCTGGCATGATTTACATGTTGAGTAATCCGAACAAATCACTGAAAACAAATGCTGTTAGATCATCTGATATCGTGTACATAATGATTATTAATAGTTCTTTCAGGAAAAAAAATAGTCAGGACCTCTGGCCTGTTTTACATGTTGAGTAATCGTAACAAGTCACTGAGAACAAATGCTGTTAGGTCTTTTGGTATAGTTTACATATTAAGTATTAATAGTTCTCTCAGGAAAAAAAAGAACTGTTAGTACCTCTGGCATGGTTTACATGTTGAGTAATCCTAACAAATGACTGAGAACAAATGCTGTTAGGGATTCTGGTATAGATTACATATTGAGTATTAATAGTTATTAATAGATCCTAACAAATCACTGAGAACAATTGCTGTTAGGGATTCTGGTATAGTTTACATATTGAGTATTAATAGTTCTCTCAGAAAAAGAATAACTGTTAGGACGTCTGGCATGGTTTACATGTTGAGTAATCCGAAGAAATTACTGAGAACAAATGCTGTTAGGTCTTCTGGTATAGTTTACATATTGAGTATTAATAGTTCTCTCAGAAAAAAAATAACTGTTAGGACCTCTGGCATGGTTTACATGTTGAGTAATCCTAACAAATCACTGAGAACAAATGCTCTTAGTTCTTCTGGTATAGTTTACATATTGTGTATTAATAGTTCTCTCAGGAAAAAAAAAACTGTTAGGACTTCTGGCATAGTTTACATGTTGAGTAATTGTAACAAGTCACAGAGAACAAATATATATATATATATATATATATATATATATATATATATATATATATATATATATATGTATATTTTACATATTGAGTATTAATAGTTCTCTCAGAAAAAAGGACTGTTAGGACCTCTGGCATGGTTTACATGTTGAGTAATACTAACAAATCACTGAGAACAATTGCTGTTAGGGATTCTGGTATAGTTTACATATTGAGTATTAATAGTTCTCTCAGAAAAAGAATAACTGTTAGGACGTCTGGCATGGTTTACATGTTGAGTAATCCGAAGAAATTACTGAGAACAAATGCTGTTAGGTCTTCTGGTATAGTTTACATATTGAGTATTAATAGTTCTTTCAGAAAAAAAATAACTGTTAGGACCTCTGGCATGGTTTACATGTTGAGTAATCCTAACAAATCACTGAGAACAAATGCTGTTAGTTCTTCTGGTATAGTTTACATATTGTGTATTAATAGTTCTCTCAGGAACAAAAAAACTGTTAGGACTTCTGGCATGGTTTACATGTTGAGTAAACCTAACAAATCACTGAAAACAAATGCTGTTACGACTTCTGGTATAGTTTACATATTGAGTATTAATAGTTCTCTCAGGAAAAAAAGAACTGTTAGTACCTCTGGCTTGGTTTACATGTTGAGTAATCCTAACAAATCACTGAGAACAAATGTTGTTAGGTCTTCTGGTATAGTTTACATATTGAGTACTAATAGTTCTCTCAGGAAAAAAATAACAGTTAGAACGTCTGGCATGATTTACATGTTGAGTAATCCGAACAAATCACTGAAAACAAATGCTGTTAGATCTTCTGATATCGTGTACATAATGATTATTAATAGTTTTTTCAGGAAAAAAAATAGTCAGGACCTCTGGCCTGTTTTACATGTTGAGTAATCGTAACAAGTCACTGAGAACAAATGCTGTTAGGTCTTCTGGTATAGTTTACATATTAAGTATTAATAGTTCTCTCAAGAAAAAAAAGAAATGTTAGTACCTCTGGCATGGTTTACATGTTGAGTAATCCTAAAAATGACTGAGAACAAATGCTGTTAGGGATTCTGGTATAGATTACACATTGAGTATTAATAGTTCTCTCAGTAAAAAAAGAACTGTTAGGACCTATGGTATGGTTTACATGTTGAGTAATCAGAACAAATCACTGAGAACAAATGCTGTTAGGTCTTCTGGTATAGTTTACATATTGAGTATTAATAGTTCTCTCAGGAAAAAATAACTGTTAGGACCTCTGGAATGGTTTACATGTTGAGTAATCCGAACAAATCACTGAGAACAAATGCTGTTAGGTCTTCTGGTATAGTTTACATATTAAGTATTAATAGTTATCTCAGAAAAAAAAATTACTGTTAGGAACTCTGACATGGTTTACATGTTGAGTAATCCGAACAAATCACTAAGAACAAATGCTGTTAGGTCTTAGGCTGGTTTTTTATTATTATAGTCTATAGAACTTACAACATTTATCAAGATTAACTAGCCCCAAGATGCGACACATATGAAAAGAAAGAGGAGAAAATTTTAAATCGAAAGTACATCTTGGTAAAATATCCAAAAAACGTCGGGTTTTTGTGCAATTTGCATTTAAAGTAATTTATAGTTAAATAATGACATTTTCCGTCGACCGTTTATTAATAGGCTATCTTAATGTATAGAAAATCATTCATTAATGACCCCTATTAATGCATGATTTTTTATTAATAAACGATTTATTGGGTGCGTTCACCACATGGAACACAGCATATATTGCTAATGCTAAGTTGTAACAAAAAGGTAGACAGAATTAAAAATCATGCTTTTGACACTTACTAGCTAGGTATATATTCACGTAGCATACCTTTAAAATGAATTTGAAAGAATAAAATTCCTCAAATAACATAAAAAAACGCTTGTGTCATGTAGAATTAAGTAAACTGAACGCACCCACTGAAAACAATTGATGACAAAACTTATTGATTTTCTGACGTAAAATTTGACGTTCGGTCAACCATTACTAACCTAAAAAAATTTTTCATGGAATAAAATTAGATTTTCCATTTAAGTAAGATACGGTCAACGAAAAAATATTGTAACTAACACGTGTGTTAATTGGCGATTAATGATCTCAACAATTAATGCGTTCGCTACGCTCACGCGTTAAAATGTCTCGATCATTAATCGCCCTCATTAACACACTTGATAGTTAAATAACTATTAACACGTTTGTTGTTGTCGATTACAAAAGCCGTCATGTTCGGTACTTTACGTGTGTATCCGTCAGTATTCGGCAACAAAGCTACGCTTCAAGACAACCAGTGTTGCTGGCGCTATGGCAGAGTGTTGTTGTTTGCGTAGGCACTTCAGAAAACATTTTTCCACATTTGCACACGCGGTTTCCGTTTGTTGTTGGACGTTTTAAAAGGTAAATTGTTGTTTGGTAGACTAATTATATTATAATTAAATGTATTTTATATAAATATACTACATTTAAAAAGTAATAAAAGTTAGTTGCCATGTCGAAAGTTTGATCAGAACGACAACTGTGTTGAGAAGATGGGTTTACACAGATAATTACATGGAAATTATATATAATAATTATGTAGAATGACGTAAATACAGTGATTTTTAGGTAGACAGTGTCTATAGGTAGACAGTGAGGTAGGTAAGATTTAAATATATGAAATACATCTAATTCTAATATAATTACAAATAGTTTTGTAATATTTAAATATATTAAATACATCTAATTAATTTAACTAATATAATTAGTCTACCAAACAACAATTTACCCTTTAAAACATCCAACAACAATAGAAAAAAAACCCAAACGGAAACCGCGTGTGCAAACGTGGAAAAATCCTTCCTTTTACCGTTTGAAAATAAATATTCCCAGATATAGACAAGAATGAGAGTTATTGGAACAATTAGGTTAAGTATCTGAGCATTTATAGACAGCCTATAAAATAGTTTTGTAAAATTTAAATATATTAAATACATTGCATTGAGTATAAATATAGTAATAAACAATTAATATATATGATTAATAGACATATGTATTGTTTTCAATATTTCTATAGGTATCTGTCATTAAACTACCAGCTGATGTAAAAAATGCGTGACAATATTAATATATGATTCTACAGACTATTAATAAAAAAATGTTGTTTTATTATACTAATTATGGAATAATTAAATGTATTTTATATTTATTTATTTACGTCATGTGAAGGAAAATTCATAATAAAACTACTAAAACAGATCTGTTAAGAGTTTTCATCCGAACCCAATAAGAATATTGGAGATATTTGTAGCCGGTGAAAACTTTTGGTCAATAGAATGTGAATACATACAACGTTCCACATAACAAAACAATTGGTATTGTTCTTACAACATTAATATAAAATAAAGTATAAATATCAATTAAATATGAGTATATTATTATATGGAACGATTATTATGCATATAATAGAATAATTAAAGCTATTTTATAATTATTTTCTTCATTTGAATGGTAATTAATAATTCATTATAACCTTAGAGTAAAAGTTTACAGATGTTTTGATTGATTTTGACAATAAATGTGTAATTATCTATTTTAAACTCCAAGGAATCCAATTTTGGGCATATATTTAAGATTTATGAAACCGTTGAGGAATAAAACAATGTATTATTGAATGGATAACAAAGGCTTCTGACAAACATTAAAATGCGTGATAAATAAAATTATCAAATAAAATAAGATTAATAAATAACGTAATATATAAAATAATACAAGTGTTTCAGTTAAGTATTAAAAAAAAATTAAGTTTCAACATCATGCCGACAATTGTTTAATTTTCAATGTGACAAATGTCAAACTAACACGGTTGCTAAAGAAATGAATTATGCCCGGAAATAAGTATAGATGTTGTCATGGAAATGAAATATATGTAACCATAGTAATTATAGTGACATTGTTTCTATGGTAATTAAACCATTGTCTACCTATATCTCTGTCTATCTAAAACCACTGTCCACCTAAAATCACTGTCTACCTAAAACCACTGTCTACCTAAAACCACTGTCCACCTATTTCTCTGTCCACCTAAAATCACTGTCTACCTAAATCCAAATCCACTGTCTACCTACTTCACTGTCTTTTTACGTCAACTTGTATAGTTAACATATTGTGTATTAATAGTTCTGACAGAAAAAAAAGTATTATTAGGACCTCTGGCATGGTTTACATGTTGAGTAATCCTAACAAATCACTGAGAACAAATGCTGTTAGGTCTTCTGGTAGAGTTTACATATAGCGTATTAATAGTTCTCTCAGAAAAAAGAACTGTTAGGATCTCTGGCATGGTTTAAATGTTGAGTTTTCCGAGCAAATAACTGAAAACCAATGCTGTTAGGTCTTCTGGTATAGTTTACATATTGAGTATTAATAGTTCTTTCAGGAAAAAAAAAACAGTCAGGACCTCTGCCATGGTTTACATGTTGAGTATTCGTAACAAGTCACTGAGAACACATGTTGTTAGTTTTTCTGGTATAGTTTACATATTACGTATTAATAGTTCTCTCACGAACAAAAAGAACTGTTAGGACCTCTGTTAAGTTTTACATGTTGAGTAATCCTAACATATCACTGAAAAAAAATGCTGTTACGTCTTCTGGTATAGTTTACATATTGAGTATTAATAGTTCTCTCAGGAAAAAAAGAACTGTTATTACCTCTGGCATGGGTTACATGTTGAGTAATCCTAACAAATCACTGAGAACAAAAGCTGGTAGGTCTTCTGGTATAGTTTACATATTGCGTATTAATAGTTCTCTCAGAAAAAAGAATAACTGTTAGGACGTCTGGCATGGTTTACATGTTGAGTATCCCGAAGAAATTACTGAGAACAAATGCTGTTAGGTCTTCTGGTATAGTTTACATATTGAGTATTAATAGTTCTCTCAGAAAAAAAAAACAGTCAGGACCTCTGCCATGGTTTACATGTTGAGTATTCGTAACAAGTCACTGAGAACACATGTTGTTAGTTTTTCTGGTATAGTTTACATATTACGTATTAATAGTTCTCTCACGAACAAAAAGAACTGTTAGGACCTCTGTTAAGTTTTACATGTTGAGTAATCCTAACATATCACTGAAAAAAAATGCTGTTACGTCTTCTGGTATAGTTTACATATTGAGTATTAATAGTTCTCTCAGGAAAAAAAGAACTGTTATTACCTCTGGCATGGGTTACATGTTGAGTAATCCTAACAAATCACTGAGAACAAAAGCTGGTAGGTCTTCTGGTATAGTTTACATATTGCGTATTAATAGTTCTCTCAGAAAAAAGAATAACTGTTAGGACGTCTGGCATGGTTTACATGTTGAGTATCCCGAAGAAATTACTGAGAACAAATGTTGTTAGGTCTTCTGGTATAGTTTACATATTGAGTATTAATAGTTCTCTCAGAAAAAAAAAACAGTCAGGACCTCTGCCATGGTTTACATGTTGAGTATTCGTAACAAGTCACTGAGAACACATGTTGTTAGTTTTTCTGGTATAGTTTACATATTACGTATTAATAGTTCTCTCACGAACAAAAAGAACTGTTAGGACCTCTGTTAAGTTTTACATGTTGAGTAATCCTAACATATCACTGAAAAAAAATGCTGTTACGTCTTCTGGTATAGTTTACATATTGAGTATTAATAGTTCTCTCAGGAAAAAAAGAACTGTTATTACCTCTGGCATGGGTTACATGTTGAGTAATCCTAACAAATCACTGAGAACAAAAGCTGGTAGGTCTTCTGGTATAGTTTACATATTGCGTATTAATAGTTCTCTCAGAAAAAAGAATAACTGTTAGGACGTCTGGCATGGTTTACATGTTGAGTATCCCGAAGAAATTACTGAGAACAAATGCTGTTAGGTCTTCTGGTATAGTTTACATATTGAGTATTAATAGTTCTCTCAGAAAAAAAAAACTGTTGGGACCACTGGCATGTTGAGTAATCCGAACAAATCACTGAGAACAAATGCTGTTAGGTCTTCTGGTATAGTTTACATATTGCGTATTAATAGTTCTCTCAGAAAAAAGAATAACTGTTAGGACGTCTGGCATGGTTTACATGTTGAGTATCCCGAAGAAATTACTGAGAACAAATGCTGTTAGGTCTTCTGGTATAGTTTACATATTGAGTATTAATAGTTCTCTCAGAAAAAAAAAACTGTTGGGACCTCTGGCATGTTGAGTAATCCGAACAAATCACTGAGAACAAATGCTGTTAGGTCTTCTGGTATAGTTTACATATTGCTTATTAATAGTTTTCTCAGGAAAAAAAAACTGTTAGGACCTCTGGCATGGTTTACATGTTGAGTAATCTTAACAAATCACTGAGAACAAATTCTGTTACGTCTTCTGGTATAGTTTACATATTGAGTATTAATAGTTACCTCAGGAAAAAAAGAACTGTTAGAGCCTCTGGCATGGTTTACATGTTGAGTAATCCGAACAAATCACTGAGAACAAATGCTGTTAGGTCTTCTGGTATAGTTTACATATTGAGTATTATTAGTTACCTCAGGAAAAAAAAAACTGTTAGGACCTCTGGCATAGTTTACATGTTGAGTAATCCGAACAAATCACTGAGAACAAAAGCTGTTTGGTCTTCTAGTATAGTTTACATATTGCGTATTAATAGTTCTCTCAGAAAAAGAATAACTGTTAGGACGTCTGGCATGGTTTACATGTTGAGTAATTCGAAGAAATTACTGAGAACAAATGTTGTTAGGTCTTCTGGTATAGTTTACATATTGAGTATTAATAGTTCTCTCGGAAAAAAATAACTGTAAGGACCTGAGGCATGTTGAGTAATCCGAAGAAATCACTGAGAACAAATGCTGTTAGGTCCTCTGGTATAGTTTACATATTGCTTATTAATAGTTTTCTCAGGAAAAAAAAAAACTGTTACGACCTCTGGCATAGTTTACATGTTGAGTAATCTTAACAAATCACTGAGAACAAATGCTGTTAGTTCTTCTGGTATAGTTTACATATTGTGTATTAATAGTTCTCTCAGGAACAAAAAGAACTGTTAGGACCTCTGGCAAGGTTTACATGTTGAGTAAACCTAACAAATTTAACAATTTCTTGACATATGCCAAAAATATTGATTTGTTGTTTCATTCGTCATTGCCAAGGTAACTTATTTGCTTTTAACACTACTGTTAAAATGATATTTTTAACCCTAAAAACAAACATTAAAAAGCCTACTTTTAATAGATTTGTATAAAAAATACTTTTATTTTCACAAAACATTTTTAAATATATCTAAAAATAACAAAACATTAAACAAATAACATTTTTCTCTAAAGTACGTATAAGATATTACACAACAGGACAGTACCTACGAACGACAGTTTTGTTCTAGGTAGATTAGACACAATGTAAAGTGATAAATCTTGTGTGGTGGAAATGCTATTTATGGAAAAATGGATAACTTTTTCAACGCCCTGTACTCAAGGAGGAGTGGCTAAACTTATACGTCACAATTTAAGCCCCGTCTTTCTTATTACCTCCCGCACACCCGACCCATCCCGCAGAAATATTGGGGACCCTTTGCACATCCTGTTAATGGTTCTGTTAGGAAAAAAGTACTGTCAGGACAAACTCAAGCAATACAATTGCTTAAAATTTTGTGCTATTACTCATGGCACTGTAAAATGGTGAAAAAATACTTTTATTTTGCCCGTCTTTCGCAAATGAAACGCATGTAAACAATAATTTACGACGTGTTAGACACAGTTTTTAATTCTGAACATTTTTTTGTATTCACACTTTTGTTTTAAAATTAATAGGACAGAATTTACAACAATATGAAAATTTTACTACTATTTCCTATGGCCAAAAAAATTAGACATACATATAAATGGTACTTAGGTAATTATGACTAATATCAATATTGTATCATTGTGAGTCATTGTTTACATGTTGAGTAATCCGAACAAATCACTGAGAACAAAAGCTGTTAGGTCTTCTGGTATAGTTTACATATTGAGTATTAATAGTTCTCTCAGAAAAAGAATAACTGTCAGGACGTCTGGCATGGTTTACATGTTGACTAACTAATCCGAAGAAATTACTGAGAACAAATGCTGTTAGGTCTTCTGGTATAGTTTACATATTGAGTATCAATAGTTCTCTCAGGAAAAAAATAACAGTTAGAACGTCTGGCATGGTTTACATGTTGAGTAATCCGAACAAATCACTGAAAACAAATGCTGTTAGGTCTTCTGGTATAGTTTACATATTAAGTATTAATAGTTATCACAGAAAAAAAAATAACTGTTAGGAACTCTGATATGGTTTACATGTTGAGTAATCCGAACAAATCACTAAGAACAAATGCTGTTAGGTCTTATTCTGGTATAGTTTACATATTGAGTATTAATAGTTCTCTCAGAAAAAAAAGTATTGTTAGGACCTCTGGCATGGTTTACATGTTGAGTAATCCTAACAAATCACTGAGAACAATTGCTGTTAGGGATTCTGGTATAGTTTACATATTGAGTATTAATAGTTCTCTCAGAAAAAGAATAACTGTTAGGACGTCTGGCATGGTTTACAAGTTGAGTAATCCGAAGAAATTACTGAGAACAAATGCTGTTAGGTCTTCTGGTATAGTTTACATATTGAGTATTAATAGTTCTTTCAGAAAAGAAATAACTGTTAGGACCTCTGGCATGGTTTACATGTTGAGTAATCCTAACATATCACTGAGAACAAATGCAGTTAGTTCTTCTGGTATAGTTTACATATTGAGTATTAATAGTTCTCTCAGGAAAAAAAGAACTGTTAGTACCTCTGGCATGGTTTACATGTTGAGTAATCCTAACAAATCACTGAGAACAAATGCTGTTAGGTCTTCTGGGATAGTTTACATATTGCGTATTAAAAGGTCTCTCAGGAAAAAAATAACTGTTAGGACTTCTGCCATGGTTTACATGTTGAGTAATCGTAACAAGTCACTGAGAACAAATGCTGTTAGGTCTTCTGGTATATTTCATATATTAAGTATTAATAGTTCTCTCAGAAAAAAGGATTGTTAGGACCTCTGGCATGGTTTACATGTTGAGTAATCCTAACAAATCGCTGAGAACAATTGCTGTTAGGGATTCTGGTATAGTTTACATATTGTGTATTAATAGTTCTCTCAGGAACAAAAAAGAACGGTTAGTACCTCTGGCAAGGTTTACTTGTTGAGTAAACCTAACAAATCACTTAAAACAAATGCTGTTACGTCTTCTGGTATAGTTTACATATTGAGTATTAATAGTTCACTCAGGAAAAAAAGAATTGTTAGTACCTCTAGCATGGTTTACATGTTGAGTAATCCTAACAAATTACTGAGAACAAATGCTGTTAGGTCTTCTGGTATAGTTTACATATTGAGTATTAAAAGTTCTCTCAGAAAAAAGGACTGTTAGGACCTCTAGCATGGTTTACATGTTGAGTAATCGTAACAAGTCACTGAGAACAAAAGCTGTTAAATCTTTTGGTATATTTTACATATTGAGTATTAATAGTTCTCTCAGAAAAAAAAGACTGTTAGGACCTCTGGCATGGTTTACATGTTGAGTAATCCTAGCAAATCACTGAGAACAATTGCTGTTAGGGATTCTGGTATAGTTTACATGTTGAGTATTAATAGTTCTCTCAGAAAAAGAATAACTGTTAGGACGTCTGGCATGGTTTACAAGTTGAGTAATCGTAACAAGTCACTGAGAACAAATATATATATATATATATATATATATATATATATATATATATATATATATTACATATTGAGTATTAATAGTTCTCTCAGAAAAAAGGACTGTTAGGACCTCTGGCATGGTTTACATGTTGAGTAATCCTAACAAATCACTGAGAACAATTGCTGTTAGGGATTCTGGTATAGTTTACATATTGAGTATTAATAGTTCTCTCAGAAAAAGAATAACTGTTAGGACGTCTGGCATGGTTTACAAGTTGAGTAATCCGAAGAAATTACTGAGAACAAATGCTGTTAGGTCTTCTGGTATAGTTTACATATTG
Organism: Harpalus rufipes; assembly: GCA_951394225.1. Taxonomy (NCBI): domain Eukaryota; kingdom Metazoa; phylum Arthropoda; class Insecta; order Coleoptera; family Carabidae; genus Harpalus; species Harpalus rufipes. Next base: position 35,800,453 of record OX596275.1, read on the forward strand.
AGTATTAATAGTTCTTTCAGAAAAAAAATAACTGTTAGGACCTCTGGCATGGTTTACATGTTGAGTAATCCTAACAAATCACTGAGAACAAATGCTGTTAGTTCTTCTGGTATAGTTTACATATTGTGTATTAATAGCTCTCTCAGGAACAAAAAGAACTGTTAGGAATTCTGGCAAGGTTTATGTTGAGTAAACCTAACAAATCACTGAAAACAAATGCTGTTATGTCTTCTGGTATAGTTTACATATTGAGTATTAATAGTTCTCTCAGAAAAAAAAGAACTGTTAGTACCTCTGGCATGGTTTACATGTTGAGTAATCCTAACAAATCACTGAGAACAAATGCTGTTAGGTCTTTTATAGTTTACATATTGCGTATTAATAGTTCTCTCAGGAAAAAAATAACTGTTAGGACTTCTGGCATGGTTTACATGTTGAGTAATCGTAACAAGTCACTGAGAACAAATGCTGTTAGGTCTTCTGGTATATTTTATATATTGAGTATTAATAGTTCTCTCAGAAAAAGAACGGTTAGTACCTCTGGCAAGGTTTACTTGTTGAGTAAACCTAACAAATCACTGAAAACAAATGCTGTTACGTCTTCTGGTATAGTTTACATATTGAGTATTAATAGTTCACTCAGGAAAAAAAGAATTGTTAGTACCTCTAGCATGGTTTACATGTTGAGTAATCCTAACAAATCACTGAGAACAAATGCTGTTAGGTCTTCTGGTATAGTTTACATATTGCGTATTAATAGTTCTCTCAGGAAAAAAAAGAACTGTTAAAACTTCTGGCATGGTTTACATGTTGAGTAATCGTAACAAGTCACTGAGAACAAATGCTGTTAGCTCTTCTGGTATATTTTACATATTGAGTATTAATAGTTATTAATAGATCCTAACAAATCACTGAGAACAATTGCTGTTAGGGATTCTGGTATAGTTTACATATTGAGTATTAATAGTTCTCTAAGAAAAAGAATAACTGTTAGGACGTCTGGCATGGTTTACAAGTTGAGTAATCCGAAGAAATTACTGAGAACAAATGCTGTTAGGTCTTCTGGTATAGTTTACATATTGAGTATTAATAGTTCTTTCAGAAAAAAAATAACTGTTAGGACCTCTGGCATGGTTTACATGTTGAGTAATCCTAACAAATCACTGAGAACAAATGCTGTTAGTTCTTCTGGTATAGTTTACATATTGTGTATTAATAGTTCTCTCAGGAACAAAAAAACTGTTAGGACTTCTGGCAAGGTTTACATGTTGAGTAAACCTAACAAATCACTGAAAACAAATGCTGTTACGTCTTCTGGTATAGTTTAAATATTGAGTATTAATAGTTCTCTCAGGAAAAAAAGAACTGTTAGTACCTCTGGCTTGGTTTACATGTTGAGTAATCCTAACAAATCACTGAGAACAAATGTTGTTAGGCCTTCCGGTATAGTTTACATATTGAGTACTAATAGTTCTCTCAGGAAAAAAATAACAGTTAGAACGTCTGGCATGATTTACATGTTGAGTAATCTGAACAAATCACTGAAAACAAATGCTGTTAGATCATCTGATATCGTGTACATAATGATTATTAATAGTTCTTTCAGGAAAAAAAATAGTCAGGACCTCTGGCCTGTTTTACATGTTGAGTAATCGTAACAAGTCACTGAGAACAAATGCTGTTAGGTCTTTTGGTATAGTTTACATATTAAGTATTAATAGTTCTCTCAGGAATAAAAAGAATTGTTAGTACCTCTGGCATGGTTTACATGTTGAGTAATCCTAACAAATGACTGAGAACAAATGCTGTTAGGGATTCTGGTATAGATTACACATTGAGTATTAATAGTTCTCTCAGAAAAAGGACTGTTAGGACCTCTGGCATGGTTTACATGTTGAGTAATCCTAACAAATCGCTGAGAACAATTGCTGTTAGGGATTCTGGTATAGTTTACATATTGTGTATTAATAGTTCTCTCAGGAACAAAAAAGAACGGTTAGTACCTCTGGCAAGGTTTACTTGTTGAGTAAACCTAACAAATCACTGAAAACAAATGCTGTTACGTCTTCTGGTATAGTTTACATATTGAGTATTAATAGTTCACTCAGGAAAAAAAGAATTGTTAGTACCTCTAGCATGGTTTACATGTTGAGTAATCCTAACAAATCACTGAGAACAAATGCTGTTAGGTCTTCTGGTATAGTTTACATATTGCGTATTAATAGTTCTCTCAGGAAAAAAAAGAACTGTTAAAACTTCTGGCATGGTTTACATGTTGAGTAATCGTAACAAGTCACTGAGAACAAATGCTGTTAACTCTTCTGGTATATTTTACATATTGAGTATTAATAGTTCTCTCAGAAAAAAGGACTGTTAGGACCTCTGGCATGGTTTACATGTTGAGTAATACTAACAAATCACTGAGAACAATTTCTGTTAGGGATTCTGGTATAGTTTACATATTGAGTATTAATAGTTCTCTCAGAAAAAGAATAACTGTTAGGACGTCTGGCATGGTTTACGTGTTGAGTAATCCTAACAAATCACTGAGAACAAATGCTGTTAGGTCTTCTGGTATAGTTTACATATTGCGTATTAATAGTTCTCTCAGGAAAAAAAGAACTGTTAAAACTTCTGGCATGGTTTACAAGTTGAGTAATCGTAACAAGTCACTGAGAACAAATGCTGTTAACTCTTCTGGTATATTTTACATATTGAGTATTAATAGTTCTCTCTGAAAAAAGGACTGTTAGGACCTCTGGCATGGTTTACATGTTGAGTAATACTAACAAATCACTGAGAACAATTGCTGTTAGGGATTCTGGTATAGTTTACATATTGAGTATTAATAGTTCTCTCAGAAAAAGAATAACTGTTAGGACGTCTGGCATGGTTTACATGTTGAGTAATCCGAAGAAATTACTGAGAACAAATGCTGTTACGACTTCTGGTATAGTTTACATATTGAGTATTAATAGTTCTCTCAGGAAAAAAAGAAATGTTAGTACCTCTGGCTTGGTTTACATGTTGAGTAATCCTAACAAATCACTGAGAACAAATGTTGTTAGGTCTTCTGGTATAGTTTACATATTGAGTACTAATAGTTCTCTCAGGAAAAAAATAACAGTTAGAACGTCTGGCATGATTTACATGTTGAGTAATCCGAACAAATCACTGAAAACAAATGCTGTTAGATCTTCTGATATTGTGTACATAATGATTATTAATAGTTTTTTCAGGAAAAAAAATTGTCAGGACCTCTGGCCTGTTTTACATGTTGAGTAATCGTAACAAGTCACTGAGAACAAATGCTGTTAGGTCTTCTGGTATAGTTTACATATTAAGTATTAATAGTTCTCTCAGGAAAAAAAAGAACTGTTAGTACCTCTTGCATGGTTTACATGTTGAGTAATCCTAACAAATGACTGAGAACAAATGCTGTTAGGGATTCTGGTATAGATTACACATTGAGTATTAATAGTTCTCTCAGTAAAAAAAGAACTGTTAGGACCTATGGTATGGTTTACATGTTGAGTAATCAGAACAAATCACTGAGAACAAATGCTGTTAGGTCTTCTGGTATAGTTTACATATTGAGTATTAATAGTTCTCTCAGGAAAAAATAACTGTTAGGACCTCTGGAATGGTTTACATGTTGAGTAATCCGAACAAATCTCTGAGAACAAATGCTGTTAGGTCTTCTGGTATAGTTTACATATTAAGTATTAATAGTTATCTCAGAAAAAAAATTACTGTTAGGAACTCTGACATGGTTTACATGTTGAGTAATCCTAACAAATCACTGAGAACAAATGCTGTTAGGTCTTTTGGTAGAGTTTACATATAGCGTATTAATAGTTCTCTCAGAAAAAAGAACTTTTAGGATCTCTGGCATGGTTTAAAACACTAGAACCGCCAAGGGGACAAATATGTCCCCGCATGAAATTTAAGTACATTTATTTTATGCGCTTTTTCAGTTAAGTTCGTGAGGTTTCGTGACTTTTCATTAATTATATGGAAGAATGTCTATGTTGAATTTGATCTTTTTGTTTCCATTAATTATAATTTTACAACCATATTTGCCTCAAAATGCCAAGGGGACATTTTTGTCCCCAGGTAAAATAAATGAATAAATACCATAAATACATACATAATCCTTATGAACACAACATATAATAATAATAAAAATAATAATAATAATAATAATAATAATAATAATAATAATAATAATAATAATAATAATAATAATAAGCTCCCGGATGGAGTGATTCTTCCGAACTGCGGAATACATATTTATCCAGAATATCGGGATCAACAATAATTTGTATTTTCATTTTATAATGTAATATATGTATCTATTAGTAGTTTGTGAAATAAAGAGATAATAATAATAATTATTATTATTATTATTATTTCATAAAGAGCTTCATTGTAAATGATTGCAGACATTGAAATATATTCTCGTGTTCTCGTTGACAAGTACAAACTTAGTCCTTGCTGCTTTGCCCAGTTAGTTTTACTAAAGTTTAGTGTGTGAGCAGTTGTTTATTGTTAGCAGCTAGAACATAATTTCAATTCAGTGAAGAAGTGAGCTGAAACATATTCAGAAATGTACTGAAACTGAAGCAAAGCGACGTCTGGGAAATGATGACTGGTCCATATCTATTGATGAGTTGAAAGCATTTATAGCTATTCTATATGCTCGTAGTGCAACAGGAACAAGAAATCTAAAACTGGATTCACTCTGGTCTGAAAAATGGGGTCTCCCATTCTGCAAGAAAACTATGGCAAGAAATCGTTTCCGAGAAATAATGAAATATCTCAGATTTGATGAAAAAAGTACACGGTCACAACGATTACAAACTGATAAGTTTGCACATATATCGTTTGTGTGGAACAAGTTTATTGAAAATTCGCAAATTTCTTATAAACCAGGCCCTTATATTTCTGTAGGGCAGCAAATTACAAAATACGTATTATATATACTTTATTCTAAGAATTTACTTTTAGTTCATATCATTTTCGATTATCCATAACACTATGTACAACTTTGGGAAATACAGTTTTTTTTTCTTATATGTAGGTATATAATATTTCTTACAAAATATTGCAGAGATAGTGTTTTATAAAAAAATATTAACAGATTTAACATTTCACCACAAAATTACTGAAGGGACAAAAATGACCCCTTTGGCTCTCCAAGGTAGTAGCTGAGGCTCGGCGCTTCTAGTGTTAAATGTTGAGTTTTCCGAGCAAATCACTGAAAACCAATGCTGTTAGGTCTTCTGGTATAGTTTACATAATGAGTATTAATAGTTCTCTCAGGAAAAAAAGAACTGTTAGGACCTCTGGCATGTTTTACATGTGGAGTAATCCTGACAAATCACTGAAAACAAATGCTGTTAGATCTTCTGATATAGTGTACATATTGATTATTAATAGTTCTTTCAGGAAAAAAAAAAAACAGTCAGGACCTCTGCCATGGTTTACATGTTGAGTATTCGTAACAAGTCACTGAGAACACATGTTGTTAGTTTTTCTGGTATAGTTTACATATTACGTATTAATAGTTCTCTCACGAACAAAAAGAACTGTTAGGACCTCTGTTAAGTTTTACATGTTGAGTAATCCTAACATATCACTGAAAAAAATGCTGTTACGTCTTCTGGTATAGTTTACATATTAAGTATTAATAGTTCTCTCAGGAAAAAAAAGAACTGTTAGTACCTCTGGCATGGTTTACATGTTGAGTAATCCTAACAAATGACTGAGAACAAATGCTGTTAGGGATTCTGGTATAGATTACACATTGAGTATTAATAGTTCTCTCAGTAAAAAAAGAACTGTTAGGACCTATGGTATGGTTTACATGTTGAGTAATCAGAACAAATCACTGAAAACAAATGCTGTTAGGTCTTCTGGTATAGTTTACATATTGAGTATTAATAGTTCTCTCAGGAAAAAATAACTGTTAGGACCTCTGGAATGGTTTACATGTTGAGTAATCCGAACAAATCTCTGAGAACAAATGCTGTTAGGTCTTCTGGTATAGTTTACATATTAAGTATTAATAGTTATCTCAGAAAAAAAAAATACTGTTAGGAACTCTGACATGGTTTACATGTTGAGTAATCCTAACAAATCACTGAGAACAAATGCTGTTAGGTCTTCTGGTAGAGTTTACATATAGCGTATTAATAGTTCTCTCAGAAAAAAGAACTGTTAGGATCTCTGGCATGGTTTAAATGTTGAGTTTTCCGAGCAAATCACTGAAAACCAATGCTGTTAGGTCTTCTGGTATAGTTTACATAATGAGTATTAATAGTTCTCTCAGGAAAAAAAGAACTGTTAGGACCTCTGGCATGTTTTACATGTGGAGTAATCCTGACAAATCACTGAAAACAAATGCTGTTAGATCTTCTGATATAGTGTACATATTGATTATTAATAGTTCTTTCAGGAAAAAAAAACAGTCAGGACCTCTGCCATGGTTTACATGTTGAGTATTCGTAACAAGTCACTGAGAACACATGTTGTTAGTTTTTCTGGTATAGTTTACATATTACGTATTAATAGTTCTCTCACGAACAAAAAGAACTGTTAGGACCTCTGTTAAGTTTTACATGTTGAGTATTCCTAACATATCACTGAAAAAAAATGCTGTTACGTCTTCTGGTATAGTTTACATATTGAGTATTAATAGTTCTCTCAGGAAAAAAAGAACTGTTATTACCTCTGGCATGGGTTACATGTTGAGTAATCCTAACAAATCACTGAGAACAAAAGCTGGTAGGTCTTCTGGTATAGTTTACATATTGCGTATTAATAGTTCTCTCAGAAAAAAGAATAACTGTTAGGACGTCTGGCATGGTTTACATGTTGAGTATCCCGAAGGAATTACTGAGAACAAATGCTGTTAGGTCTTCTGGTATAGTTTACATATTGAGTATTAATAGTTCTCTCAGAAAAAAAAAACTGTTGGGACCACTGGCATGTTGAGTAATCCGAACAAATCACTGAGAACAAATGCTGTTAGGTCTTCTGGTATAGTTTACATATTGATTATTAATAGTTTTCTCAGGAAAAAAAAAACTGTTAGGACCTCTGGCATGGTTTACATGTTGCGTAATCTTAACAAATCACTGAGAACAAATTCTGTTACGTCTTCAGGTATAGTTTACATATTGAGTATTATTAGTTACCTCAGGAAAAAAAGAACTGTTAGAGCCTCTGGCATGGTTTACATGTTGAGTAATCCGAACAAATCACTGAGAACAAATGCTGTTAGGTCTTCTGGTATAGTTTATATATTGAGTATTATTAGTTACCTCAGGAAAAAAAGAACTGTTAGGACCTCTGGCATAGTTTACATGTTGAGTAATCCGAACAAATCACTGAGAACAAAAGCTGTTTGGTCTTCTAGTATAGTTTACATATTGCGTATTAATAGTTCTCTCAGAAAAAGAATAACTGTTAGGACGTCTGGCATGGTTTACATGTTGAGTAATTCGAAGAAATTACTGAGAACAAATGTTGTTAGGTCTTCTGGTATAGTTTACATATTGAGTATTAATAGTTCTCTCGGAAAAAAATAACTGTAAGGACCTGAGGCATGTTGAGTAATCCGAAGAAATCACTGAGAACAAATGCTGTTAGGTCCTCTGGTATAGTTTACATATTGCTTATTAATAGTTTTCTCAGGAAAAAAAAACTGTTACGACCTCTGGCATAGTTTACATGTTGAGTAATCTTAACAAATCACTGAGAACAAATGCTGTTAGTTCTTCTGGTATAGTTTACATATTGTGTATTAATAGTTCTCTCAGGAACAAAAAGAACTGTTAGGACCTCTGGCAAGGTTTACATGTTGAGTAAACCTAACAAATTTAACAATTTCTTGACATATGCCAAAAATATTGATTTGTTGTTTCATTCGTCATTGCCAAGGTAACTTATTTGCTTTTAACACTACTGTTAAAATGATATTTTTAACCCTAAAAACAAACATTAAAAAGCCTACTTTTAATAGATTTGTATAAAAAATACTTTTATTTTCACAAAACATTTTTAAATATATCTAAAAATAACAAAACATTAAACAAATAACATTTTTCTCTAAAGTACGTATAAGATATTACACAACAGGACAGTACCTACGAACGACAGTTTTGTTCTAGGTAGATTAGACACAATGTAAAGTGATAAATCTTGTGTGGTGGAAATGCTATTTATGGAAAAATGGATAACTTTTTCAACGCCCTGTACTCAAGGAGGAGTGGCTAAACTTATACGTCACAATTTAAGCCCCGTCTTTCTTATTGCCTCCGGCACACCCGACCCGTCCCGCAGAAATGTTGGGGACCCTTTGCACATCCTGTTAATGGTTCTGTTAGGAAAAAAGTACTGTCAGGACAAACTCAAGCAATACAATTGCTTAAAATTTTGTGCTATTACTCATGGCACTGTAAAATGGTGAAAAAATACTTTTATTTTGCCCCTCTTTCGCAAATGAAACGCATGTAAACAATAATTTGCGACGTGTTAGATACAGTTTTTAATTCTGAACATTTTTTTGTATTCACACTTTTGTTTTAAAATTAATAGGGCAGAATTTACAACAATATGAAAATTTTACTACTATTTCCTATGGTCAAAAAAATTAGACATACATATAAATGATACTTAGGTAATTATGACTAATATCAATATTGTATCATTGTGAGTCATTGTTTATATTAAAAGATGCCGATGACCACGGCGTATTTGTTAATGTTTGTTTTGTTTTTGGAAGAGAAGTATAAATCATCAAAGAAAATCAATTAATTCATTCAGAGCGAATAACAAAGAGGAACAACAATTAATGTGGTGCATAGTGACAATAGTTAAGTGTTGTTATGGAAATATTTTGAAATTGCATAAATGAAATTGTCACATTGTACTCGTTTATCAACAAATAAGTACGGGTTAATAAGTATAGGATGTATGTATTATTTAGTTAAGATGAGATAGTGATTAATCTGAAGCCGATAAATAGCCTCCTTTAATACGAAGATAGTATGGTACCAATGTTTAAAATAGGAACAACAACAATATTTTGGTCGAATGGTGACTACAATGGCAAATTGCAGTAAGTTTTTATATTAATTAAGTGAATATATTGTGAATGTTAACTTGTCTTATACGTAAGTAAAATGATATGAATTATTCTTGTAGTAGGTAAGTATTTCCTTTTATGTTTATAAAAAAAATAAAATATTAGATACCGATAAATATAGGTGTTTTCTGGTTAACTTATATGAAACGGTATCTTATCCCCTAATAAATTATTTTCATAAATGTTGCAGGTTTGTATAAAAAATAAGTAGGTATTGGTATTTCGACAAAAATCCAGGATATACCTACGTTAAAAAAAATGAAATTGATACACATGCCATAAAGTATTCATATGCAACGTATGAATGTCTTTGTATCCTTATAGTGATTGTCATTGATAATAATAAAAGACGTCGAGAACCACGGCGTCTTGTTTTATGTTTGTTTTGTTTTAGGTAAGCAAGTTTGAATCATGAAAGAAAAAAGAAAGTAAATTAATTCATATTCAAAGAATAACAAATAGGAAAAACACTTAATGTGGTGCAGAGTAACAACTGTTAATTGTTAGTGTTGGTATAGAAATTGCCGTCTAAATATTTTGATAAAATTCTCACACTGTACGTTTTAATTAATTTATGTACCTATCTCGTTAAGATGAACAATACCGATGAATCTGCAGCCGTTGTATAATTTCCACAGGTTTTTTTTTAATAGTAACAAAATATGTTGGTCGAATGGATACTCCAATGGCAATGACTTGTGATTAAAAGAAATGTTTTCTGCAAAGCAATAAGTGAATCTTTCTCTGAATACACAGGTAAGTTATTTTCTTTCTTTAATACATTTTTTTTTTGCAAATTTGAAAAATCGTATAGATATGTTTTACATTGACGTTTTATTTACATTTTTTAATTTTTTGTCCATTCGATTATTACATATCAATGAATTTGTAAGATCTTAAATTGTATATTAACCAATATGAGATAATTTGAAATAATTTAGTCTGAATTATAGAACAGGCTAATTTAAGCAATATTTATTAATATAGTGAGTACAACTTTGCAGTAAGTGTTATTGAATTTTCAATTAAAACAAATATTTATTAAATTGTTTATTTTAATTTTGACTTAAATATGCTTGTAACATACCACACAGGAAAATTATCAAGTAACTTCTATATTCTAATTCTACCGTCTTTACTAGAAAATTTAATTCACTTCCCACTCCAATTATTGAAATTCGATATCTTCAGATGACTTATTTTACTACGATTATTCATATTTGTTGTTGTCATATAACCATTAATTCATTTTAAATCTAAATCGAACGTAATTTAGATTTTTTCTTTTTGTTGATATCGTTTCATTTCAACAACAATTATTCATGTGGTGCGTAGTGAGAAAGGCCCGTATTACGAACACACTTTTATAATAAAAGTGCTTCTATGGAACGTGCTTTTACATTATATTCATATGAGTGTGCCCCATAAAAGCGCTTTTATTATAAAAGTGCGTTCGTAATACGCGCCAGTGTGTTATAGAAATTGCAGACAAAATATTTGGAAATTTCATAATTCTCTGGGAAAATGGGTTGTTAGAAAAACTAGCAAGGTTTACATGTTGAGTATTTTTTACCATTCTTCGAAAACAAGGGATTTTGGGACATGTGGCGTGGTTTCCATCTTCAGTAATCCTTACAAATCACTGAGAAAAAATGCTGTAGGTATCCTAGAATATGGTACATATTAAGTATTATTAATAGTTCTCTCTGAAAAAAAGAACTGTTATTACCTCTAGCATAATTTACATGTTCAGTAATCCTAACAAATCATTCAGAACGAAGGTTGTTCGGTCTTCTGGTATAGTGTACATATTGAGTATTAATAGTTCTCTCTCTCGAAAAAAAAAAACTGTCAGAACATTTGACATGATTTACATGTTGAGTAATCCTAAATCACTGAGAACAAATACTGTTAGGTCTTCTGGTATAGTTTACAATTTGAGTATTAATAGTACTCTCAGGAAAAAGCAGAACTGTTAGGACCTCTGGCATGGTTTACATGTTGAGTAATTCTAACAAATCACAGAGAAGAAATGCTGTTAGGTCTTCTGGTATAGTTTACAGATAGAGTATTAATAGTTTTCTGAGGAAAAAAAGAACTGTTAGGACTTCTGGCATGGTTCACATGTTGAGTAATCCTAACAAATCACTGAGAACAAATGTTGTTAGTTCTTCCGGTATAGTTTACATATTGAGTATTAATAGTTCTCTCAGGAAAAAAAAAGAACTGTCAGGACCTCTGGCATGGTTTACATGTTGAGTAATCGTAAAAAGTCACTGAGAGCAAATGCTGATAGGCCTTCTGGTATAGTTTACATATTGAATATTAATAGTTCTCTCAGGAAAAAAAAGATCTGTTATGACCTCTGGCATGGTTTACATGTTGAGTAATCCTAACAAATCACAGAGAAGAAATGCTGTTAGGTCTTCTGGTATAGTTTACAGATTGAGTATCAATAGTTCTTTCAGGAAAAAAAAAGTATTGTTATGACCTCTGGCATGGTTTACATGTTAAGTAATCCTAACAAATCACAGAGAAGAAATGCTGTTAGGTCTTCTGGTATAGTTTACAGATTGAGTATCAATAGTTCTTTCAGGAAAAAAAAAGTATTGTTAGGAACTCTGGCATGGTTTACATGTTGAGTAATCCAGCAAATCACTGAGAACAAACGCTGTTTGGTCTTCTGGTATAGTTTACATATTGAGTATTAATAGTTCTCACATGAAAAAAAAAGAACTGTTAGAACCTGAAGCATGGTTTACATGTTGAGTTATCATAACAAATCACTGAGAACAAATGCTGTTAAGTCTTGTGGTATAATTTACAGATTGATTATTAAAAGATCTCTAAGAAATAAATAACTGTTAGGACCTCTGGCATGGTTTACATGTTGAGTAATCCTAACAAATCACTGAAACAAATGCTGATAGGTCTTCTGGTATAGTTTACATATTGAGTATTAATAGTTCTCTCAGGAAAAAAAAGAACAGTTAGTACCTCTGGAATGATTTAAATGTTGAGTAATCCTAACAAATCACTGAGAACAAATGCTGTTAGATCTTCTGATATAGTGTACATATAGATTATTATAGTTCTTTCAGGGAAAAAAACAGGACCTCTGTCATGGTTTACATGTTGAGTAATCGTAACAAGTCACTGAGAAAAATGCTGTTAGGTCTTCTGGTATAGTTTACATATTGAGTATTAATAGTTCTTTCAGGAAAAAAAGAACTGTTAGGACCTCTGGTATGATTTACATGTTGAGTAATCCGAACAAATCACTGAGAACAAATGCTGTTAGGTCTTCTGGTATAGTTTACATATTGAGTATTAGTAGTTCTCTCAGAAAAAAAAAGTATTGTTAAAACCTCTGGCATGTTTTACATGTTGAGTAATCCTAACAAATTACAGAGAACAAATGCTGTTAGGTCTTCTGGTATAGTTTACATAATGAGTATTAATAGTTCTCTCAGGAAAAATAGATCTATTAGGACCTCTGTCATGTTTTACATGTGGAGTAATCCTGACAAATCACTGAAAATAAATGCTATTAGATCTTCTGATATAGTGTACATATTGATTATTAATAGTTCTTTCAGGAAAAAAAACAGTCGGGACCTCTGTCATGGTTTACATGTTGAGTAATCGTAACAAGTCACTGAGAAGAAATGCTGTTAGGTCTTCTGGTATAGTTTACATATTGCGGATTAATAGTTCTCTCAAGAAAAAAAAAACTGTTAGGACCTCTGGCATGGTTTACATGTTGAGAAATCCTAACAAATCACTGAGAACACATGTTGTTAGTTTTTCTGGTATAGTTTACATATTACGTATTAATAGTTCTCTCAGGAACAAAAAGAACTATTAGGACCTCTGGCAAGGTTTACATGTTGAGTAATCCTAACAAATCACTGAAAACAAATGTTGTTACGTCTTCTGGTATGGTTTACATATTGAGTATTAATAGTTCTCTCAGGAAAAAAAGAACTGTACCTCTGGCATGGTTTACATGTTGAGTAATGCTAACAAATCACTGAGAACAAATGTTGTTAGTTCTTCTGGTATAGTTTACATATTGAGTATTAATAGTTCTCTCAGGAAAAAGGACTGTTAGGACATCTGGCATGATTTACATGTTGAGTAATCGTAAAAAATCACTGAGAACAAATGCTGTTAGTTCTTCTGGTATAGTTTACATATTGTGTATTAATAGTTCTCTCAGGAACAAAAAGAACTGTTAGGACCTCTGGCATGGTTTACATGTTGAGTAATCCAAACAAATCACTGAGAACAAATGCTGTTAGGTCTTCTGGTATAGTTTTCATATTGAGTATTAATAGTTCTCTCAGAAAAAAAGAACTGTTAGTACCTCTGGCATGGTTTACATGTTGAGTAAACCTAACAAATCACTGAGAACAAATCCTGTTAGGTCTTCTGATATAGTTTACATATTGCGTATTAATAGTTCTCTCAGAAAAAAGAACTGTTAGGTCATCTGGTATGGTTTACATGTTGAGTAATCCGAACAAATCACTGAGAACAAATGCTGTTAGGTCTTCTGGTATAGTTTTTATATTAATAGTTCTCTCAGAAAAAAATAACTGTTAGGACCTCTGGAATGGTTTACAAGTTGAGTAATCCGAACAAATCACTGAGAACAAATGCTGTTAGGTCTTCTGGTATAGTTTACATATTGAGTATTAATAGTTCTCTCAGAAAAAAAAGAACTGTTAGGACTTCTGGCATGGTTTACATGTTGAGAAATCCTAACAAATCACTAAAAACAAGTGCTGTTAGATCTTTTGATATAGTGCATATTGATTATAAATAGTCCTTTCAGGAAAAAAAAACAGTCAGGACCTCTGGCATGGTTTACATGTTGAGTAATCCTAATAAATCACTGAGAACAAATGCTGTTAGGTCTTCTGGTAGAGTTTACATATTGCGTATTAATAGTTCTCTCAGAAAAAAGAACTGTTAGGACCTCTGGCATGGTTTAAATGTTGAGTTTTCCGAGAAAATCACTGTAAACAAATGCTGTTAGGTCTTCTGGTATAGTTTACATAATGAGTATTAATAGTTCTCTCAGGAAAAAAAGAACTGTTAGGACCTCTGGTATGGTTTACATGTTGAGTAATCCGAACAAATCACTGAGAACAAATGCTGTTAGGTCTTCTGGTATAGTTTACATATTAATAGTTCTCTCAGAAAAAAAATAACTGTTAGGACCTCTGGAATGGTTTACATGTTGAGTAATCCGAACAAGTCACTAAGAACAAATGCTGTTAGGTCTTATTCTGGTATAGTGTACATATTGAGTATTAATAGTTCTCTCAGAAAAAAAGAACTGTTAGGCCCTCTGGCAAGGTTTACGTGTTGAGTAATGCGAACAAATCACGGAGAACAAATGTTGTTAGGTTTTCTGGTATAGTTTATATATTGTGTATTAATAGTTTTCTCAGAAAAAAGTATTGTTAGGACCTCTGGCATGGTTTACATGTTGAGTAATCCTAATAAACCACTGAAAACAAATGCTGTTAGGTCTTCTGGTAGAGTTTAAATATTGCGTATTAATAGTTCTCTCAGAAAAAAGAACTGTTAGGACCTTTGGCATGGTTTACATGTTGAGTTTTCCTAGCAAATCACTGAAAACAAATGCTGTTAGGTCTTCTGGTATAGTTTACATATTGAGTATTATTAGTTACCTCAGCAAAAAAAGAACTGTTAGGAGCTCTGGCATAGTTTACATGTTGAGTAATCCTAACAAATCACTGAGAAGAAATGCTGTTACGTCTTCTGGTATAGTTTACATATTGAGTATTATTAGTTACGTCAGGAAAAAAAGAACTGTTATGACTTCTGGCATGTTTTACATGTGGAGTAATCCTGACAAATCACTGAAAACAAATGCTGTTAGATCTTCTGATATAGTGCATATTGATTATTAATAGTTCTTTCAGGAAAAAAAAAACAGTCAGGACCTCTGTCATGGTTTACATGTTGAGTAATCGTAACAAGTTACTGAGAACACATGTTGTTAGTATTTCTGGTATAGTTTACATATTACGTATTAATAGTTTACTCAGGAACTAAAAGAACTGTTAGGACCTCTGGCAAGTTTTACATATTGAGTAATCATAACAAATCACTGAAAACAAATGCTGTTACGTCTTCTGGTATAGTTTACATATTGAGTATTAATAGATCTCTCAGAAAAAAAAACAGTCAGGACCTCTGTCATGGTTTACATGTTCAGTAATCGTAACAAAGTCTCTGAGAACAAAAGCTGTTAGGTCTTCTGGTATAGTTTACATATTGCGTATTCATAGTTCTCTCAGAAAAAAAGAACTGTTAGGACCTCTGGAATGGTTTACATATTGAGTAATCCGAACAAATCACTGAGAACAAATGCTGTAAGGTCTTCTGGTATAGTTTACATATTGAGTATTAATAGTTCTCTCAGAAAAAAAAGAACTGTTAGGACCTCTTGCATGGTTTACATGTTGAGTAATCCGAACAAATCACTGAGAACAAATGCTGTTAGGTCTTCTGGTATAGTTTACAAATTGCGTATTAATAGTTCTCTCAGAAAAAAAAGAACTGTTAGGACCACTGGCATGGTTTACATATTGAGTAATCCGAACAAATCACTGAGAACAAATGCTGTTATGGATTCTGGTATAGTTTACATATTGTGTATTAATAGTTCTCAGAAAAAAAGGAACTGTTAGGATCTCTGGCATGGTTTACATGTTGAGTAATCCGAACAAATTTCTGAGAACAAATGCTGTTAGGTCTTTTGGTATAGATTACACTTTGAATATTAATAGTTCGCTCAGGAACAAAAAGAACCGTTAGGACCTCTGCCATGGTTTACATGTTGAGTAATCCTCATAAATCACTGAAAACAAATGCTGTTTGTTCTTTTGATATAGTGTACATATTGATTATTAATAGTTCTTTCAAGAAAAAAAAAACAGTCAGGACCTCTGTCATGGTTTACATGTTGAGTAATCGTAACAAGTCACTAAGAACAAATGCTGTTAGATCTTCTGCTATAATTTACATATTGCGTATTAATAGTTCTCTCAGAATAAAAAGAACCGTTAGGACCTCTGGCATGGTTTACATGTTGAGTAATCCTTAAAAATCAGTGAAAACAAATGCTGTTAGTTCTTTTGAAATAGTGTACATATTGATTCAGGACAAAAACATTCAGGACTTCTGACCTGGTTTACATGTTGAGTAATCGTAACAAGTCACTGAGAACAAATGCTGTTATGGATTCTGGTATATTTTACATATTGAGTATTAATAGGTCTCTCAGAAAAAAAGTACTGTTAGGACCTCTAACATGGTTTACATGTTGAGTAATCCGAACAAATCACTGAGAGCAAATGCTGTTAGGGAATCTGGTATAGTTTACATATTCAGTATTAATAGTTCTCTCAGAAAAAAAGAAACTGTTAGGATCTCTGGCATGGTTTACATGTTGAGTAATCGTAACAAGTCACTGAGAACAAATACTGTTAGGTATTCTGGTATAGTTTACATATTGCGTATTAATAGTTCTCTCAGAAAAAAAGAACTCTTAGGACCTCTGCAATGGTTTACATGTTGAGTACTCCGAACAAATCACTGAGAACAAATGCTGTTAGGTCTTGTCGTATAGTTTACATATTGAGTATTAATAGTTCTCTCAGAAAAAAGAACTGTTACGACTTCTGGCATGGTTTACAAGTTGAGTAATCCTAACAAATCACTGAGAACAAATGCTGTTAGGGATTCTGGTATAATTTACATATTCAGTATTAATAGTTCTCTCAGAAAAAAAGGAACTGTTAGGATCTCTGGCATGGTTTACATGTTGAGTAATCCGAACAAATTACTGAAAACAAATGCTGTTTGTTCTTTTGATATAGTGTACATATTGATTATTAACAGTTCTTTCAGGAAAAAAAAACAGTCAGGACCTCTGTCATGGTTTACATGTTGAGTAATCGTAACAAGTCACTAAGAACAAATGCTGTTAGATCTTCTGCTATAATTTACATATTGCGTATTAATAGTTCTCTCAGAATAAAAAGAACTATTAGGACCTCTGGCATGGTTTACATGTGGAGTAATCCGAACAAATCACTGAGAACAAATGCTGTTAGGGATTCTGGTATAGTTTACATATTGCGTATCAATAGTTCTCTCAGAAAAAAAGAATTGTTAGGACCTCTGGCATGGTTTACATGTTGAGTAATCCTCATAAATAACTGAAAACAAATGCTGTTAGTTCTTTTGATATAGTGTACATATTGATTATTAATAGTTCTTTCAGGAAAAAAAAACTGTCAGGACCTCTGGCATGGTTTACATTTTGAGTAATCCGAACAAATCACTGAGAAAAAATGCAGTTAGATATTCTGGTATAGTTTAAATAATGAGTATTAATAGTTCTCTCAGGAAAAAAAGAACTTTTAGGACCTCTGGCATGGTTTACATGTGGAGTAATCCGAACAAATCACTGAGAACAAATGCTGTTAGGTCATCTGGTATAGTTTACATACTGCGTATTAATAGTTCTCTCAGAAAAAAAAAGAACTGTAAGGACCTCTGGCATGGTTTACATGTTGAGTAATCCGAACAAATCCCTGAGAACAAATGTTGTAAGGTCTTCTGGTATAGTTTACATATTGAGTATTAATAGTTCTCTCAGAAAAAAAGAACTGTTAGGACCTCTGGCATGGTTTACATGTTGAGTAATTCGAACAAATCATTGAGAACAAATGCTGTAAGGTCTTCTGGTATAGTTTACATATTGAGTATTAATAGGTCTCTCAAAAAAATAAATAGTCAGGACCTCTGTCATGGTTTACATTTTCAGTAATCGTAACAAGTCAGTGAGAACAAATGCTATTAGGTCTTCTGGTATAGTTTACATATTGTGTATTAATAGTTCTCTCAGGAAAAAAATAACGGTTAGTACCTCTGGCAAGGTTTACATTTTGGGTAAACCTAACAAATCACTGAAAACAAATGCTGTTACGTCTTCTAGCATATTTTACATATTGAGTGTTAATAGTTCTCTCAGGAAAAAAAAGAACTGTTAGTACCTCTGGCATGGTTTACATGTTGAGTAATCCGAACAAATCCCTGAGAACAAATGCTGTAAGGTCTTCTAGTATAGTTTACATATTTAGTATTAATTGTTCTCTCAGAAAAAAAAAACTGTTAGGACCTCTGGCATGGTTTACATGTTGAGTGTTCCGAACAAATCATTGAGAACAAATGCTGTAAGGTCTTCTGGTAAAGTTTACATATTGAGTATTAATAGTTCTCTCAGAAAAAAAATAACTGTTAGGACCTCTGGCATGGTTTACATGTTGAGTAATCCGAACTAATCCCTGGGAACAAATGCAGTAAGGTCTTCTGGTATAGTTTACATATTGAGTATTAATAGTTCTCTCAAAAAAAAAGAACTGTTTGGACCTCTGGCATGGTTTACATGTTGAGTAATCCAAACAAATCATTAAGAACAAATGCTGTAAGGTCTTGTGGTAAAGTTTACATATTGAGTATTAATAGTTCAATCAGAAAAAAAAACAGTCACGACCTCTGTCATGGTTTACTTGTTGAGTAATCGTAACAAGTCACTGAGAACAAATGCTGTTAGTTCTTCTGGTATAGTTTACATATTGTGTATTAATAGTTCTCTCAGAAAAAAAAGAACTGTTAGGACCTCTGGCATGGTTTACATGTTGAGTAATCCTAGCAAATCACTGAAAACAAATGCTGTTATGGATTCTGGTATATTTTACATATTGAATATTAATATTTCTCTCAGGAACAAAAAGAACCGTTAGGACCTCTGGCATGGTTTACATGTTGAGTAATCCTCAAAAATCAGTGAAAACAAATGCTGTTAGTTCTTTTGAAATAGTGTACATATTGATTCAGGACAAAAACATTCAGGACCTCTGACCTGGTTTACATGTTGAGTAATCGTAACAAGTCACTGAGAACAAATGCTGTTATGGATTCTGGTATATTTTACATATTGAGTATTAATAGGTCTCTCAGAAAAAAAGTACTGTTAGGACCTCTAACATGGTTTACATGTTGAGTAATCCGAACAAATCACTGAGAGCAAATGCTGTTAGGGATTCTGGTATAGTTTACATATTCAGTATTAATAGTTCTCTCAGAAAAAAAGAAACTGTTAGGATCTCTGGCATGGTTTACATGTTGAGTAATCGTAACAAGTCACTGAGAACAAATACTGTTAGGTATTCTGGTATAGTTTACATATTGCGTATTAATAGTTCTCTCAGAAAAAAAGAATTCTTACGACCTCTGCAATGGTTTGTTGAGTACTCCGAACAAATCACTGAGAACAAATCACTGAGAACAAATGCTGTTAGGTCTTGTCGTATAGTTTACATATTGAGTATTAATAGTTCTCTCAGAAAAAAGAACTGTTACGACTTCTGGCATGGTTTACAAGTTGAGTAATCCTAACAAATCACTGAGAACAAATGCTGTTAGGGATTCTGGTATAATTTACATATTCAGTATTAATAGTTCTCTCAGAAAAAAAGGAACTGTTAGGATCTCTGGCATGGTTTACATGTTGAGTAATCCGAAAAAATTACTGAGAACAAATGCTGTTAGGGATTCTGGTATAGTTTACATATTGAGTAATAATAGTTCTCTCTGGAACAAAAAGAACCGTTAGGACCTCTATCGTGGTGTACATGTTGAGTAAACCTCATAATTCACTGAGAACAAATGCTGTTAGATCTTCTGGTATAGTTTACATGTTGAGTATTAATAGTTCTCTCAGAAAAAAAGAACTGTTAGGTCCTCTGGCATGGTTTACATGTTCAGTAATCGTAACAAGTCACTGAGAACAAATGCTGTTAGGTCTTCTGGTATAGTTTACATATTGAGTATTAATAGTTCTCTCAGAAAAAAAAGAACTGTTAGGACCTATGGCATGGTTTACATGTTGAGTAATCCGAACAAATCCCTGCGAACAACTGCTGTAAGGTCTTCTGGTATAGTTTACATATTGAGTATTAATAGTTTTCTCAGAAAAAAAGAACTCTTAGGCCCTCTGGCATGGTTTACGTGTTGAGTAATGCGAACAAATCACGGAGATCAGATGTTGTTAGGTTTTCTGATATAGTTTACATATTGTGTATTAATAGTTCTCTCAGAAAAAAAGTATTGTTAGGACCTCTGGCATGGTTTACATGTTGAGTAATCCGAACAAATCACTGAGAACAAATGCTGTAAGGTCTTCTGGTATAGTTTACATATTGAGTATTAATAGTTCTTTCAGAAAAAAAAAACAGTCAGGACCTCTGTCATGGTATACATGTTCAGTAATCGTAACAAGTCACTGAGAACAAATGCTGTTAGGTCTTCTGGTATAGTTTACATATTGAATATTAATAGTTCTCTCAGAAAAAAAGAACTCTTAGGCCCTCTGGCATGGTTTACGTGTTGAGTAATGCGAACAAATCACGGAGATCAAATGTTGTTAGGTTTTCTGATATAGTTTACATATTGTGTATTAATAGTTCTCTCAGAAAAAAAGTATTGTTAGGACCTCTGGCATGGTTTACATGTTGAGTAATCCGAACAAATCACTGAGAACAAATGCTGTTAGGTATTCTGGTATAGTTTACATATTGCGTATTAATAGTTCTCTCAGAAAAAAAAAGAACTGTTAGGACCTCTGGCATGGTTTACATGTTGAGTAATCCGAACAAATACCTGAGAACAAATGCTGTAAGGTCTTCTGGTATAGTTTACATATTGAGTATTAATAGTTCTCTCAGAAAAAAAAGAACTGTTAGGACCTCTGGCATGGTTTACATGTTGAGTAATCCAAACAAATCAATGAGAACAAATGCTGTAAGGTCTTGTGGTAAAGTTTACATATTGAGTATTAATAGTTCAATCAGAAAAAAAACAGCCAGGACCTCTGACATGGTTTACTTGTTGAGTAATCGTAACAAGTCACTGAGAACAAATGCTGTTAGGTCTTCTGGTATAGTTTACATATTGTGTATTAATAGTTTTCTCAAGAAAAAAAATAACAGTTAGAACGTATGGCATGGTTTACATGTCGAGTTATCCGAAAAAATCACTGAAAACAAATGCTGTAAGGTCTTCTGGTATAGTTTACATATTGCGTATTCATAGTTCTCTCAGAAAAAAAGAACTCTTAGGACCTCTGGAATGGTTTACATGTTGAGTAATCCAAACAAATCACAGAGAACAAATGCCGTAAGGTCTTCTGGTATAGTTTACATATTGAGTATTAATATTTCTCTCAGAAAAAAAGAACTGTTAGGACCTCTGGCATGGTTTACATGTTGAGTAATCCGAACAAATCACTGAGAACAAATGCTGTAAGGTCTTCTGGTATAGTTTACATATTGCGTATTAATAGTTCTCTCAGGAAAAAAAGAACTGTTAGGACCTCTGGCATGGTTTACATGTTGAGTAAACCTAACAAATCACTGAAAACAAATGCGTTTACGTCTTTTGGTATAATTTACATATTGAGTATTAATAGTTCTGTCAGGAAAAAAAAAGATCTGTTAGTACCTCTGGCATGGTTTACATGTTGAGTAATCCTAACAAATCACTGAGAACAAATGCTGTTAGGTCTTCTGGTATAGTTTACATATTGTGTATTAATAGTTTTCTCAAGAAAAAAAATAACAGTTAGAACGTCTGGCATGGTTTACATGTTGAGTAATCCGAAAAAATCACTGAAAACAAATGCTGTTAGATCTTCTGATATAGTGTACATATTGTTTATTAATAGTTCTTTCAGGAAAAAAAAACAGTCAGGACCTCTGGCCTGGTTTACATGTTGAGTAATCCTAACAAATCACTGAACAAATGCTGTTAGGTCTTCTGGTATATTTTACATATTGAGTATTAATAGTTTTCTTAGAAAAAAGGACTGTTAGGACCTCTGGCACATGTTGAGTAATCCTAACAAATCACTGAGAACAAGTGCTGTTAGGGATTCTGGTATAGATTATATATTGAATATTAATAGTTCTCTCAGAAAAAAAGAACTGTTAGGACCACTGCCATGGTTTACATGTTGAGTAATCCGAACAATTCACTGAGGACAAAAGCTGTTAGGTCTTCTGGTATAGTTTACATATTGAGTATTAATAGTTCTCTCAGAAAAAAAAACTGTTTGGACCTCCGGCATGTTGAGTAATCCGAACAAATCACTGAGAACAAATGCTGTTAGGTCTTCTGGTATAGTTTACATATTGAGTATTAATAGTTCTCTCAGAAAAAAAAGAACTGTTAGGACCTCTGGCATGGTTTATATGTTGAGTAATCTGAACAAATCACTGAGAACAAATGCTGTTAGGTCTTCTCGTATAGTTTACATATTGAGTATTAATAGTTCTCTCAGAAAAAAGAACTGTTACGACTTCTGGCATGGTTTACAAGTTGATTAATCCTAACAAATCACTGAGAACAAATACTGTTAGGGATTCTGGTATAGTTTACATATTCAGTATTAATAGTTCTCTCAGAAAAAAAGCAACTGTTAGGATCTCTGGCATAGTTTACATGTTGAGTAATCCGAACAAATCTTTGAGAACAAATGCTGTAAGGTCTTCTGGTATACTTTACATATTGAGTATTAATAGTTCTTTCAGAAAAAAAAAGTCAGGACATCTGTCATGGTTTACATGTTCAGTAATCGTAACAAGTCACTGAGAACAAATTGTGCAACGTATTATCGGTGCACATTAAAGCTGAAACTTGAAGGTAGACGAAGGAAAAATAAAACTCTTGATTTGAGGAGCTAAATTTATTACGTGTGCTCAAGTCAGAGCAATTACAACAACTGAATATCCAAAATAAATAAACAAGTACATGACAACCAAAAAACATAAAAATACATGGCTTGCTTTACAAATTAAATAAATAACAACAATGAAACATACAAGGTTGCTTTACAAAATAATAATTATAACTATAACAATTGAAATAAGAAAATGAATGCATCTGTGCTGGCGTGGGTAACGTAGTTATAACATTTAAAATTGAATTACCCGCGCTGGCACAAAATGCTGTTAGGTCTTCTGGTATAGTTTACATATTGAGTATTAATAGTTCTCTTAGAAAAAAAGAACTGTTAGTCCCTCTGGCATGGTTTACGTGTTGAGTAATGCGAACAAATCACGGAGATCAAATGGTGTTAAGTTTTCTGATATAGTTTACATATTGTGTATTAATAGTTCTCTCAGAAAAAAAGTATTGTTAGGACCTCTGGCATGGTTTACATGTTGAGTAATCCTAATAAATCACTGAGAACAAATGCTGTTAGGTCTTCTGGTAGAGTTTACATATTGAGTATTAATGGTTCTCTCAGGAAAAAAACAACTGTTAGGACTTCTGGCATGTTTTACATGTGGAGTAATCCTGACAAATCACTGAAAACAAATGCTGTTAGATCTTCTGATATAGTGCATATTGATTATTAATAGTTCTTTCAGGAAAAAAAAACAGTCAGGACCTCTGTCATGGTTTACATGTTAAGTAATCGTAACAAGTCACTGAGAACACATGTTGATAGTTTTTCTGGTATAGTTTACATATTACGTATTAATAGTTCTCTCAGGAACAAAAAAAACTGTCAGGACCTCTGGCAAGTTTTACATGTTGAGTAATCCGAACAAATCACTGAGAACAAATGCTGTAAGGTCTTCTGGTATAGTTTACATATTGAGTATTAATTGTTCTCTCAGGACAAAAAGAACTGTTATTACCTCTGGCATGTTTTACATGTTGAGTAATCCGAACAAATCACTGAGAACAAATGCTATTAGGTCTTCTGGTATAGTTTACATATTGAGTATTCATAGTTCTCTCAGGAACAAAAAGAACTGTTAGGACCTCTGGCATGGTTTACATGTTGAGTAATCCGAACAAATCACTGAGAATAAATGCTGTTAGGTCTTCTGGTATAGTTTACATATTGAATATTAATAGTTCTCTCAGAAAAAAAAGAACTGTTAGGACCTCTGGCATGGTTTACATGTTGAGTAATCCGAACAAATCACTGAGAACAAATGCTGTTAGTTCTTCTGGTATAGTTTACATATTGTGTATTAATAGTTCTCAGGAACAAAAAGAACTCTTGGGACCTCTGGTATGGTTTACATGTTGAGTAATCCTAACAAATCACTGAGAACACATGTTGTTAGTTTTTCTGGTATATTTTACATATTACGTATTAATTTTTCTCTCAGGAACAAAAAGAACTGTTAGGACCTCTGGCATGGTTTACATGTTGAGTAATCCTAACAAATTACTGAGAATAAATGCTGTTAGGAATTCTGGTATAGTTTACATATTGTGTAATAATAGTTCTCTCAGAAAAAATGTACTGTTAGGACCTCTGGCAAGGTTTACATGTTGAGTAATCCGAACAAACCACTGAGAAAAAATGCTGTTAGTTCTTCTGGTATAGTTTACATATTGAGTATTAATAGTTCTCTCAGGAAAAAAGAATTTGTAGGAACTCTGGCATGGTTTACATGTGGAGTAATCCGAACAAATCACTGAGAACAAATGCTGTAAGGTCTTCTGGTATAGTTTACATATTGCGTATTCATAGTTCTCTTAGAAAAAAAGAACTCTTAGGACCTCTGGAATGGTTTACATGTTGAGTAATCCGAACAAATCACAGAGAACAAATGCCGTAAGGTCTTCTGGTATAGTTTACATATTGAGTATTAATATTTCTCTCAGGAAAAAAAAGAACTGTTAGGACCTCTGGCATGGTTTACATGTTGAGTAATCCGAACAAGTCACTGAGAACACATGCTGTAAGGTCTTCTGGTATAGTTTAGATATTGCGTATTAATAGTTCTCTCAGAAAAGAAAGAACTGTTAGGACCACTGGCATGGTTTACATGTTGAATAATCCGAACAAATCACTGAGAACAAATACTGTTGTCTTCTGGTATAGTTTACATATTGAGTATTAATAGATCTCTCAGAAAAAAAACTGTACATCTGGCATGGTTTACATGTTGAGTAATCCTAACAAATCACTGAGAACAAATGCTGTTATGGATTCTGGTATAGTTTACATATTGAGTATTAATAGTTCTCTCAGGAACAAAAAGTACCGTTATGACCACTGGCATGGTTTACATGTTGAGTAATCCTCATAAATCTCTGAAAACAAATGCTGTTAGTTCTTTTGATATAGTTTACATATTGATTATTAATAGTTCTTTCAGGAAAAAAAAAACAGTCAGGACCTCTGGCATGGTTTACATGTTGAGTAATCCGAACAAACCACTGAGAAAAAATGCTGTTAGGTCTTCTGGTATAGTTTACATATTGCGTATTAATAGTTCTCTCAGGAAAAAAAGAACTTGTAGGACCTCTGGCATGGTTTATATGTGGAGTAATCCGAACAAATCATTGAGAACAAATGCTGTTACGTCTTCTGGTATAGTTTACATATTGCGTATTCATAGTTCTCTCAGTAAAAAAGAACTGTTAGGACCTCTGGAATGGTTTACATGTCGACTAATCCGAACAAATCACTGAGAACAAATGCTGTAGGTCTTCTGGTATAGTTTACATATTGAGTATTAATTGTACTCTCAAAAAAAAGAACTGTTAGGACCTCTGGCATGGTTTACATGTTCAGTAATCGTAACAAGTCACTGAGAACAAATGCTGTTAAGTCTTCTGGTATAGTATACATATTGAGTATTAATAGTTCTCTCAGAAAAAAAGAACTGTAAGGCCCTCTGGCATGGTTTACGTGTTGAGTAATCCGAACAAATCACTGAGAACAAATGCTGTAAGGTCTTCAGATATAGTTTACATATTGAGTATTAATAGGTCTCTCAGGAAAAAAGAACTGTTAGGACCTCTGGCATGGTTTACATGTTGAGTAATCCAAACAATTCACTGAGAAAAAATGCTGTAAGGTCTTCTTGTATAGTTTACATATTGAGTATTAATAGTTCTCTCAGAAAAAAAAACTGTTAGGACCTCTGGCATGGTTTACATGTTGAGTAATCCTAACAAATCACTGAGAACAAATGCTTTCAGAAAAGAAAACTGTCAGGACCTCTGTCATGGTTTACATGTTCAGTAATCCGAACAAATCACTGAGAACAAATGCTGTTAGGTCTTCTGGTATAGTTTACATATTGAGTATTAATAGTTCTCTCAGAAAAAAAGAACTGTTAGGCCCTCTGGCATGGTTTACGTGTTGAGTAATCCGAACAAATCACTGGGAACAAATGCTGTTAGGTCTTCTGGTATAGTTTACATATTGCGTATTAATAGTTCTCTCAGGAAAAAAAGAACTGTTAGGACCTGTGGCATGGTTTACATGTTGAGTAATCCTAACAAATTACTGAAAACAAATGCTGTTAGGGATTCTGGTATAGTTTACATATTGAGTATTATTAGTTCTCTCAGAAAAAAAGTACTGTTAGGACCTCTGGCATGGTTTACATGTAGAGTAATCGTAACAAGTCACTGAGAACAAATGCTGTTAGGTATTCTGGTATAGTTTACATATTGCGTATTAATAGTTCTCTCAGAAAAAAAAGAATTGTTAGGACCTCTGGCATGGTTTACATGTTGAGTAATTCTCATAAATAACTGAAAACAAATGCTGTTAGTTCTTCTGACATAGTGTACATATTGATTATTAACAGTTCTTTCAGGAAAAAAATCTGTTGTGGCCGGCACAATACCTCTCGCCACTTCCTTTTTTTGGTTACATAAGTATAGTGCGCGAACAGTAATGTTACATTTTTGGGCTTGACAAGCAGATGTGTGGGCCCGTTTCAGAATGATAATTAGTAATTATGTACATAGATGTCAAATGTCAGAATTTTCCATTAAAAATTTCAAGATTTTCTAAATTTACGTAGTTAATTTGTCACCAGGAGTTTAAAATTTACTTGTCGTATGCCTTAGATATTTAACATTTAATTCTGCTCCACATGGAATTGGAAAATCACTAAATTTAGAATGAGAAAATATGATATTTGACATCTATATACATAATTACTAGCTATCATTCTGACATGGGCCCCCATATCTGCTTGACAAGGCCAACAAAATCACATGACTGCTCGCGCCCTATTGTATTTAACATTTCTTGTATACCTACACTCTACACCAAAAATTCTACTTACGCATATATCTATTCCTTATATTTAGATTGTTTAATTTTAAATTCATTTTATGAAGAAATTTTGTCCTCTTCTAATTTTTCGAAATGTTTCCAATTCATTGTCAGGATTGACAGTATTTTTGAAGGATATATGTAATATACCTATAATATTAAATATTTAGCTACTAATACTTTAAGAAATAATATAATGTATGTACTTCCCAGAAAAAGTCTTCAGTAATGTCTCCGGATTTCTGACACTGACATTTATGTGTCAGTTACAAACAATTTAAATTTTCAACTATTTTCCATTGCCATTCTTTTGGCTGTAAAATTTATTATAACAGATTATTTTACATATTATATTTCTATTATCTATAAATCTATAGAATATATAATAAAATATTTAAATGTATCAGATAGAGAATTTAATTTTCTTTAATATTACCAAGAAAAAAATTCAAAAAATATTATTTAGAAGATTTTTTTTCAAGAATCTTCTACTTCCGGTTGTCCAATTGTTAAAAAAACCTTTTCAGATCTTCCCATGAATGTTCGATTGGGAAATACGTAGTTAAACAAATTTAAAGTCTTATAGTTTTTGAGTAATCGTCCTTCCAACAACCCACACACACACACACACACACACACACACACATACATACACACACACACATCCACACACACACACACACACACACACACACACACACAGACATCATCGTAAAATTGTTAAAATTGGATTGTATGGACCTTACAACGTGCTTATTCAATAAAATCTGGATATGCGATTTTTAGCATGAATCCATTACCTCTCTTAGCGAGAGGTAAAAAAAACTGTAAGGAACTCTGGCATGGTTTACATGTTGAGTAATCCGAACAAATCACTGAGAACAAATGCAGTTAGATATTCTGTTAAAGTTTTAATATTGAGTTTTAATAGTTCTCTCGGGAAAAAAAGAACTGTTAGGACCTCTGGCATGGTTTACATGTTGAGTAATCCTAGCAAATCACTGAAAACAAATGCTGTTAGGGATTCTGGTATAGTTTACATATTGAGTATTAATAGGTCTCTCAGAAAAAAAGTATTGTTAGGACCTCTAGCATGGTTTACATGTTGAGTAATCCGAATAAATCACTGAGAACGAATGCTGTTAGGTCTTCTCGTATAGTTTACATATTGAGTATTAATAGTTCTCTCAGAAAAAAGAACTGTTACGACTTCTGGCATGGTTTACAAGTTGAGTAATCCGAACAAGTCACAGAGAGCAAATGCTATTAGGTCTTCTGGTATATTTTACATATTGAGTATTAATAGTTCTCTTAGAAAACAGGACTGTTAGGACCTCCGGCATGGTTTACATGTTGAGTAATCCTAACAAATTACTGAGAACAAATGCTGTTAGGAATTCTGGTATAGTTTACATATTGAGTAATAATAGTTCTCTCAGGAACAAAAAAAACCGTTAGGACCTCTGGCATGGTGTACATATTGAGTAATCCTCATAAAAAACTGAGAACAAATGCTGTTAGATCTTCTAGTATAGTTAACATATTGCGTATTAATAGTTCTCTCAGAAAAAAAAGAACTGTTAGGACCTATGGCATGGTTTACATGTTCAGTAATCCGAACAAATCATTGAGAACAAATGCTGTAAGGTCTTCTGGTATAGTTTACATATTGAGTATTAATAGTTCTCTCTGAAAAAAAAAAACAGTCAGGACCTCTGTCATGGTTTACATGTTCAGTAATCGTAACAAGTCACTGAGAACAAATGCTGTTAGGTCTTCTGGTATAGTTTACATATTGCTTATTAATAGTTCTCTCAGGAAAAAAAGAACTGTTAGGACCTCTGGCATGGTTTACATGTTGAGTAATCCGCACAAATCACTGAGAACAAATGCTGTTAGGTCTTCTGGTACGGTTTACATAATGAGTATTAATAGTTCTCTCAGGAAAAAAAAAACTGTTAGGATCTCTGGCATGGTTTACATGTTGAGTAATCCGAACAAATCACTGAGAACAAATGCTGTTAGGTTAGGTTAGGTTTACATGTTGAGTAATCCGAACAAATCCCTGTGAACAAATGCTGTAAGGTCTTCTGGTACAGTTTACATATTGAGTATTAATAGTTCTCTCAGGAAAAAAAGAACTGTTAGGACCTCTGGCATGGTTTACATGTTGAGTAATCCTAACAAATCACTGAGAACAAATGCTGTTAGGTTTTCTGGTATAGTTTACATATTGACTATATTAATAGTTCTCTCAGAAAAAAAGGAACATTTAGGATCTCTGGCATGGTTTACATGTTGAGTAATCCGAACAAATTACTGAGAACAAATGCTGTTAGGGATTCTGGTATAGTTTACATATTGCGTAATAATAGTTCTCTCAGGAAAAAAAAGAACCTTTAGGACCTCTGGCATGGTGTACATGTTGAGTAATCCTCATAAATCAATGAGAACAAATGCTGTTAGATTTTCTTGTATAGTTTACATATTGCGTATTAATAGTTCTCTCAGAAAAAAAAGAACTGTTAGGACCTATGGCATGGTTTACATGTTGAATAATCCGAACAAATCCCTGTGATCAAATGCTGTAATGTCTTCTGGTATAGTTTACATATTGACTATTAATAGTTCTCTCAGGAACAAAAATAACCGTTAGGACCTCTGGCATGGTGTACATGTTGAGTAATCTTCAAAAATCACTGAGAACAAATGCTGTTACATCTTCTGGTATAGTTTACATATTGCGTATTAATAGTTCTCTCAGAAAAAAAAGAACTGTTAGGACCTTTGGCATGGTTTACATGTTGAGTAATCCGAACGAATCCCGGATAACAAATGCTGTAAGGTCTTCTGGTATAGTTTACATATTGAGTATTAATAGTTCTCTTAGAAAAAAAAAGCTGTTAGGACCTCTGGCATGGTTTACATGTTGAGTAATCCGAACAAATCATTGAGAACAAATGCTGTAAGGTTTTCTAGTATAGTTTACATATTGAGTATTAATAGTTCTCTCAAAAAAAAGAACTGTTAGGACCTCTGGGATAGTTTACATATTGAGTAATCCTAACAAATTACTGAGAACAAATGCTGTTAGGGATTCTGGTATAGTTTACATATTGAGTAATAATAGTTCTCTCAGAAAAGAAAGTACTGTTAGGACTTCTGGCATGGTTTACATGTTGAGTAATCCGAACAAATCACGGGAACAAATGCTGTTAGGTCTTCTGGTATAGTTTACATATTGAGTATTAATAGTTCTCTCAGAAAAAAAAAACAGTCAGGACCTCTGTCATGGTTCAGTAATCGTAACAAGTCACTGTGATCAAATGCTGTTAGGACTTCTGGTATAGTTTACATATTGCTTATTAATAGTTCTCTCAGGAAAAAAAAAAAACTGTTAGGACCTCTGGCATGGTTTACATGTTGAGTAATCCTAACAAATCACTGAGAACAAATGCTGTTAGGTCTTCTGGTGTAGTTTACATATTGAATATTAATAGTTCTCTCAGAAAAAAAAGAACTGTTAGGACCTCTGGCATTGTTTACATGTTGAGTAATCCTAACAAATCACTTAAAACAAATGCTGTTAGGTCTTCTGGTATAGTTTACATAATTAGATCAATAGTTCTCTCAGAAAAAAAGAACTGTTATGATATCTGGCATGGTTTACATGTTGAGTAATCCGAACAAATCACGTTAACAAATGCTGTTAGGTCTTCTGGTATAGTTTACATATTGAGTATTAATAGTTCTCTCAGAAAAAAAAAACAGTCAGGACCTCTGTCATGGTTCAGTAATCGGAACAAGTCACTGTGATCAAATGCTGTTAGGTCTTCTGGTATAGTTTACATATTGCTTATTAATAGTTCTCTCAGGAAAAAAAACTGTTAGGATCTCTGGCATGGTTTACATGTTGAGTAATCCTAACAAATCACTGAGAACAAATGCTGTTAGGTCTTCTGGTGTAGTTTACATAATGAGTATTAATAGTTCTCTCAGAAAAAAAGAACTGTTATGATATCTGGCATGGTTTACATGTTGAGTAATCCGAACAAATCACTGAGAACAAATGCTGTTAAATCTTCTGGTATAGTTTACATATTGAGTATTAATAGTTCTCTCAGGAACAAAAAGAACCGTTAGGACCTCTGGCATGGTTTATATGTTGAGTAATCCTCACAAATCACGGAAAACAATTGCTATTAGTTCTTCTGATATAGTGTACATATTGATTATTAATAGTTCTTTCAGGAAAAAAAACAGTCAGGACCTCTGTCATGGTTTACATGTTGAGTAATCCGAACAAACTACTGAGAACAAATGCTGTTAGGGATTCTGGTATAGTTTACATATTGAGTAATAATAGTTCTCTCAGGAACAAAAGAACCGTTAGGACCTCTGGCATGGTGTACATATTGAGTAATGCTGTTACATATTCATTATATTAATAGTTCTCTCAGAAAAAAAGGAACTTTTAGGATCTCTGGCATGGTTTACATGTTGAGTAATCCGAACAAATTACTGAGAACAAATGCTGTTAGGGATTCTGGCATAGTTTACATATTGAGTAATAATAGTTCTCTCAGGAACAAAAAGAACCGTTAGGACCTCTGGCATTGTGTACATGTTGAGTAATCCTCATAAATCATTGAGAACAAATGCTGTTAGATTATCTGGTATAGTTTACATATTGCGTATTAATAGTTCTCTCAGAAAAAAAGAACTGTTAGGACCTATGGCATGGTTTACATGTTGAGTAATCCGAACAAATCCCTGTGATCAAATGCTGTAAGGTCTTCTGGTATAGTTTACATATTGACTATTAATAGTTCTCTCAGGAACAAAAATAAACGTTAGGACCTATGGCATGGTTTACATGTTGAGTAATCCGAACAAATCCCTGTGATCAAATGCTGTAAGGTCTTCTGGTATAGTTTACACATTGCGTATTAATAGTTCTCTCAGAAAAAAAAAGAACTGTTAGGACCTTTGGCATGGTTTACATGTTGAGTAATCCGAACAAATCCCTGGGAACAAATGCTGTAAGGTCTTCTGGTATAGTTTACATATTGAGTATTAATAGTTCTCTCAAAAAAAAAGAACTGTTTGGACCATTTAGGAACATTTAGGATCTCTGGCATGGTTTACATGTTGAGTAATCCTAACAAATTACTGAGAACAAATGCTGTTAGGGATTCTGGTATAGTTTACATATTGAGTAATAATAGTTCTCTCAAAAAAGAAAGTACTGTTAGGACTTCTGGCATGGTTTACATGTTGAGTAATCCGAACAAATCACGGGAACAAATGCTGTTAGGTCTTCTGGTATAGTTTACATATTGAGTATTAATAGTTCTCTCAGAAAAAAAAAACAGTCAGGACCTCTGTCATGGTTCAGTAATCGTAACAAGTCTCTGAGATCAAATGCTGTTAGGTCTTCTGGTATAGTTTACATATTGCTTATTAATAGTTCTCTCAGGAAAAAAAACTGTTAGGACCTCTGGCATGGTTTACATGTTGAGTAATCCTAACAAATCACTGAGAACAAATGCTGTTAGGTCTTCTGGTATAGTTTACATAATGAGTATCAATAGTTCTCTCAGAAAAAATAGAACTGTTAGGACCTCTGGCATGGTTTACATGTTGAGTAATCCTAACAAATCACTTAAAACAAATGCTGTTAGGTCTTCTGGTATAGTTTACATAATGAGTATCAATAGTTCTCTCAGGAAAAAAAGAACCGTTAGGACCTCTGGCATGGTTTATATGTTGAGTAATCCTCACAAATCACGGAAAACAAATGCTGTTAGGTCTTCTGGTATAGTTTACATAATTAGATCAATAGTTCTCTCAGAAAAAAAGAACTGTTATGATATCTGGCATGGTTTACATGTTGAGTAATTCGAACAAATCACGTTAACAAATGCTGTTAGGTCTTCTGGTATAGTTTACATATTGAGTATTAATAGTTCTCTCAGAAAAAAAAAACAGTCAGGACCTCTGTCATGGTTCAGTAATCGGAACAAGTCACTGTGATCAAATGCTGTTAGGTCTTCTGGTATAGTTTACATATTGCTTATTAATAGTTCTCTCAGGAAAAAAAACTGTTAGGATCTCTGGCATGGTTTACATGTTGAGTAATCCTAACAAATCACTGAGAACAAATGCTGTTAGGTCTTCTGGTGTAGTTTACATAATGAGTATTAATAGTTCTCTCAGAAAAAAAAGAACTGTTAGGACCTCTGGCATTGTTTACATGTTGAGTAATCCTAACAAATCACTTAAAACAAATGCTGTTAGGTCTTCTGGTATAGTTTACATAATTAGTATCAATAGTTCTCTCAGAAAAAAAGAACTGTTATGATATCTGGCATGGTTTACATGTTGAGTAATCCGAACAAATCACTGAGAACAAATGCTGTTAAATCTTCTGGTATAGTTTACATATTGAGTATTAATAGTTCTCTCAGGAACAAAAAGAACCGTTAGGACCTCTGGCATGGTTTATATGTTGAGTAATCCTCACAAATCACGGAAAACAATTGCTATTAGTTCTTCTGATATAGTGTACATATTGATTATTAATAGTTCTTTCAGGAAAAAAAACAGTCAGGACCTCTGTCATGGTTTACATGTTGAGTAATCCGAACAAACTACTGAGAACAAATGCTGTTAGGGATTCTGGTATAGTTTACATATTGAGTAATAATAGTTCTCTCAGGAACAAAAGAACCGTTAGGACCTCTGGCATGGTGTACATATTGAGTAATGCTGTTACATATTCATTATATTAATAGTTCTCTCAGAAAAAAAGTAACTTTTAGGATCTCTGGCATGGTTTACATGTTGAGTAATCCGAACAAATTACTGAGAACAAATGCTGTTAGGGATTCTGGCATAGTTTACATATTGAGTAATAATAGTTCTCTCAGGAACAAAAAGAACCGTTAGGACCTCTGGCATTGTGTACATGTTGAGTAATCCTCATAAATCATTGAGAACAAATGCTGTTAGATTATCTGGTATAGTTTACATATTGCGTATTAATAGTTCTCTCAGAAAAAAAGAACTGTTAGGACCTATGGCATGGTTTACATGTTGAGTAATCCGAACAAATCCCTGTGATCAAATGCTGTAAGGTCTTCTGGTATAGTTTACATATTGACTATTAATAGTTCTCTCAGGAACAAAAATAAACGTTAGGACCTATGGCATGGTTTACATGTTGAGTAATCCGAACAAATCCCTGTGATCAAATGCTGTAAGGTCTTCTGGTATAGTTTACACATTGCGTATTAATAGTTCTCTCAGAAAAAAAAAGAACTGTTAGGACCTTTGGCATGGTTTACATGTTGAGTAATCCGAACAAATCCCTGGGAACAAATGCTGTAAGGTCTTCTGGTATAGTTTACATAT
Source organism: Harpalus rufipes (assembly GCA_951394225.1). Classification (NCBI taxonomy): domain Eukaryota; kingdom Metazoa; phylum Arthropoda; class Insecta; order Coleoptera; family Carabidae; genus Harpalus; species Harpalus rufipes. Next base: position 35,835,243 of record OX596275.1, read on the forward strand.
TGAGTATTAATAGTTCTCTCAAAAAAAAAGAACTGTTTGGACCATTTAGGAACATTTAGGATCTCTGGCATGGTTTACATGTTGAGTAATCCTAACAAATTACTGAGAACAAATGCTGTTAGGGATTCTGGTATAGTTTACATATTGAGTAATAATAGTTCTCTCAGAAAAGAAAGTACTGTTAGGACTTCTGGCATGGTTTACATGTTGAGTAATCCGAACAAATCACGGGAACAAATGCTGTTAGGTCTTCTGGTATAGTTTACATATTGAGTATTAATAGTTCTCTCAGAAAAAAAAAACAGTCAGGACCTCTGTCATGGTTCAGTAATCGTAACAAGTCTCTGAGATCAAATGCTGTTAGGTCTTCTGGTATAGTTTACATATTGCTTATTAATAGTTCTCTCAGGAAAAAAAACTGTTAGGACCTCTGGCATGGTTTACATGTTGAGTAATCCTAACAAATCACTGAGAACAAATGCTGTTAGGTCTTCTGGTATAGTTTACATAATGAGTATCAATAGTTCTCTCAGAAAAAAAAGAACTGTTAGGACCTCTGGCATGGTTTACATGTTGAGTAATCCTAACAAATCACTTAAAACAAATGCTGTTAGGTCTTCTGGTATAGTTTACATAATGAGTATCAATAGTTCTCTCAGGAAAAAAAGAACCGTTAGGACCTCTGGCATGGTTTATATGTTGAGTAATCCTCACAAATCACGGAAAACAATTGCTATTAGTTCTTCTGATATAGTGTACATATTGATTATTAATAGTTCTTTCAGGAAAAAAAAACAGTCAGGACCTCTGTCATGGTTTACATGTTGAGTAATCGTAACAAATTACTGAGAACAAATGCTGTTAGGTCTTCTGGTATAGTTTACATATTGAGTATTAATAGTTATCTCAGAAAAAAGAACTGTTAGGACCTCTGGCATGGTTTACATGTTGAGTAATCCTAACAAATTACTGAGAACAAATGCTGTTAGGTCTTCTGGTATAGTTTACATATTGAGTATTATTAGTTACCTCAGGAAAAAAAGAACTGTTAGAACCTCTGGCATGGTTTACATGTTGAGTAATCGTAACAAATTAGTGAAAAAAAAATGCTGTTAGGGATTCTGGTATAATTAACATATTGAGTATTAATAGTTCTCTCAGAAAAAAAGTACTGTTAGGACCTCTGGCATGGTTTACATGTAGAGTAATCCGAACAAATCACTGAGAACAAATGCTGTTAGGTCTTCTGGTATAGTTTACATATTGAGTATTAATAGTTCTCTCAGAAAAAAGAACTGTTAGGCCCTCTGGCATGGTTTACATGTTGAGTAATCCGAACAAATCACTGAGAACAAATGCTGTTAGGTCTACTGGTATAGTTTAAATATTGAGTATTAATAGTTCTCTCAGAAAAAAAGGAACTTTTAGGATCTCTGGCATGGTTTACATGTTGAGTAATCCGAACAAATTACTGAGAACAAATGCTGTTAGGGATTCTGGTATAGTTTACATATTGAGTAATAATAGTTCTCTTAGGAACAAAAAGAACCGTTAGGACCTCTGTCATGTTTTCCATGTTGAGTAATCCGAACAAATCACTGAGGACAAATGCTGTTAGGTCTTCTGGTATAGTTTACATATTGAGTATTAATACTTCTCTCAGGAACAAAAAGAGCCGTTAGGACCTCTGGCATGGTTTACATGTTGAGTAATCCGAACAAATCCCTGAAAACAAATGCTGTTAGTTCTTCTGATATAGTGTACATATTGATTATTAATAGTTCTTTCAGGAAAAAAAAACAGTCAGGACCACTGGCATGGTTTACATGTGGAGTAATCCGAACAAATCACTAAGAACAAATGCTTTTAGGTCTTCTGGTATAATTTACATATTGCGTATTAATAGTTCTCTCAGAAAAAAAAGAACTGTTAGGATCTCTGGCATGGTTTACATGTTGAGTAATCCTAACAAATAACCTAAAACAAATGCTGTTACGTCTTCTGTTTTAATTTACATATTGCGTATTAATAGTTCTCTCAGGAAAAAAGAACTGTTAGGACCTCTGGCATGGTTTACATGTTGAGTAAACCTAACAAATTACTGAAAACAAATGCTGTAAGGTCTTCTGGTATAGTTTACATAATGAGTATTAATAGTTCTCCAGAAAAAAAAACAGTCAGGACCTCTGTCATGGTTTACATGTTGAGTAATCCTAACAAGTCACTGAGAACAAACGCTGTTAGGTCTTCTGGTATAGTTTACATATTGCGTATTAATAGTTCTCTCAGGAAAAAAAAGGACTGTTAGTACCTCTGGCATGGTTTACATGTTGAGTAATCCTAACAAACCACTGAGAACTGATGGTATTAGGTCTTCTGGTATATGTTACATATTGAGTATTAATAGTTCTCTCAGGAAAAAAATAGCAGTTAGAACGTCTGGCATGGTTTACTTGTTGAGTAAACCTAACAAATCACTGAAAACAAATGCTGTTACGTCTTCTGATATAGTGTACATATTGATTATTAATATTTCCTTCAGGAAAAAAAAACAGTCAGAACCTCTGGCCTGGTTTACATGTTGAGTAATCGTAACAAGTCACTGAGAACAAATGCTGTTAGGTCTTCTGGTATAGTTTACATATTAAGTATTAATAGTTTTCTCAGGAAAACAATAACTGTTACCTTAGGCATTGTTTACATTTTGAGAAATCCGAACAAATCACAGAGAGCAAATGCTATTAGGTCTTCTGGTATATTTTACATATGGATTATTAATAGTTCTCTTAGATAAAAGAACTGTTAGGACCTCTGGCATGGTTTACATGTTAGTAATCCTAACAAATCACTGAGAACAAATGCTGTTAGGGATTCTGGTATAGGTACATATTGAGTATTATTAGTTAACTCAGGAAAAAAAGAACTGTTAGAACCTCTGGCATGGTTTACATGTTGAGTAATCCGAACAAATCACTGAGAACATATGTCTTTAGGTCTTCTGGTATAGTTTACATAATGAGTATTAATAGTTGTCTCAGAAAAAAAATAACAGTTAGGACCTCTGGCATGATTTACATGTTGAGTAATCCTAGCAAATTACTGAGAACAAATGCTGTTAGGTCTTCTGGTATAGTTTACATATTGAGTATTATTAGTTACCTCAGGAAAAAAAGAACTGTGAGAACCTCTGGCATGGTTTACATGTTGAGTAATCCGAACAAATTACTGAGAACAAATGCAGTTAGGGATTCTGGTATAGTTTACATATTGAGTAATAATAGTTCTCTTAGGAACAAAAAGAACCGTCAGGACCTCTGGCATGTTTTCCATGTTGAGTAATCCGAACAAATCACTGAGGACAAATGCTGTTAGGTCTTCTGGTATAGTTTACATATTGAGTATTAATAGTTCTCTCAGAAAAAAAGGAACTTTTAGGATCTCTGGCATGGTTTACATGTTGAGTAATCCGAACAAATTACTGAGAACAAATGCTGTTAGGGATTCTGGTATAGTTAACATATTGAGTATTAATAGTTCTCTCAGAAAAAAAGTACTGTTAGGACCTCTGGCATGGTTTACATGTAGAGTAATCCGAACAAATCACTGAGAACAAATGCTGTTAGGTCTTCTGGTATAGTTTACATATTGAGTAATAATAGTTCTGTCAGAAAAAAGAACTGTTAGGACTTCTGGCATGGTTTACATGTTGAGTAATCCTAACAAATCACTGAGAACAAATGTTGTTAGGGATTTTGGTATAGTTTACATATTGAGTATTAATAGTTCTCTCAGAAAAAAAAGAACTGTTAGAACCTCTGGCATGGTTTACATGTTGAGTAATCCTAACAAATTAATGAAAAAAAATGCTGTTAGGGATTCTGGTATAGTTAACATATTGAGTATTAATAGTTCTCTCAGAAAAAAAGTACTGTTAGGACCTCTGGCATGGTTTACATGTTGAGTAATCCGAACAAATCACTGAGAACAAATGCTGTTAGGTCTTTTGGTATAGTTTACATATTGAGTATTAATAGTTCTCTCAGAAAAAAAGGAACTTTTAGGATCTCTGGCATGGTTTACATGTTGAGTAATCCGAACAAATTACTGAGAACAAATGCTGTTAGGGATTCTGGTATAGTTTACATATTGAGTAATAATAGTTCTCTTAGGAACAAAAAGAACCGTTAGGACCTCTGGCATGTTTTCCATGTTGAGTAATCCGAACAAATCACTGAGGACAAATGCTGTTAGGTCTTCTGGTATAGTTTACATATTGAGTATTAATACCTCTCTCAGGAACAAAAAGAACCGTTAAGACCTCTGGCATGGTTTACATGTTGAGTAATCCGAACAAATCCCTGAAAACAAATGCTGTTAGTTCTTCTGATATAGTGTACATATTGATTATTAATAGTTCTTGCAGGAAAAAAAAACTGTCAGGACCACTGGCATGGTTTACATGTAGAGTAATCCGAACAAATCACTGAGAACAAATGCTTTTAGGTCTTCTGGTATAATTTACATATTGCGTATTAATAGTTCTCTCAGAAAAAAAAGAACTGTTAGGATCTCTGGCATGGTTTACATGTTGAGTAATCCTAACAAATCACCTAAAACAAATGCTGTTACGTCTTCTGTTATAATTTACATATTGCGTATTAATAGTTCTCTCATGAAAAAAAGAACTGTTAGGACCTCTGGCATGGTTTACATGTTGAGTAATCCTAACAAATCACTGAGAACAAATGCTGTAAGGTCTTATGGTATAGTTTACATATTGAGTATTAATTGTACTCTCAAAAAAAAAGAACTGTTAGGACCTCTGGCATGGTTTACATGTTGAGTAATCCGAACAAATCACTGAGAACAAATGCTTTCAGAAAAAAAAACAGTCAGGACCTCTGTCATGGTTTACATGTTCAGTAATCGTAACAAGTCACTGAGAACAAATGCTGTTTGGTCTTCTGGTATAGATTACATATTGAGTATTAATTGTACTCTCAAAAAAAAAGAACTGTTAGGACCTCTGGCATGGTTTACATGTTGAGTAATCCGAACAAATCACTGAGAACAAATGCTTTCAGAAAAAAAAACTGTCAGGACCTCTGTCATGGTTTACATGTTCAGTAATCCGAACAAATCACTGAGAACAAATGCTGTTAGGTCTTCTGGTATAGTTTACATATTGAGTATTAATAGTTCTCTCAGAAAAAAAGAACTGTTAGACCCTTTGGCATGGTTTACGTGTTGAGTAATCCGAACAAATCACTGGGAACAAATGCTGTTAGGTCTTCTTGTATAGTTTACATATTGCGTATTAATAGTTCTCTCAGGAAAAAAAGAACTGTTAGGACCTCTGGCATGGTTTACATGTTGAGTAATCCTAACAAATTACTGAAAACAAATGCTGTTAGGGATTCTGGTATAGTTTACATATTGAGTATTATTAGTTCTCTCAGAAAAAAAGTACTGTTAGGACCTCTGGCATGGTTTACATGTAGAGTAATCGTAACAAGTCACTGAGAACAAATGCTGTTAGGTATTCTGGTATAGTTTACATATTGCGTATTAATAGTTCTCTCAGAAAAAAAAGAATTGTTAGGACCTCTGGCATGGTTTACATGTTGAGTAATTCTCATAAATAACTGAAAACAAATGCTGTTAGTTCTTCTGACATAGTGTACATATTGATTATTAACAGTTCTTTCAGGAAAAAAATCTGTTGTGGCCGGCACAATACCTCTCGCCACTTCCTTTTTTTGGTTACATAAGTATAGTGCGCGAACAGTAATGTTACATTTTTGGGCTTGACAAGCAGATGTGTGGGCCCGTTTCAGAATGATAATTAGTAATTATGTACATAGATGTCAAATGTCAGAATTTTCCATTAAAAATTTCAAGATTTTCTAAATTTACGTAGTTAATTTGTCACCAGGAGTTTAAAATTTACTTGTCGTATGCCTTAGATATTTAACATTTAATTCTGCTCCACATGGAATTGGAAAATCACTAAATTTAGAATGAGAAAATATGATATTTGACATCTATATACATAATTACTAGCTATCATTCTGACATGGGCCCCCATATCTGCTTGACAAGGCCAACAAAATCACATGACTGCTCGCGCCCTATTGTATTTAACATTTCTTGTATACCTACACTCTACACCAAAAATTCTACTTACGCATATATCTATTCCTTATATTTAGATTGTTTAATTTTAAATTCATTTTATGAAGAAATTTTGTCCTCTTCTAATTTTTCGAAATGTTTCCAATTCATTGTCAGGATTGACAGTATTTTTGAAGGATATATGTAATATACCTATAATATTAAATATTTAGCTACTAATACTTTAAGAAATAATATAATGTATGTACTTCCCAGAAAAAGTCTTCAGTAATGTCTCCGGATTTCTGACACTGACATTTATGTGTCAGTTACAAACAATTTAAATTTTCAACTATTTTCCATTGCCATTCTTTTGGCTGTAAAATTTATTATAACAGATTATTTTACATATTATATTTCTATTATCTATAAATCTATAGAATATATAATAAAATATTTAAATGTATCAGATAGAGAATTTAATTTTCTTTAATATTACCAAGAAAAAAATTCAAAAAATATTATTTAGAAGATTTTTTTTCAAGAATCTTCTACTTCCGGTTGTCCAATTGTTAAAAAAACCTTTTCAGATCTTCCCATGAATGTTCGATTGGGAAATACGTAGTTAAACAAATTTAAAGTCTTATAGTTTTTGAGTAATCGTCCTTCCAACAACCCACACACACACACACACACACACACACACATACACACACACACACACACACACACACACACATACACACACACACACACACACACACAGACATCATCGTAAAATTGTTAAAATTGGATTGTATGGACCTTAAAACGTGCTTATTCAATAAAATCTGGGTATGCGATTTTTAGCATGAATCCATTACCTCTCTTAGCGAGAGGTAAAAAAAACTGTAAGAAACTCTGGCATGGTTTACATGTTGAGTAATCCGAACAAATCACTGAGAACAAATGCAGTTAGATATTCTGTTATAGTTTAAATATTGAGTATTAATAGTTCTCTCGGGAAAAAAAGAACTGTTAGGACCTCTGGCATGGTTTGCATGTTGAGTAATCCTAGCAAATCACTGAAAACAAATGCTGTTAGGGATTCTGGTATAGTTTACATATTGAGTATTAATAGGTCTCTCAGAAAAAAAGTATTGTTAGGACCTCTGGCATGGTTTACATGTTGAGTAATCCGAATAAATCACAGAGAGCAAATGCTATTAGGTCTTCTCGTATAGTTTACATATTGAGTATTAATAGTTCTCTTAGAAAAAAAGACTGTTAGGACCTCCGGCATGGTTTACATGTTGAGTAATCCTAACAAATTACTGAGAACAAATGCTGTTAGGGATTCTGGTATAGTTTACATATTGAGTAATAATAGTTCTCTCAGGAACAAAAAGAACCGTTAGAACCTCTGGCATGGTGTACATATTGAGTAATCCTCATAAAAAACTGAGAACGAATGCTGTTAGATCTTCTGGTATAGTTAACATATTGCGTATTAATAGTTCTCTCAGAAAAAAAAGAACTGTTAGGACCTATGGCATGGTTTACATGTTGAGTAATCCGAACAAATCCCTGTGAACAAATGCTGTAAGGTCTTCTGGTATTGTTTACATATTGCGTATTAATAGTTCTCTCAGAAAAAAAAGAACTGATAGGACCTATGGCATGGTTTACATGTTGAGTAATCCGAACAAATCCCTGTGATCAAATGCTGTAAGGTCTTTTGGTATAGTTTACATATTGACTATTAATAGTTCTCTCAGGAACAAAAATAACCGTTAGGACCTCTGGCATGGTGTACATGTTGAGTAATCTTCAAAAATCACTGAGAACAAATGCTGTTACCTCTTCTGGTATAGTTTACATATTGCGTATTAATAGTTCTCTCAGAAAAAAAAGAACTGTTAGGACCTTTGGCATGGTTTACATGTTGAGTAATCCGAACGAATCCCGGATAACAAATGATGTAAGGTCTTCTGGTATAGTTTACATATTGAGTATTAATAGTTCTCTCAGAAAAAAAGAGCTGTTAGGACCTCTGGCATGGTTTACATGTTGAGTAATCGGAACAAATCATTGAGAACAAATGCTGTAAGGTTTTCTAGTATAGTTTACATATTGAGTATTAATAGTTCTCTCAAAAAAAAGAACTGTTAGGACCTCTGGGATAATTTACATGTTGAGTAATCCTAACAAATTACTAAGAACAAATGCTGTTAGGGATTCTGGTATAGTTTACATATTGAGTAATAATAGTTCTCTCAGAAAAGAAAGTACTGTTAGGACTTCTGGCATGGTTTACATGTTGAGTAATCCGAACAAATCACGGGAACAAATGCTGTTAGGTCTTCTGGTATAGTTTACATATTGAGTATTAATAGTTCTCTCAGAAAAAAAAACAGTCAGGACCTCTGTCATGGTTTACATGTTCAGTAATCGTAACAAGTCACTGAGAACAAATGCTGTTAGGTCTTCTGGTATAGTTTACATATTGAGTATTAATAGTTCTCTCAGGAAAAAAAGAACTGTTAGGACCTCTGGCATGGTTTACATGTTGAGTAATCCGAACAAATCCCTGTGATCAAATGCTGTAAGGTCTTCTGGTATAGTTTACATATTGACTATTAATAGTTCTCTCAGGAACAAAAATAACCGTTAGGACCTCTGGCATGGTGTACATGTTGAGTAATCCTCAAAAATCACTGAGAACAAATGCTGTTACATCTTCTGGTATAGTTTACATATTGCGTATTAATAGTTCTCTCAGAAAAAAAAGAACTGTTAGGACCTTTAGCATGGTTTACATGTTGAGTAATCCGAACGAATCCCGGATAACAAATGCTGTAAGGTCTTCTGTTATAGTTTACATATTGAGTATTAATAGTTCTCTCAGAAAAAAAAGAGCTGTTTAGGACCTCTGGCATGGTTTACATGTTGAGTAATCCGAACAAATCATTGAGAACAAATGCTGTAAGGTTTTCTAGTATAGTTTACATATTGAGTATTAATAGTTCTCTCAAAAAAAAGAACTGTTAGGACCTCTGGGATAGTTTACATGTTGAGTAATCCTAACAAATTACTGAGAACAAATTCTGTTAGGGATTCTGGTATAGTTTACATATTGAGTAATAATAGTTCTCTCAGAAAAGAAAGTACTGTTAGGACTTCTGGCATGGTTTACATGTTGAGTAATCCGAACAAATCACGGGAACAAATGCTGTTAGGTCTTCTGGTATAGTTTACATATTGAGTATTAATAGTTCTCTCAGAAAAAAAAACAGTCAGGACCTCTGTCATGGTTCAGTAATCCTAACAAATCACCTAAAACAAATGCTGTTACGTCTTCTGTTATAATTTACATATTGCGTATTAATAGTTCTCTCTGGAAAAAAAGAACTGTTAGGACCTCTGGCATGGTTTACATGTTGAGTAATCCTAACAAATTACTGAAAACAAATGCTGTAAGGTCTTTTGGTATAGTTTACATATTGAGTATTAATAGTTCTCCAGAAAAAAAAAACAGTCAGGACCTCTGTCATGGTTTACATGTTGAGTAATCCTAACAAGTCACTGAGAACAAACGCTGTTAGGTCTTCTGGTATAGTTTACATATTGCGTATTAATAGTTCTCTCAGGAAAAAAAGAACTGTTAGGACCTCTGGCATGGTTTACATGTTGAGTAATCCTAACAAATTACTGAAAACAAATGCTTTAAGATCTTCTGGTATAGTTTACATATTGAGTATTAATACTTCTCCAGAAAAAAAAACAGTCAGGACCTCTGTCATGGTTTACATGTTGAGTAATCCTAACAAATCACTGAGAACAAATGCTGTTAGGTCTTCTGGTATAGTTTACATATTGCTTATTAATAGTTCTCTTCTGGTATAGTTACATATTGTGTATTAATAGATCTCTCAGGAACAAAAAGAACGGTTAGTACCTCTGGCAAGGTTTACATGTTGAGTAAACCTAACAAATCACTGAAAACAATTGCTGTTACGTCTTCTGGTATAGTTTACATATTGAGTATTAATAGTTCTCTCAGGAAAAAAAAAGAACTGTTAGTACCTCTGGCATGGTTTACATGTTGAGTAATCCTAACAAACCACTGAGAACTGATGGTATTAGGTCTTCTGGTATATGTTACATATTGACTATTAATAGTTCTTTCAGGAAAAAAATAGCAGTTAGAACGTCTGGCATGGTTTACATGTTGAGTAAACCTAACAAATCACTGAAAACAAATGCTGTTACGTCTTCTGATATAGTGTACATATTGTTTATTAATATTTCCTTCAGGAAAAAAAAACAGTCAGAACCTCTGGCCTGGTTTACATGTTGAGTAATCGTAACAAGTCACTGAGAACAAATGCTGTTAGGTCTTCTGGTATAGTTTACATATTAAATATTAATAGTTTTCTCAGGAAAACAATAACTGTTAGGACCTTAGGCATTGTTTACATTTTGAGAAATCCGAACAAATCACAGAGAGCAAATGCTATTAGGTCTTCTGGTATATTTTACATATGGAGTATTAATATTTCTCTTAGAAAAAAGAACAGTTAGGACCTCTGGCATGGTTTACATGTTGAGTAATCCTAACAAATTACTGAGAACAAATGCTGTTAGGTCTTCTGGTATAGTTTACATATTGAGTATTATTAGTTACCTCAGGAAAAAAAGAACTGTTAGAACCTCTGGCATGGTTTACATGTTGAGTAATCGTAACAAATTAGTGAAAAAAAAATGCTGTTAGGGATTCTGGTATAGTTAACATATTGAGTATTAATAGTTCTCTCAAAAAAAAGTACTGTTAGGACCTCTGGCATGGTTTACATGTAGAGTAATCCGAAAAAATCACTGAGAACAAATGCTGTTAGGTCTTCTGGTATAGTTTACATATTGAGTATTAATAGTTCTCTCAGAAAAAAGAACTGTTAGGACCTCTGGCATGGTTTACATGTTGAGTAATCCTAACAAATCACTGAGAACAAATGCTGTTAGGTCTTCTGGTATAGTTTACATATTGAGTATTAATAGTTCTCTCAGAAAAAAAGGAACTTTTAGGATCTCTGGCATGGTTTACATGTTGAGTAATCCGAACAAATTACTGAGAACAAATGCTGTTAGGGATTCTGGTATAGTTTACATATTGAGTATTATTAGTTACCTCAGAAAAAAAAGAACTGTTAGAACCTCTGGCATGGTTTACATGTTGAGTAATCCTAACAAATTAATGAAAAAAAATGCTGTTAGGGATTCTGGTATAGTTAACATATTGAGTATTAATAGTTCTCTCAGAAAAAAAGTACTGTTAGGACCTCTGGCATGGTTTACATGTTGAGTAATCCGAACAAATCACTGAGAACAAATGCTGTTAGGTCTTCTGGTATAGTTTACATATTGAGTATTAATAGTTCTCTCAGAAAAAAAGGAACTTTTAGGATCTCTGGCATGGTTTACATGTTGAGTAATCCGAACAAATTACTGAGAACAAATGCTGTTAGGGATTCTGGTATAGTTTACATATTGAGTAATAATAGTTCTCTTAGGAACAAAAAGAACCGTTAGGACCTCTGGCATGTTTTCCATGTTGAGTAATCCGAACAAATCACTGAGGACAAATGCTGTTAGGTCTTCTGGTATAGTTTACATATTGAGTATTAATACTTCTCTCAGGAACAAAAAGAACCGTTAGGACCTCTGGCATGGTTTACATGTTGAGTAATCCGAACAAATCCCTGAAAACAAATGCTGTTAGTTCTTCTGATATAGTGTACATATTGATTATTAATAGTTCTTTTAGGAAAAAAAAACAGTCAGGACCACTGGCATGGTTTACATGTGGAGTAATCCGAACAAATCACTGAGAACAAATGCTTTTAGGTCTTCTGGTATAATTTACATATTGCGTATTAATAGTTCTCTCAGAAAAAAAAGAACTGTTAGAATCTCTGGCATGGTTTACATGTTGAGTAATCCTAACAAATCACCTAAAACAAATGCTGTTACGTCTTCTGTTATAATTTACATATTGCGTATTAATAGTTCTCTCAGGAAAAGAAGAACTGTTAGGACCTCTGGCATGGTTTACATGTTGAGTAATCCTAACAAATTACTGAAATCAAATGCTGTAAGGTCTTCTGGTATAGTTTACATATTGAGTATTAATAGTTCTACAGAAAAAAAAAACTGTCAGGACCTCTGTCATGGTTTACATGTTGAGTAATCCTAACAAGTCACTGAGAACAAACGCTGTTAGGTCTTCTGGTATAGTTTACATATTGCGTATTAATAGTTCTCTCAGGAAAAAAAGAAATGTTAGGATCTCTGTCATGTTTTACATGTTGAGTAATCCTAACAAATTACTGAAAACAAATGCTTTAAGATCTTCTGGTATAGTTTACATATTGAGTATTAATACTTCTCTCAGAAAAAAAAAACAGTCAGGACCTTTGTCATGGTTTACATGTTCAGTAATCATAAGATGTCACTGAGAACAAATGCTGTTAGGTCTTCTGGTATAGTTTACATATTGCTTATTAATAGTTCTCTTCTGGTATAGTTACATATTGTGTATTAATAGATCTCTCAGGAACAAAAAGAACGGTTAGTACCTCTGGCAATGTTTACATGTTGAGTAAACCTAACAAATCACTGAAAACAATTGCTGTTACGTCTTCTGGTATAGTTTACATATTGAGTATTAATAGTTCTCTCAGGAAAAAAAAGAACTGTTAGTACCTCTGGCATGGTTTACATGTTGAGTAATCCTAACAAACCACTGAGAACTGATGGTATTAGGTCTTCTGGTATATGTTACATATTGAGTATTAATAGTTCTCTCAGGAAAAAAATAGCAGTTAGAACGTCTGGCATGGTTTACATGTTGAGTAAACCTAACAAATCACTGAAAACAAATGCTGTTACGTCTTCTGTTATAGTGTACATATTGATTATTAATATTTCCTTCAGGAAAAAAAAAACAGTCAGAACCTCTGGCCTGGTTTACATGTTGAGTAATCGTAACAAGTCACTGAGAACAAATGCTGTTAGGTCTTCTGGTATAGTTTACTTATTAAGTATTAATAGTTTTCTCAGGAAAACAATAACTGTTAGGACTTTATTTTGAACTTGCATTATCTTTATTTTATAACACACACTTATATAAAAACTTATAAAAATTCACAACGTTTCGACAGCGAAAAATCTGCTGTCGTCATCAGGTGATCTGATACTACTGACAATTCCTTAACATACGAGCTTTATATCTGGTGTTGTGGGGGTGAACATTAGTGATGGATGGTTGATCAGGTCCAATGGGTGAGTCAGGCGTCCTGGGTGGCTGGTCAGGTCCAATGGGTGGGTCGGGCGTCCTGGGTGCCTGGGTCTCGATGGCTAGGCTGGAGTCTGCTGTGATGTGTTTCCTCCAGATTGGTCGGATTTCTACACTCGGCTGGCTGAACACTGTTTTTCTGTTCTTCTGTATTATGGCGGCTTCTTTGAATTTCCTCTTGTACCAGTGCTCTTCTTTCTTGAGGATCCTTGCTCCGTCCCATTGGATACGATGATGGTGTTCCCACGCGTGGTCTGCAATACCGGATTTTGATGTCTCTCCTCTCTCAGTGTGTCGTCTGTGTTCTTTAATTCTGATATCCAACGGTCGTTTTGTTTCTCCTATATATGTTTTTCCGCATTCACAATCCACCTGGTAGATGCCTGTTTGTAGTTTTGGTGACCGTTCTGGTTTTGTTGTTGATAGGATGTTCTTGATTGTGGTTGTTGTTTGAAACCTGGTTAATATGTTGAACTTGCTGGCAATCCTTTTAATTTTGTCGGAGACTCCCTTCATGTAAGGAATGTATCTCATTTCTCTTTACTTCGTCTTTGTTTACCTGCTTCGCCTTTGTTGTTTGGTTCTTCTGTACTATTTTCTTGATAGTCCCCTCCGCGTATCCGTTTCTTTGTAGTGTGTTAATGATCTCCTTGACTTCTGATTTATAACTTTGTTCTGTGTTGCAGTGTGATTTTGCTCTGTCAAGTAGCGTGTTAGCTACCCCAATTTTGGTGGTTTCGGCATGGTTTGATTCATAGTTCAAATAGCGTCCTGTGTGCGTTGGCTTGCGATAAACAGATGTTTGTATAGTGTTGTTAACTCTCTCCACAAGAACATCTAAAAATGGTATTCTGTTATTGTCTTCTTTCTCCATGGTGAATTTGATGCTCGGTTTTAGAGAGTTTATATGGGAGAGAAATGCTTCCAACTCTGCGTCACTGTGGTTCCAGATAATGAAGGTGTCATCCACGTACCTTATCCATTTCTTCGGCTTGATTAGAGCTGTGCTTATAGCGGTGTTCTCGAAGTATTCCATGTAGATGTTGGCGATGACTGGAGACAGTGAACAAACCGATAGACTGCCAATGGGATCTCCACTGTCAGGCATGGTTTACATGTTGAGTAATCCTAACAAATTGCTGAAAACAAATGCTGTTAGATCTTCTCATATAGTGTACATATTGATTATTAATAGTTGTTTCAGGAAAAAAAAACAGTCAGGACCTCTGTCATGGTTTACATGTTGAGTAATCCTAACAAATCACTGAGAACAAATGCTGTTAGGGATTTTGGTATAGTTTACATAATGAGTATTAATAGTTCTCTCAGAAAAAAAAAACTGTTAGAATCTCTGGCATGGTTTACATGTTGAGTAATCCGAACAAATCACTGAGAACAAATGCTGTTAGGTCTTCTGGTATAGTTTACATATTGAGTATTAATAGTTCTCTCAGGAACAAAAAGATCCGTTAGGACCTCTGTCATGGTTTATATGTTGAGTAATCCTCACAAATCACTGAAAGCAATTGCTATTAGTTCTTCTGATATAGTGTACATATTGATTATTAATAGTTCTTTCAGGAAAAAAAACAGTCATGACCTCTTTCGTGGTTTACATGTTGAGTAATCGTATCAAGTCACTGAGAAAAAATGCTGTTAGGTCTTCTGGTATAGTTTACATATTGAATAGTAATAGTTCTCTCAGAAAAAAGAACTGTTAGGACCTCTGTCATGGTTTACATGTGGAGTAATCCTAACAAATTACTGAGAACAAATGCTGTTAGGTCTTCTGGTATAGTTTACATATTAAGTATTAATAGTTCTCTCAGAAAAAAAAGTACTGTAAGGACCTCTGGCATGGTTTACATGTTGAGTAATCCGAACAAATCACTAAGAACAAATGCTGTTAGGTCTTCTGGTATAGTTTACATATTGAGTATTATTAGTTACCTCAGGAAAAAATTAACTGTTAGGACATCTGGCATGGTTTACATGTTGAGTAATCCGAACAAATCAATGAGAACAAATGCTGCTAGGTCTTCTGGTATAATATACATATTGCGTATTAATAGTTCTCTCAGAAAAAAAAGAACTGTTAGGACCTCTGGCATGGTTTACATGTTGAGTAATCCGAACAAATCCCTGAGAACAAATGCTGTAAGGTCTTCTGGTATAGTTTACATATTGCGTATTAATAGTTCTCTCAGAAAAAAAAGAACTGTTAGGACCTCTGGAATGGTTGACGTTGAGTAATCCGAACAAATCACTAAGAACAAATGCTGTTAGGTCTTCTGGTATAGTTTACATATTGAGTATTAATAGTTCTCTCAGGAACAAAAAAAACCGTTAAAACTTCTGGCATGGTTTACATGTTGAGTAATCCGAACAAATCACTGAAAACAAATGCTGTTAGGTCTTCTGGTATAGTTTACATATTGAGTATTAATAGTTCTCTCAGGAACAAAAAGAACCGTTAGGACCTCTGGCATGGTTTACATGTTGAGTAATCCTCACAAATCACTGAAAACAAATGCTGTTAGTTCTTCTGATATTGTTTACATATTGAGTATTAATAGTTCTCTCAGAAAAAAAGTACTGTTAGGACCTCTGGCATGGTTTACATGTAGAGTAATCCGAACAAATCACTGAGAACAAATGCTGTTAGGTCTTCTGGTATAGTTTACATATTGAGTATTAATAGTTCTCTCAGAAAAAAGAACTGTCAGGACCTCTGGCATGGTTTACATGTTGAGTAATCCTAACAAATCACTGAGAACAAATGTTGTTAGGGATTCTGGTATAGATTACATATTGAGTATTAATAGTTCTCTCAGAAAGAAAAGAAACTGTTAGGATCTCTGGCATGTTTTACATGTTGAGTAATCCGAACAAATCACTGCGGACAAATGCTGTTAGGTCTTCTGGTATAGTTTACATATTGAGTATTAATAGTTCTCTCATGAACAAAAAGAACCGTTAGGACCTCTGGCATGGTTTACATGTTGAGTAATCCGAACAAATCACTGAAAACAAATGCTGCTAGTTCTTCTGATATAGTGTACATATTGATTATTAATAGTTCTTTCAGGAAAAAAAAAACAGTCAGGACCACTGGCATGTTTTACATGTGGAGTAATCCGAACAAATCACTGAGAACAAATGCTGCTAGGGATTCTGGTATAATTTACATATTGCGTATTAATAGTTCTCTCAGAAAAAAAAGAACTGTTAGGACCTCTGGCATGGTTTACATGTTGAGTAATCCTAACAAATCACTTAAAACAAATGCTGTTACGTCTTCTGGTATAGTTTACATATTGCGTATTAATAGTTCTCTCAGGGAAAAAAGAACTATTAGGACCTCTGGTATGGTTTACATGTTGAGTAAACCTAACAGATTACTGAAAACAAATGCTGTAAGGTCTTCTGGTATAGTTTACATATTGAGTATTAATAGTTCTCGCAGAAAAAAAAACAGTCAGGATCTCTGTCATGGTTTACATGTTCAGTAATCGTAACAAGTCACTGAGAACAAATGCTGTTAGGTCTTCTGGGTATAATTTACATATTGCTTATTAATAGTTATCTCAGGAAAAAAAGAATTGTTAAGACCTCTGGCATGGTTTACATGTTGAGTAATCCTAACAAATCACTGAGAACAAATGCTGTTAGTTCTTCTGGTATAGTTTACATATTGTGTATTAATAGATCTCTCAGGAACAAAAAGAACGGTTAGTGCCTCTGGCAAGGGTTATATGTTGAGTAAACCTAACAAATCACTGAAAACAAATGCTGTTTCGTCTTCTGGTATAGTTTGCATATTGAGTATTAATAGTTCTCTCAGAAAAAAAAAACTGTTAGGACCTCTGGCATGGTTTACATGTTGAGTAATCCTAACAAATTTCTGAAAACAAATGCTGTAAGATCTTCTGGTATAGTTTACTTATTGAGTATTAATAGTTCTCTCAGAAAAAAAAACAGTCAGGACCTCTGTCATAATTTACATGTTCAGTAATCGTAACAAGTCACTGAGAACAAATGCTGTTAGGTCTTCTGGTATAGTTTACATATTGCTTATTAATAGTTCTCTTCTGGTATAGTTACATATTGTGTATTAATAGATCTCTCAGGAACAAAAAGAACGGTTAGTACTTCTGGCAAGGTTTACATGTTGAGTAAACCTAACAAATCACTGAAAACAAATGCTGTTACGTCTTCTGGTATAGGTTACATATTGAGTATTAATAGTTCTCTCAGGAAAAAAATAACAGTTAGAACGTCTGGCATGGTTTACATGTTGAGTAAACCTAACAAATCATTGAAAACAAATGCTGTTACGTCTTTTGATATAGTGTACATATTGATTATTAATAGTTCTTTCAAGAAAAAAAAAACAGGCTGAACCTCTAGCCTGCTTTACATGTTGAGTAATCCGAACAAATCACTGAAAACAAATGCTGTTAGGTCTTCTGGTATAGTTTACATATTAAGTATTAATAGTTCTCTCAGGAAAACAATAACTGTTAGGACCTCTGGCATTGTTTACATTTTGAGTAATCCGAACAAATCACTGAGAACAAATGCTGTTAGGTCTTCTGGTATATTTTACATAGTGAGTATTAATAGTTCTCTTAGAAAAAGGGACTGTTAGGACCTCAGGCATGGTTTACATGTTGAGTAATCCTAACAAATCACTGAGAACAAATGCTGTTAGGGAGTCTGGTATAGTTTACATATTGAGTATTAATAGTTCTCTCAGGAAAAAAAAACTGTTAGGACCTATGGCATGGTTTACATGTTGAGTAATCCTAACAAATCACTGAGAACAAATGCTGTTACGTCTTCTGGTATAGTTTACATATTGAGTATTATTAGTTACCTCAGGAAAAAATGAACTGTTAGGACCTCTGGCATGGTTTACATGTTGAGTAATCCGAACAAATCAATGAGAACAAATGCTGTTAGGTCTTCTGGTATAGTTTACATATTGCGTATTAATAGATCTCTCAGAAAAAAAGAACTGTTAAGACCTTTGGCATGGTTTACATATTGAGTAATCCAAACAAATCACTGAGAACAAATGCTGTTAGGTCTTCTGGTATAGTTTACATATTGAGTATTAATAGTTCTCTCAGAAAAAAAAAGAACTGTTAAAACCTCTAGCATGGTTTACATGTTGAGTAATCCTAACAAATCACTGAAAAGAAATGCTGTTAGAGCTTCTGATATAGTGTACATATTGATTATTATTAGTTATTTCAGGAAAAAAAAACAGACAGGACCTCCTCCATGGTTTACATGTTGAGTAATCGTAACAAGTCACTGAGAACAAATGCTGTTAGGTCTTCTGGTATTGTTTACATATTAAGTATTAATAGTTCTTTCAGGAAAAAAATAACAGAACGTCTGGCATGGTTTACATGTTGAGTAAACCTAACAAATCACTGAAAACAAATGCTGTTACGTCTTCTGATATAGTTTACATATTGCGTATTAATAGTTCTCTCAGGAAAAAAATAACTGTTAGGACCTATGGCATGGTTTATTATATGGCATATTATTCATTATTAATAATTCTTTCAGGAAAAAAAACAGTCAGACCCTCTGGCATGGTTTACGTGTTGAGTAATGCGAACAAATCACTGAGAACAAATGCTGTTAGGTCTTCTGGTGTAGTTTACATATTGAGTATTAATAGTTCTCTCAGAAAAAAAGAACTATTAGGACCTCTGGCATGGTTTACATGTTGACTATTCCGAGAAAATCACTGAAAACAAATGCTGTTAGGTCTTCTGGTATAGTATACATAATGAGTATTAATAGTTCTCTCAGGAAAAAAGAACTGTTAGGATCTCTGGCATGTTTTACATGTGGAGTAATCCTGACAAATCACTGAGAACAAATGCTCTTAGGGATTTTGGTATAGTTTACATAATGAGTATTAATAGTTCTCTCAGAAAAAAAGAACTGTTAGGATCTCTGGCATGGTTTACATGTTGAGTAATCCTCACAAATCACTGAAAACAAATGCTGTTAGTTCTTCTGATATAGTTTACATATTGCGTATTAATAGTTCTCTCAGGAAAAAAAGAACTGTTAGGACCTATGGCATGGTTTACATGTTGAGTAATCCTATCAAACCACTGAGAACAAATGCTGTTACGTCTTCTGGTATAGTTTACATATTGAGTATTATTAGTTACCTCAGGAAAAAAAGAACTGTTAGGACCTCTGGCATGTTGAGTAATCCGAACAAATCACTGAGAACAAATGCTTTTAGGTCTTCTGGTATAGTTTACATATTGAGTATTAATAGTTGTCTCAGAAAAAAAATAACTGTTAGGACCTCTGGTGTTTTCAATAGCTCAGCTTAAACACAAGATGGATTTTTGCAAATATCAAAATGAGAAGTGGACTGTATAATAAAAATGGAAACCCAAAACCAAAACACACAAATGCTCTTAAGCGCCAATATGCCACTAACGCGAGCAATTATTCAAAACACAAAATTAATTCAAAACCAAATAGACATAAATAATACAATACTAATTCAAAATATGCAAAAACCCAAACAAAGGACGATGGAATAATTATTAAGTGAATCACATTAACCCTAATTCACCAATTTCAACTGATTCCAGCTAAACAAGAACAAATCCTAAGTTATTAATGTGATTCTAGTAATTAAACTGCAAACTAAATTTAAACCAAAGAAACAAAGTATATTAGCTCTAAAAAACCAATTCACAATGAACGTAGCTAACGAGAACAAACCCTAAGTACTAATATACTTCTAACACGAACTAAACAACTATTAAAGTAAATATAACCTTATAAACACAAATAAAATCACCAAATAATGATGATCCGAAACAAAACAGTATTTAAACAACAAAAGATACAATTTACACAAAACTCGGGGGCGAAAACTCAATAATTGCATCTTAAATGACCCCAAATTGAATCAACTAAATAATAATTCAATAACCAAAATGTTAAAGAATCATAAACCCAACAAGTATTCAAATAACCAAACAACAATGCTATTTGAACAATAATAACACGAAGACTACCGGACCCGTCTGCACGCGACAGCGACTACAGAACGAATGACGCACAACGCGTTCTCAGCTTTGGCTCAGTATATGCTTGCGGGGAAAGGAGAATGTCCCTAGCATGGGTTGTTGCTATGGCAACCGCAACCCAAACTGAACGAGCGGCTCGACTCGCTACGACGTCGTCCAACCTTGAGGAACTTACCAGTGGCGTACAACCGAGGTTTTGCCGCCTGTTCCTTGTATTCTAAACATCTGGAATGGTTTACATATTGAGTAATCCGAACAAATCACTGGGAATAAATGCTGTTAGGTCTTCTGGTGTAGTTTACATATTGAGTATTAATATTTCTCTCAGGAAAAAAATAACAGTTAGAACGTCTGGCATGGTTTACATGTTGAGTAAACCTAATAAATCACTGAGAACAAATGCTATTAGGAATTCTGGTATAGTTTACATATTGAGTATTAATAGTTCTCTCAAGAAAAAAAGAACTGTTACGACCAATGGCATGGTTTACATGTTGAGTAATCCTAACAAATCACTGAGAACAAATGCTGTTACGTCTTCTGGTATAGTTTACATATTGAGTATTATTAGTTGCCTCAGGAAAAAAAGAACTGTTAGAACCTCTGGCATGGTTTACATGTTGAGTAATCCGAACAAATCACGGAGAACAAATGCTGTTAGGTCTTCTGGTATACTTAACTTATTGAGTATTAATAGTTCTCTCAGAAAAAAAGTAACTGTTAGGACCTCTGGCACGTTGAGTAATCCGAACAAATCACTGAGAACAAATGCTTTTAGGTCTTCTGGTATAGTTTACATATTGAGTATTAATAGTTGTCGCAGAAAAAAATAACTGTTAGGACCTCTGGAATGGTTTACATGTTGAGTAATCCGATCAAATCACTGAGAACAAATGCTGTTAGGTCTTCTGGTGAAGTTTACATATTGAGTATTAATAGTTCTCTCAGAAAAAAACAACTGTTAGGACCTCTGGCATAATTTACATGTTGAGTAATCCTAACAAATCACTTAAAACAAATGCTGTTAGGTCTTCTGGTATAGTTTACATATTAAGTATTAATAGTTTTCTCAGAAAAAAAATAACTGTTAGGACCTCTGGAATGGTTTACATGTTGAGTAATCCGAACAAATCACTGAGAACAAATGCTGTTAGGTCTTCTCGTGTAGTTTACATATTGAGTATTAATAGTTCTCTGAGGAAAAAAATAACAGTTAGAACGTCTGGCATGGTTTACATGTTGAGTAAACCTAACAAATCACTGAAAACAAATGCTGTTACGTCTTCTAAAATAGTGTACATATTGATTAATAATAGTTCATTCAGGAAAAAAAAAACAGTCAGAACCTCTGGCCTGGTTTACATGTTGAGTAATCGTAACAAGTCACTGAGAACAAATGCTGTTAGGTCTTCTGGTATAGTTTACAATTTAAGTATTAATAGTTCTCTCAGGAAAACAATAACTGTTAGGACCTCTGGCATTGTTTACATTTTGAGTAATCCGAACAAATCACTGAGAACAAATGCTGTTAGGTCTTCTGGTAAATTAAACATATTGAGTATTAATAGTTCTCTTAGAAAAAAGAACTGTTAGGACCTCTGGAATGGTTTACATGTTGAGTAATCCTAACAAATCACTAAAAACTTATGCTGTTAGGGATTCTGGTATAGTTTACATATTGAGTATTAATAGTTCTCTCAGGAAAAAAAGAACTGTTACGACCTATGGCATGGTTTACATGTTGAGTAATCCTAACAAATCACTGAGAACAAATGCTGTTACGTCTTCTGGTATAGTTTACATATTGAGTATTATTAGTTACCTCAGGAAAAAAAGAACTGTTATTAGAACCTCTGGCATGGTTTACATGTTGAGTAATCCGAACAAATCACTGAGAACAAATGCTTTTAGGTCTTCTGGTATAGTTTACATAATGAGTATTAACTGTTGTCTCAGAAGAAATAACTGTTAGGACCTCTGGAATGTTTTACATGTTGAGTAATCCGATCAAATCACTGAGAACAAATGCTGTTAGGTCTTCTGGTGTAGTTTACATATTGAGTATTAATAGTTCTCTCAGAAAAAAAGAACTGTTAGGACCTCTGGCATGGTTTACATGTTGAGTAATCCTAACAAATCACTTAAAACAAATGCTGTTAGGTCTTCTGGTATAGTTTACATATTAAATATTAATAGTTTTCTCAGAAAAAAAATAACTGTTTGGAACTGACATGGTTTACATGTTAAGTAATCCGTACAAATCACTAAGAACAAATGCTGTTAGGTCTTATTCTGGTATAGTTGACATATTGAGTATTACTAGTTCTCTCAGAAAAAAATAACAGTTAGAACGTCTGGCATGGTTTACATGTTGAGTAAACCTAACAAATCACTGAGAACAAATGCTGTTAGGAATCTGGTATAGTTAACATATTGAGTATTAATACTTCTCTCAAGAAAAAAATAACTGTTAGGAACAATGGCATGGTTTACATGTTGAGTAATCCTAACAAATCACTGAGGACAAGTGCTGTTAGGTCTTCTGGTATAGTTTACATATTGAGTATTATAAGTTCTCTCAGAAACAAAAAGAACCGTTAGGACCTTTGGCATGGTTTACATATTGAGTAATCCTCATAAATCACTGAAAACAAATGCTGTTAGTTCTTCTGATATAGTGTACATATTGATTATTAATAGTTCTTTCAGGAAAAAAAAACAGTCAGGACCTTTGGCGTGGTTTACATGTTGAGTAATCCGAACAAATCACTGAGACCAAATGCTGTTAGATCTTCTGGTATAGTTTACATATTGAGTATTAATAGCTCTCTCAGGAAAAAAAGAACTGTTAGGACCTCTGGCAAGGTTTACATGTTGAGTAATCCCAACAAATCACTGAGAACAAATGCTGTTAGGTCTTCTGGTACAGTTTACATATTGAGTATTAAAAGTTCTCTCAGGAACAAAAAGAACTGTTAGGACCTCTGGCATGGTTTACATGTTGAGTAATCCTAACAAATTACTGAGAACAAATGCTGTTAGTTCTTCTGGTATAGTTTACATATTGCGTATTAATAGTTCTCTCAGTAACAAAAAGAACTGTTAGGACCTCTGGTAAGGTTTACATGTTGAGTAATCCGAACAAATCCCTGAGAACAAATGCTGTAAAGTCTTCTGGTATAGTTTACATATTGAGTATTAATAGTTCTCTCAGAAAAAAAAGAACTGTTAGGACCTCTGGTATGGTTTACATGTTGAGTAATCCGAACAAATCACTGAGAACAAATGCTGTTAGGTCTTCTGGTATAGTTTACATATTGAGTATTAATAGTTCTCTCAGAAAAAAAAGAACTGTTAGGACCTCTGGTATGGTTTACATGTTGAGTAATCCGAACAAATCACTGAGAACAAATGCTGTTAGGTCTTCTGGTATAGTTTACATATTGAGTATTACTAGTTCTCTAAGGAACAGAAAGAACTGTTAGGACCTCTGGCAAGGTTTACATGTTGAGTAAACCTAACAAATCACTGAGAACAAATGCTGTTAGGTCTTCTGGTATAGTTTACATATTGAGTACTAATAGTTCTCTCAGGAAAAAAATAACATTTAGAACGTCTGGCATGGTTTAAATGTTGAGTAATCCGAACAAATCACTGAAAACAAATGCTGTTAGATCTTCTGATATAGTGTACATATTGATTATTAATAGTTCTTTCAGGAAAAAAAAACTGTCAGGACCTCTGTCCTGGTTTACATTTTGAGTAATCCGAACAAATCACTGAGAACAAATGCTGTTAGTTCTTCTGGTATATTTTACATATTGAGTATTAATAGTTCTCTCAGGAAAACAATAACTGTTAGGACTTCTGGCATTGTTTACATTTTAAGTAATCCGAACAAATCACTGAGAACAAATGCTGTTAGGTCTTCTGGTATATTTTACATATTGAGTATTAATAGTTCTCTCAGAAAAAAGGACTGTTAGGACCTCTGGCATGGTTTACATGTTGAGTAATCCTAGCAAATCACTGAGAACAAAACCTGTTAGGTCTTCTGGTATAGTTTACATATTGAGTATTAATAGTTCTCTCAGGAAAAAAAACTGTCAGAACTTTATTAATAGTTGTCTGAAAAAAAAAGAACTGTTAGGACCTCTGGCATGGTTTGAATGTTGAGTAATCCGAACAAATCACTGAGAACAAATGCTGTTAGGTCTTCTGGTATATTTTACATATTGAGTATTAATAGTTCTCTCAGAAAAAAATACTGTTAGGACCTCTGGCATGGTTTACATGTTGAATAATCCTAACAAATCACTGAGAAAAAATGCTGTTAGTTCTTCAGGTATAGTTTACATATTGAGTATTAATAGTTATCTCAGAAAAAAAAACTGTTAGAACTTTATTAATAGTTCTCTGAAAAAAAAGAACTGTTAGGATCTCTGGCATGGTTTAAATGTTGATTAATCCGAACAAATAACTGAGAACAAATGCTGTTAGGTCTTCCGGTATAGTTTACATATTGCGTATTAATAGTTCTCTCAGAAAAAAAGAACTGTTAGGACCTCTGGCATGGTTTACATATTGAGTAATCCGAACAAATCGCTGAGAACAAATGCTGTTAGGTCTTCTGGTATAGTTTACATATTGAGTATTAATAGTTCTCTCAGAAAAAGAAAGAACTGTTAGGACTTTTGGCATGGTTTAAATGTTGAGTAATCCGAACAAATCACTGAGAACAAATGCTGTTTGGTCTTCTGGTATAGTTTACATATTGAATATTAATAGATCTCTCAGAAAAAAGAACTGTTAGGACCTCTGGCACGGTTAACATGTTGTGTAATCTTATCAAATCACTGAAAACAAATGCTGTTAGGGATCTGGTATAGTTTACATACTGACTATTAATAGTTCTCTCAGAAAAAAAAGAAATGTTAAAACCTCTAGCATGGTTTACATGTTGAGTAATCCTAACAAATCACTGAAAAGAAATGCTGTTATATCTTATGATATAGTGTACATATTGATTATTATTAGTTCTTTCAGGAAAAAAAAAACAGTCAGGACCTCTGGCATGGTTTACATGTTGAGTAATCTTAACAAGTCACTGAGAACAAATGCTGTTAGGTCTTCTGGTATAGTTTACATATTAAGTATTAATAGTTCTCTCAGAAAAACAATAAATGTTAGGACCTCTGGCATGGTTTACATGTTGAGTAATCCGAACAAATCACTGAGAACAAATGCTGTTAGGTCATCTGGTATATTTTACATATTGAGTATTAATATTTCATTAATGAAAAAAAACAGTCAGACCTCTGGCCTGGTTTACATGTTGAGTAATCGTAACAAATCACTGAGAACAAATGAACAAATGCTGTTACGTCTTCTAGTATAGTAACATATTGAGTATTAATAATTCTCTCAGGAACAAAAAGAACTGTTAGGACCTCTGGCATGGTTTACATATTGAGTAATCCTAACAAATCACTGAGAACAAATGCTGTTAGGTCTTCTGGTATAGTTTACATATTGCGTAATAATAGTTCACTCAGAAAAAATAACTGTTACGACCTCTGGCATGGTTTAAATGTTGATTATTCCGTGCAAATCACTGAAAACAAATGCTGTTAGGTCTTCTGGTATATTTTACATATTGAGTATTAATAGTTCTCTCAGAAAAAAAAAACTGTTAGGACCTTAGCATGGTTTGCATGTTGAGTAATCCTAACAAATTACTGAAAACAAATGTTGTTAGTCCTTCTGGTATAGTTTACATATTGAGGATTAATAGTTCTCTCAGAAAAAACGAACTGTTAGGACCTCTGGCATGGTTTACATTTTGAGTAATTCGAACAAATCACTGAGAACAAATGCTGTTAGGTCTTCTGGTATAGTTTACATATTGAGTATTAATAGTTCTCTCAGAAAAAAAGAACTGTTAGGACCTTAGCATGGTTTGCATGTTGAGTAATCCTAACAAATTACTGAAAACAAATGTTGTTAGTCCTTCTGGTATAGTCTACATATTGAGTATTAATAGTTCTCTCAGAAAAAAAAGAACTGTTAGGAGCTCTGGCATGGTTTACATGTTGAGTAATCCGAAGAAATCACTGAAAACAAATGCTGTTAGGTCTTCTGGTATAGTTTACATATTAAGTATTAATAGTTCTCTCAGGAAAACAATAACTGTTAGGACTTCTGGCATTGTTTACATTTTGAGTAATCCGAACAAATCATTGAGAACAAATGCTGTTAGGTCTTCTGGTATATTTTACATATTGAGTATTAATAGTTCTCTCAGAAAAAAAGACTGTTAGGACCTCTGGCATGGTTTACATGTTGAGTAATCCTAACAAATCGCTGAGAACAAATGCTGTTAGTTCTTCTGGTATAGTTTACATATTGAGTATTAATAGTTATCTCAGAAAAAAAAAACTGTTAGAACTTTATTAATAGTTCTCTGAAAAAAAGAACTGTTAGGACCTCTGGCATGGTTTAAATGTTGAGTAATCCGAACAAATAACTGAGAACAAATGCTGTTAGGTCTTCTGGTATAGTTTACATATTGAGTATTAATAGTTCCCTCAGGAACAAAAAGAACTGCTAGGACCTCTGGCATGTTTTACATGTTGAGTAATCCTAACAAATCACTGAGAACAAATGCTGTTAGGTCTTCTGGTATAGTTTACATATTGAGGATTAATAGTTCTCTCAGAAAAAACGAACTGTTAGGACCTCTGGCATGGTTTACATGTTGAGTAATCCTAACATATCACTGAGAACAAATGCTGTTAGGTCTTCTGGTATAGTTTACATATTGAGTATTAATAGTTGTCTCAGGAAAAAAAACTGTTATAACTTTATTAATAGTTCTCTGAAAAAAAAGAAGTTAGGACCTCTGGCATAGTTTAAATGTTGAGTAATCCGAACAAATCACTGAAAACAAATGCTGTTAGATCTTCTGATATAGTGTACATATTGATTATTAATACTTCTTTCAGGAAAAAAACAGTCAGGACCTCTGGCCTGGTTTACATGTTGAGTAATCGTAACAAGTCACTAAGAACAAATGCTGTTAGGTCTTCTGGTATAGTATACATATTGCGTATTAATAGTTCTCTCAGGAAAAAAAGAACTGTTAGGACCTCTGGCATGGTTTACATATTGAGTAATCCTAACAAAATACTGAGAACAAATGCTGTTAGTTCTTCTGGTATAGTTTACATATTGCGTATTAATAGTTCTCTCAGTAACAAAAAGAACTGTTAGGACCTCTGGCAAGGTTTACATGTTGAGTAATCCTAACAAATCACTGAAAACAAATGCTGTTAGGTCTTCTGGTATAGTTTACATATTGCGAATTATTAGTTCTTTCAGGAAAAAAAGAACTGTTAGGACCTTTGGCATGGTTTATATGTTGAGTAATCCGAACAAATCAATGAGAACAAATGCTGTTAGGTCTTCTGGTATAGTTTACATATTGCGTAATAATAGTTCTCTGAGAAAAAAGAACTGTTACGACCTCTGGCATGGTTTACATGTTGAGTAATCCTAACAAATCACTGATAACAAATGCTGTTAGATCTTCTGGTATAGTTTACATATTGAGTATTAATAGTTCTCCCAGAAAAAAAAGAACTGTTAGGACCTCTGGCATGGTTTACATGTTGAGTAATCCGAACAAATCACTGAGAACAAATGCTGTTAGGTCCTCTGGTATAGTTTACATATTGAGTATTAATAGTTCTCTCAGAAAAATAGAACTGTTAGGACTTCTGGCATGGTTTGCAAGTTGAGTAATCCTAATAAATCACTGATAATTCGTTGTCTATGACTTCTCGCGAGTAGACGTGTTTTTGCTGCTCCTGCCTTTACACAGTGCCGTATTTTGTAATTTTTTTCACCTCTGTGCATCATTTTTTTTTTCTTACGACTAAAATGAGTTCAAGTACTCGAAATGCTAGTGCCGTAGCCGAGGTTGTAGCCAAACTACTCAATGATGACACCTTTATCAATAAACTTGTCGATAAAGTCTTCGAATGTGTCGACAAAAAGCTTGAAGAACAAAAAATATATTATGAGAATGTTATTAAGAACATCACCGAGATGAATTGTGCTTTACATAATGAAGTTGACCGCCTAGAACAGTACTCCAGACGAAACTGCATTCGTGTGTTCGGGGTCCCGGAAGAGAAGACTGAAACTGCTGCTGATACCGAAAAAAAGGTATGTGATATATTCAAATCACAATTATGCCTCAACATCCCACCACAAGCGATCGAGCGATGTCACCGTGTAGGTCAACGTGTGAATGTGAGTGTTCGTGAAGTTCCTGGTAGTAGTTCTGTGTCTTCCCGTGCCCGCCCTATCATTGTGCGGTTCATATCATACAAAAACCGTGATTCTGTACTAAAAAGTAGGCATCATCTTAAAGGTTCTCGTATTTCCATCAAAGAAGATCTCACAAAAAAAAGACTAAATATTCTTAAGGAGTATTCTGCGAAATATGGCTTCAGAAATGTTTGGTCCAGTGATGGTCTTATATATTATAAAGTTGATAATGTTATTAAAAAAGTAAACTTTGGTGAAAATCATAACTTAACTAAAGTAAATCTTAGTGAAATTGAAAAATCTTAATATATTTTTTTTTTCTCTTCTTTTGTCGTATTTACTGGTTGATTCATGGGTTATGTTGTATTTCACTAAATTTTTCAAATTTAATTTTTTTCTTGGAGCAGCTCCATATGTTGCAAATTTCTAATTTGTCAAGCTTGTGATCATTTCATATTTTTTTCTGTTGCTTTTAATTTTTTTGTTGTATTTGGTTTAAGTACGTTACTTTGAGGTTGTTGAACTGTGCTATTTTTAGCAAGTCCTAGCATTGTCATTAACACTTTACAATATTTATTTTTATATACTTGTTTAATATCTCAGCTTCTTTTATTTATTTTTTGCAATGAACATTTACTATCAAAATGTACGAGGTTTAAATACTAAGTTAGAAGATTTTTACAATAATTCATGCTCGTCTAACTTTGATCTTATTGCAATAAGTGAGACATGGCTTACTAACTCTATTTGTAATTCCGAAATTGTCAATGATGAATTTACTGTATTCAGGGTTGACCGTGACTTCGGCCGAGTGGGCAAGAAGTGTGGTGGAGGCGTGTTATGTGCTGTGCGTAATAAATTCAGAGCTCAACTTATAGATTTAACACTTAATCCTGCCTCTAGTTCCGATATAGTATGTGTAAAAATTTCATTATCAGCTGTTAAATATCTTTACGTTATTTTAGTTTACATTCCACCGCCTGTTTCTGTCGAACAGCTAAGTTATATATATGATTGTATTGAAGCAATTCCTGGTATTTTGTATAATGAACTTATTATTCTTGGAGATTTTAATATAAGTAATTTGTCAGATTTTTATGCTAGTGCATTCATAAATAATGTTATTTCGACCTTTATTAATTTTCATAATTTCATGGGTGCAACTCAATATAATTTCGTAAGTAATACCTCTAATAGAATTTTAGATGTTATTTTATCTAATTTAAATTGTAGAGTTACGCGTAACACATGTCCTTTTGTTAATGAAGATGATCATCATCCAGCTCTAGATTTAGTACTGCATACTGAATCTAAGTACTACAACTCTTCGTTCTCTGACACTGTACCTACCTATAACTTTCAGTCTGCCGATTTCTTTTTACTTTATAATTGCCTAAGTACTACTGATTGGAGTATTCTCTCTAAGTTTGATAATGTTGATGATGCTTTTAACAAATTCTATGATATGTTGTATAATATTTATAATCAATGTATTCCTAAATCAGTCAAAAAACGACGCAAATATCCACCTTGGTTTACTAAGTCTATTATTTCAGATATTAAGCTTAAAAATAAATATCTTATTCTCTATAGAAATACTAACAATATAACATACTACAATAATTTTAAAAGTCTCCGGACAAAAATAAAATCTAATGTTAAGCATTCACATAAAAATTATTTGAATTCAGTTGAAAGTAATATTATCAATGAGCCAAGAAAAGTTTGGTCATATCTAAACTCAAAAAAAAATTCATCTCGTATACCGGGACGCATGTGTATGAATGATGAAGTGTTTACTGATACATCATCAATAGTCCAGGCATTTGCTAACTACTTTTCTTCTGTTTATGAAACTCCTAGTGTTAATGTCTCTCATCCTTCCACCAGTTCTCTTTCTACTACTTCTGATTGTCTTTCTATTACTCACATCTCTAAATCTGAAATTATTTCATCTATAAATAAACTGAAAGTTTCCCGAAATCCAGGACCAGATAATATCCCTGCATATATTTTAAAAGGTTGTCGAGACTTATTTGTAGAACCGCTATATATTCTTTTTAATTTATCTATCTCCAATAATACTTTCCCTTCCATTCTTAAGAAAACCTATATAACACCTGTATTCAAAGCCGGGAATAAGGAAGACATTTCTAACTATCGTCCAATAGCTATTCTGTCAAACATCTCCAAAATATTTGAAAAGATTATATTCAATCATATATATAACTCTGTTGAAAAACAAATTTCCCCACAACAGCATGGTTTCATGAAAGGCAGGTCTACTGCAACTAATCTTTCGGCGTTTACTACTTTCATATTCAATTCATTTCGCACTAACGCACAAATTGATGTTATTTACACAGATTTTTGTAAAGCGTTCGATAAAGTAGACCATCAAATACTTATTGAGAAAGTAAAAAATAACTTCAAATTCTCTGATAATTTATCAGCACTTATATCTTCCTATCTATTTAAGAGAAACATGTACGTTCATTATAATGACTTCAATTCCACTCCATTCCTTGCCACCTCAGGAATTCCCCAAGGCTCGAATCTTGGTCCGCTTCTTTTCATTTTATTCATCAATGACATCACAACTTGCATTAAACATTCTCACTATTTGTTATACGCTGATGACATAAAAATTTATGGTGTTATTAACAATACTGACGATAGTTTAAAACTTCAGCATGATATTGACAATCTACTAGCTTGGTCACTCTCTAATAACCTCTTATTCAATACTGGTAAATGTAAAATTATGTCTTACAGTGTAAAAAAGGAACATATTCTAAATAAATATAATATGAATAACACTGTTCTGTCTAGAGTTACACAACATAGAGATTTAGGTGTCATTTTTGATCCGAAATGTCAATTTTTTCAACACTATGACAATATTATCGCTAATTCATATAAAAATCTCGGTTTTATTATTCGTAATTCCAAAAATTTTCATAGAATTTCAACACTTCAGTCTCTATTTAATTGTTTCGTGCGAGCTAAATTGGAATATTGTTTCCTTATCTGGAACCCATTATACAAAAATTCAGTAAGAGCAATTGAATCTGTTCAGAGGAAGTTTGTCAGATATTGCTGGTTTAAATTTTCTTTTGTTCGCAATGATATACCGTACCAATACAGCATTGCTCTCACTGAATTTAGTATGATGACGCTTGAAGATCGTCGCAGTTATTTAGCATGTATCTTTTTATATAAAATTATAAATAATAAAATCGATCATTCAAGTCTATTATCATTTATTAGTTTACACGTACCAAGAAGTTGTAACTCTAGACAGAAACAAATATTTAGTGTACCTATAGCGAAAACTAACTATGAGCTACTAAACCCTGTTAGTCATATTTGTTCCCTATACAATAAAATGTATTGCAATATAAATAATATTGACATATTTTTTGATTCATTGCAAGTATTTCGGAGTAAATTACTTGACTTCTTTACTCAATCTCGTTAACTATTATTCTTCGTCTTTCATCAAATAAAATAAGCTGAATTATTAATAATAATTATTATATATTTTGTATTATCATTATGCTACATTATCAATTCTTTTATGTACCTACTCGTGTATTATGTTTTTTTGTATCTCAATTCTCACTCTATAATTGGGGCTTTTGTCCTGTTGAGTGAGTAATACATAAATAAATAAATAAATAAATAACAAATGCTGTTAGGTCTTCTGGTATAGTTTACATATTGAGTATTATTAGTTTCTACAGAAAAAAAAGAACTGTTAGGACCTTTGGCATGGTTTACATGTTGAGTAATCCGAACAAATCACTCAGAACAAATGCTGTTAGATTCTCTGGTATAGTTTACATATTGAGTATTAATAGTTCCCTCAGGAACAAAAAGAACTGCTAGGACCTCTGGCATGTTTTACATGTTGAGTAATCCTAACAAATCACTAAGAACAAATGCTGTTAGGTCTTCTGGTATAGTTTACATATTGCGTAATAATAGTTCTCTCAGAAAAAAGAACTGTTACGACTTCTGGCATGGTTTACATGTTGAGTAATCCTAACAAATCCCTGTGAACAAACGCTGTTACGACTTCTGGTATAGTTTACATATTGAGTATTATTAGTTCTCTTAGAAAAAAAAAGAACTGTTAGTACCTCTGGCATGGTTTACATTTTGAGTAATCCGATCAAATCACTGAGAACAAATGCTGTTAGGTGTTCTGGTATAGTTTACATATTGAGTATTAATAGTTCTCTCAGAAAAAAAGAACTGTTAGGACCTCTGGCATGGTTTACATGTTGAGTAATTCGAACAAATCACGGAGAACAAATGCTGTTAGGTCTTCTGGTATAGTTTACATATTGAGTATTAATAGTTCTCTCAGAAAAAAAAGAACTGTTAGGACCTCTGGCATGGTTTACATGTTGAGTAAACCTAACAAATCACAGAAATCAAATGCTGTTAGTTCTTCTGGTATAATAGTTTACATATTGAGTATTAATAGTTCTCTCAGAAAAAAAGAACTGTTAGGACCTCTGGCATGGTTTACATGTTGAGTAATTCGAACAAATCACGGAGAACAAATGCTGTTAGGTCTTCTGGTATAGTTTACATATTGAGTATTAATAGTTCTCTCAGAAAAAAAAGAACTGTTAGGACCTCTGGCATGGTTTACATGTTGAGTAAACCTAACAAATCACAGAAATCAAATGCTGTTAGTTCTTCTGGTATAATAGTTTACATATTGAGTATTAATAGTTCTCTTAGAAAAAAAAGAAATGTTAGGACCTCTGGCATGGTTTACATGTTGAGTAATCCAAACAAATCACTGAAAACAATTGCTGTTAGGCCTTCTGGTATAGTTTACATATTGATTATTAATAGTTCTCTCAGAAAAAAAAACTGTTAGGACCTCTGGCATGTTGAGTAATCCGAACAAATCACCGAGAACAAATGCTGTTAGGTCTTCTGGTATAGTTTACATATTGCGTATTATTAGTTCTCTCAGAAAAAAGTACTGTTAGGACTTCAGGCATGGTCTACATGTTGAATAATCCTAACAAATCACTGAGAACAAATGTTGCTAGGTCTTCCGGTATAGTTTATATATTGAGTATTAATAGTTTTCTTAGAAAAAAATCTGTTGTGGCCAGCACAATACCTTCCGTCAATCCTGTGTTTAATGTATAAATTAATTTACATAATTTTTCTTGCAAAACTATTAAAATAATTTCATAAACAAACTATTCAAATTGCATTTGACACTGACATCTTCTTCCTCTTTAGCTTTTCCCATTCGTTAGGGGTTGGTATTTTTGCGTGTCTTTCTCAAGTCTTCCACAATACTGTTCTTCCATCTTATCTTTGGTCTTGCTCTGTTTCTTCAACCTCCTATTACTAAACTACTCATTCTTGTTCAAATTTCATTAATTTACTTTTTATAGATACTGACATCTGTCAATTTGAATTATATGAATATATTAGCAGTTTCCATGTTTAGCATAGCTGGCTGAATTATAAAATTTAATTTCTTTAAAATTCTTTAACTCTGTATCTATTGAACATGAAGTATAAAATGTAATCAAATCGTATAGAGAATAATATATTCTTTAAGTTATAATAACGTTAAATGTCAATAAATCAAATTTAACTTTTAAATCTTCAAATGAGGCTACTTCCGG
The DNA here is from genome assembly GCA_951394225.1 of Harpalus rufipes. Classification (NCBI taxonomy): domain Eukaryota; kingdom Metazoa; phylum Arthropoda; class Insecta; order Coleoptera; family Carabidae; genus Harpalus; species Harpalus rufipes. The sequence goes on from OX596275.1 coordinate 35,869,781, forward strand.
TTAACCAATTATAACCAAAATCTAATCAGTTGTTCTTCTGGATGTAAACTTGAGGAATACGAAAAAAATATAATTTTTAGAATCGTGGTATTGAAGTTATGGGATCCGGAACTTTTGTCACACACATACAGGCACACACACCCAAACACACACACACAGACACACATACATACATACATACATACATACATACATACATACATACATACATACATACATACATACATACATACATACATACATACATACATACATACATACATACATACATACATACATACATACATACATACATACATACATACATACATACATACATACATACATACATACATACATACATACATACATACATACATACATACATACATACATACATACATACATACATACATACATACATACATACATACATACATACATACATACATACATACATACATACATACATACATACATACATACATACATACATACATACATACATACATACATACATACATACATACATACATACATACATACATACATACATACATACATACATACATACATACATACATACATACATACATACATACATACATACATACATACATACATACATACATACATACATACATACATACATACATACATACATACATACATACATACATACATACATACATACATACATACATACATACATACATACATACATACATACATACATACATACATACATACATACATACATACATACATACATACATACATACATACATACATACATACATACATACATACATACATACATACATACATACATACATACATACATACATACATACATACATACATACATACATACATACATACATACATACATACATACATACATACATACATACATACATACATACATACATACATACATACATACATACATACATACATACATACATACATACATACATACATACATACATACATACATACATACATACATACATACATACATACATACATACATACATACATACATACATACATACATACATACATACATACATACATACATACATACATACATACATACATACATACATACATACATACATACATACATACATACATACATACATACATACATACATACATACATACATACATACATACATACATACATACATACATACATACATACATACATACATACATACATACATACATACATACATACATACATACATACATACATACATACATACATACATACATACATACATACATACATACATACATACATACATACATACATACATACATACATACATACATACATACATACATACATACATACATACATACATACATACATACATACATACATACATACATACATACATACATACATACATACATACATACATACATACATACATACATACATACATACATACATACATACATACATACATACATACATACATACATACATACATACATACATACATACATACATACATACATACATACATACATACATACATACATACATACATACATACATACATACATACATACATACATACATACATACATACATACATACATACATACATACATACATACATACATACATACATACATACATACATACATACATACATACATACATACATACATACATACATACATACATACATACATACATACATACATACATACATACATACATACATACATACATACATACATACATACATACATACATACATACATACATACATACATACATACATACATACATACATACATACATACATACATACATACATACATACATACATACATACATACATACATACATACATACATACATACATACATACATACATACATACATACATACATACATACATACATACATACATACATACATACATACATACATACATACATACATACATACATACATACATACATACATACATACATACATACATACATACATACATACATACATACATACATACATACATACATACATACATACATACATACATACATACATACATACATACATACATACATACATACATACATACATACATACATACATACATACATACATACATACATACATACATACATACATACATACATACATACATACATACATACATACATACATACATACATACATACATACATACATACATACATACATACATACATACATACATACATACATACATACATACATACATACATACATACATACATACATACATACATACATACATACATACATACATACATACATACATACATACATACATACATACATACATACATACATACATACATACATACATACATACATACATACATACATACATACATACATACATACATACATACATACATACATACATACATACATACATACATACATACATACATACATACATACATACATACATACATACATACATACATACATACATACATACATACATACATACATACATACATACATACATACATACATACATACATACATACATACATACATACATACATACATACATACATACATACATACATACATACATACATACATACATACATACATACATACATACATACATACATACATACATACATACATACATACATACATACATACATACATACATACATACATACATACATACATACATACATACATACATACATACATACATACATACATACATACATACATACATACATACATACATACATACATACATACATACATACATACATACATACATACATACATACATACATACATACATACATACATACATACATACATACATACATACATACATACATACATACATACATACATACATACATACATACATACATACATACATACATACATACATACATACATACATACATACATACATACATACATACATACATACATACATACATACATACATACATACATACATACATACATACATACATACATACATACATACATACATACATACATACATACATACATACATACATACATACATACATACATACATACATACATACATACATACATACATACATACATACATACATACATACATACATACATACATACATACATACATACATACATACATACATACATACATACATACATACATACATACATACATACATACATACATACATACATACATACATACATACATACATACATACATACATACATACATACATACATACATACATACATACATACATACATACATACATACATACATACATACATACATACATACATACATACATACATACATACATACATACATACATACATACATACATACATACATACATACATACATACATACATACATACATACATACATACATACATACATACATACATACATACATACATACATACATACATACATACATACATACATACATACATACATACATACATACATACATACATACATACATACATACATACATACATACATACATACATACATACATACATACATACATACATACATACATACATACATACATACATACATACATACATACATACATACATACATACATACATACATACATACATACATACATACATACATACATACATACATACATACATACATACATACATACATACATACATACATACATACATACATACATACATACATACATACATACATACATACATACATACATACATACATACATACATACATACATACATACATACATACATACATACATACATACATACATACATACATACATACATACATACATACATACATACATACATACATACATACATACATACATACATACATACATACATACATACATACATACATACATACATACATACATACATACATACATACATACATACATACATACATACATACATACATACATACATACATACATACATACATACATACATACATACATACATACATACATACATACATACATACATACATACATACATACATACATACATACATACATACATACATACATACATACATACATACACACATCATCGTAAAAATAGTAAAATCGTATTATAGGGACCCTAAACATGGTTATTCACTAAAAACTCATCATGGAATGTTTTGACCAAAGACAAAAAGAACTGTTGGACCTCTGGCACGGTTTACATGTTGAGTAATCCTAACAAATCACTGAAAACAAATGCTGTTAGGTCTTCTGGTATAGTATACATATTGAGTCTTAATAGTTTTCTCAGAAAAAAAGAACTGTTAGGACCTCTGGTATGGTTTACATGTTGAGTATTGCTAAAAAATCACTGAGAACAAATGCTGCTAGGTCTTCTAGTATACTTCACATATTGAGTATTAATAGTTCTCTCTGAAAAAACAAGAACTGTTAGGACCTTTGGCATGGTTTACATGTTGAGTAATCCTAACAAATCACTGTGAACAAATGCTGTTAGGTCTTCTGGTATAGTTTACATATTGAGTATTAATAGTTATCTCAGAAAAAAAAGAAATGTTAACCTCTGGCATGGTTTATATGCTGAGTAATCCTAAAAAATCACTGAGAACAAATGCTGTTAGGTCTTCTGGTATAGTTTACATATTGAATATTAATAGTTCTCTCAGGAAAAAAAGATCTGTTAGGACCTCTGGCATGGTTTACATGTTCAGTAATCCGAACAAATCACTGAGAACAAATGCTGTTAGGTCTTCTGGCATATTTTACATATTGAGTATTAATAGTGCTCTTAGAAAAAACGAATTGTTAGGATTTCTGGCATGGTTTACATGTTGAGAATCCTAACAAATCACTGAGAACAAATGCTGTTAGGGATTCTGGTATAGTTTATATATTGAGTATTAATAGTTTTATCAGAAAAAAAAAGAACTGTTAGAACGTCTAGCATGGTTTACATGTTGAGTAATCCGAACAAATCACCGAGAACAAATGCTGTTAGGTCTTCTGGCATATTTTACATATTGAGTATTATTAGTTCTCTCAGAAAAAACGAATTGTTAAGATTTCTGGCATGGTTTACATGTTGAGTAATCCTAACTAATCACTGAGAACAAATGCTGTTAGGACTTCTGGTATAGTTTATATATTGAGTATTAATAGTTCTCTTAGGAAAAAAGAACTGTTAGGATTTCTGGCATGCTTTACATGTTGAGTAATCCTAACAAATCACTGAAAACAAATGCTGTTAGGTCTTCTGGTATAGTATACATAATGAGTCTTAATAGTTTTCTCAGAAAAAAATAACTGTTAGGACCTCTGGTATGGTTTACATGTTGAGTATTGCTAAAAAATCACTGAGAACAAATGCTGTTAGGTCTTCTGGTATGGTATACATATTGAGTATTAATTGTTCTCTCTGAAAAAACAAGAACTGTTAGGACCTTTGGCATGGTTTACATGTTGAGTAATCCTAACAAATCACTGTGAACAAATGCTGTTAGGTCTTCTGGTATAGTTTACATATTGAGTATTAATAGTTATCTCAGAAAAAAAAGAAATGTTAACCTCTGGCATGGTTTATATGCTGAGTAATCCTAACAAATCACTGAAAACAAATGCTGTTAGGTCTTCTGGTATAGTTTACATATTGAATATTAACAGTTCTCTCAGAAAAAAAAAACTGTTAGGACTTTATTAATAGTTCTCGGAAAAAAATAACTGTTACGATTCTGGCATGGTTTACATGTTGAGTAATCCAAACAAATCACTGAGAACAAATGCTGTTACGTCTTCTGGTATAGTTCACATTTTGAGTATTAATAGTTCTCTCAGGAAAAAAAATAACTGTTAGGACCTCTGGCATGGTTTACATGTTGAGTAATCCAAACAGATCACTAAAAACAAATGCTGTTAAGTTTTCTGGTATAGCTTACATAATGAGTATTAATAGTTCTCTCAGAAAAAAAATAACTGTTAGGACCTGTGGCATGGTTTACATGTTGAGTAATCCGAACAAATCACTGAGAACAAATGCTGTTAGGTCTTCTGGTATATCTTACATATTGAGTATTAATAGTTCTCTCAGAAAAAAAGAACTGTTATGACTTCTGGCATGGTTTACATGTAGAGTAATCCTAACAAATCACTGAGAACAAATGCTGTTAGGGATTCTGGTATAGTTTACATATTGAGTATTAATAGTTCTCTCAGAAAAAAAAGAATTGTTAGGACCTGTGGCATGGTTTACATGATGAGTAGTCCGAACAAATCACTGAGAACAAATGCTGTTACGTCTTCTGGTATAGTTTACATATTGAGTATTAATAGTTCTCTCAGAAAAGAAAGAACAGTTAGGACCTCTGGCATGGTTTACATGTTGTGTAATCCGAACAAATCACTGAGAAAAAATGCTGTTACGTCTTCTGGTATAGTTTACATATTGAGTTTTAATAGTTCTCTCAGGAAAAAAAAATAACTGTTAGGACCTGTGGCATGGTTTACATGTTGAGTAATCCGAACAAATCACTGAGAACAAATGCTGTTAGGTCTTCTGGTATATCCTACATATTGAGTATTAATAGTTCTCTCAGAAAAAAAGAACTGTTAGGACTTCTGGCATGGTTTACATGTTGAGTAATCCTAACAAATCACTGAGAACAAATGCCGTTAGGGATTCTGGTATAGTTTACATATTGAGTATTAATAGTTCCCTCAGAAAAAAAAGAACAGTTAGGACCTCTGGCATGGTTTACATGATGAGTAGTCCTAACAAAGCATTGAAAACAAATGCTGTTAGGTCTTCTGGTATAGTTTATATATTGATTATTAATAGTTCTCTCAGAAAAAAAAACTGTTAGGACCTCTGGCATGGTTTACATGTTGAGTAATCCGAACTGATCACTAAAAACAAATGCTGTTAGGTCTTCTGGTATAGTTTACATGTTGAGTATTAATAGTTTTCTCAGAAAAAAAGAAATGTGAGGACCTCTGGCATAGTTTACATGTAGAGTAATACTTACAAATCACTGAAAACAAATGCTGTTAGGTCTTCTGGTATAGTTTACATATAAGTATTAATAGTTCTCTCAGAAAAAAAAAACTGTTAGGATTTTATTAATAGTTCTCTCAGAAAAAAATAACTGTTAGGACCTCTGGCATGGTTTACATGTTGAGTAATCCGAACAAATCACGGAGATCAAATGCTGTTAGGACCTTCTGGTATAGTCTACATATTGAGTATTAATAGTTCTCTCAGAAAAAAAAGAACTGTTAGGACCTCTGGCATTGTTTACATGTTGAGTAATCCGAAGAAATTACTGAGAACAAATGCTGTTAGGTCTTCTTGTATAGTTTACATATTGAGTATTAATAGTTCTCTCAGAAAAAAGGACTGTTAGGACTTTTGGCATGGTTTACATGTTGAGTAATCCTAACATATCACTGAGAACAAATGCTGTTAGGACCTCTGGCATGGTTTACATGTTGAATAATCCGAACTAATCACTGAGAACAAATGCTGTTATGTCATACTCTGGTGTTGTTTACATATTGAGTATTAATAGTTCTCTCAGAAAAAAAGGACTGTTAGGACCTCTGGCATGGTTTACTTGTTGAGTAATCCGAACAAATCACGGAGAACAAATGCTGTTAGGTCTTCTGATATAGTTTACATATTGAGTATTAATAGTTCTCTCAGAAAAAAAGGTATTGTTAGGACCTGTGGCATGGTTTACATGTTGAGTAATCCTAACAAATCAATGAGAACAAATGCTGTTAGGTCTTCTGGTATTGGCAAGTATTGCTAAGCGATATGAACTACAGGTTGACCTGGTATTAAAAGTATAATATTAAAAATTTAGGACCTCTGGCATGGTTTACATGATGAGTAGTCCTAACAAAGCATTGAAAACAAATGCTGTTAGGTCTCCTGGTATTAATGCATATTGAGTATTAATAGTTCTGTCAGGCAAAAAAGAACTGTTAGGACCTCTGGCATGGTTTACATGTTGAGTATTCCGAGCAAATCACTGAGAACAAATGATGTTAGGTCATACTCTGGTGTTAATTACATATTGAGTTAATAGTTCTCTCAGAAAAAAAGGACTGTTAGGACCTCTGGCATGGTTTACATGTTGAGTAATCCGAACAAATCACGGAGAACAAATGCTGTTATGTCTTCTGATATAGTTTACATATTGAGTATTAATAGTTCTCTCAGAAAAAAAAAGTATTGTTAGGACCTGTGGCATGGTTTACATGTTGAGTAATCCTAACAAATCACTGAGAACAAATGCTGTTAGGTTTCCTAGTATAGTTTACATATTCTGTATTAATAGTTCTCTCAGAAAAAAGAACTGTTAGGACCTGTGGCATGGTTTACATGTTGAGTAATCCGAACAAATCACGGAGAACAAATGCTGATAGGTCTTCTGATATAGTTTACATATTAAGTATTAATAGTTCTCTCAGAAAAAAAGTATTGTTAGGACCTGTGGCATGGTTTACATGTTGTGTAATCCTAACAAATCACTGAGAACAAAAGCTGCTAGGTTTCCTAGTATAGTTTACATATTCTGTATTAATAGTTCTCTCAGAAAAAAGAACTGTTAGGACCTCTGGCATGGTTTAAATATTGAGTAATCCCAACAAATCACTGAGAACAAATGCTGTTAGGTCTTCTGGTATAGTTTACATATTGAGTATTAATAGTTATCTCAGAAAAAATAACTGTTAGGACTTCTGGCATGGTTTACATGTTGAGTAATCTTAACAAATCACTGAGAACAAATGCTGTTAGGTCTTCTGGTATAGTTTACATATTGAGTATTAATAGTTCTTTCAGAAAAAAAAGAACTGTGAGGACCTCTGGCATGGTTTAAATATTGAGTAATCCCAACAAATCACTGAGAACAAATGCTGTTAGGTCTTCTGGTATAGTTTACATATTGAGTATTAATAGTTATCTCAGAAAAAATAACTGTTAGGACTTCTGGCATGGTTTACATGTTGAGTAATCTTAACAAATCACTGAGAACAAATGCTGTTAGGTCTTCTGGTATAGTTTACATATTGAGTATTAATAGTTCTCTCAGGAAAAAAATAACAGTTAAAACACCTGGCATGGTTTACATGTTGAGTAATCCGATCAAATCACTGAGAGCAAATGCTGTTAGGTCTTCTGGTATTGGCAAGTATTGCTAAGCGATATGACATCTGGTGGCAAAATAATGAACTACAGGTTGACCTGGTATTAAAAGTATAATATTAAAAATTTGTTAAATATTATACGTATTTGTGTTCTAAATTGACATATATATTGTAATATGAGTAACAAATATTGCTGCTTACTTGAGTGCACATTGTCCCGTTAGAAAGGCAATAAATTATGTTGTCACGAATTCCCACGCAAACGAAAAGCTCGTATTTACATTAAAAATATTCTTGACAAGATGAAAAAAGATAATAATACAGTGTGTGGATCAGAAAATTATAAATTAATATATCCGTCTTGTATACTTTGAAGATTTATTCATTATATTTCAAAGAAAACGTTGTTTCAAAACGAGGTTAGTTTTATAAATGTTCACAAAATAGTTATTTACATACTAAGTGCGGGAAGACACTCATCCCGCATGAGCGCTTATTTGAGGCACGAGCGAGCTTGCGAGCGAGGGCTTCAATTGCGCGAATGCGTGGATGACGTCTTCCCGCAAGAAGTTTGTACAATACTTTTTGTAACGAACAAAATCATTATTAATAGAGTATAAATGTCAAGATAATTGTACAAAATTTGCAAATATACAAGTAAATAGCACAGCAGCAATTTCATAGCAACGGTTGTTAAGTAAATTGTTGATTTCGAAAACATAATTGTTTGCATATTTTTTCAGATTTAAAAGTTGTCAAAATGTCTGATTCTGATATTTCTTGTATGCCTCCCGAAATTTAAGGCTGGAGACAACGAATAAACGCTTTTTTAACTTATTATAATGGCAAATATGTTAATTCACCTGTAATTCAGTATGTAAATAACATATAAACTAAATTAAGCAGAAGTTCTAACGCATATTGTATGTTGTACTTACCAACTTTTCAAATAATTAAATAAAGAACAATGTCCGGCACATGCCTCTATTTTACTGGTAGTTTAATTGTCAGTGTAAGTGTAATATCTGATAATTTAAATTTAAGGTTATGTACTATTTTGATATTGGACAGATGACAGATTGTTCTCAAACAGATTGCACTGATGGTAGGCAAATTTATTATTTATTAATAAATTATTTATTCTTATTGGTTTTTAATGCATGAAAATCGTCAATTTTCGAAAAATTTATAAACTATATTTTTTCTCGTTTCATTCTTTTAATTGCTAATAGATAGCGCTAGTAGTATTAAAATGTCAAAATTAGCAATGAAATTTCCAATTTAATTTAGATAATTTTTATTCATTCAACTAATTTTCCTCAATTATCTTGTTCTTATATTAAGTTTGTTGTAATGTGTAAAAAAATTAAAAATATAATAACCCTTTTAAGCTACTCAATCAAAATAGTTTCCATTGAAACACTAGTGCGCGAAAGTAAAACAATAACGGGAATATGGCCTTTCGGATTGTGAGTTGGCTGCGGGAAACATTAGTTTCTAGGTAGTGAGTACGAAAATATCTTTTAAGTTATCTTCACTTGCACGAATACATCCTATTACTAATGTTCACAAATGAATACGAAATATAATCATGAAATTTTGCTATTTTAATTATTTCTTTGAAGATATCATCTAAAACAGAAGTGGTTATAAAATTTAAGTTAAAATTTTATAAAAATGTACTGGGAATTTACATTAATTTACCCTGAATGGATAATATAAAACCTACTATAAAATAATATAAAAAGAAAATTAAATATAATACAGTACTCTGCGAAATACACAATTCTATAAGTTATGTGTTTGCCCATTTGACAGTTGGTTAACCTCATACCTCATTCAACCTGTAGTTCAAAACTTGCCACCCCAGCGCTGCGATCTTAAAAATACATGTCAATAGTTTACATATTGCGTATTAATAGTTCTCTCAGAAAAAAAAAACTGTTAGGACCTCTGGCATGGTTTACATGTTGAATAATCCGAACAAATCACTGAGAACAAATGCTGTTAGGTCTTCTGGTATAGTTTACATATCTCTCAGAAAAAAAAGAACTGTTAGGACCTCTGGCATGGTTTAAATGTTGAGTAATCCAAACAAATCACTGAGAACAAATGCTGCTAGGTCTTCTGGTATAGTTTACATATTGAGTATTAATAGTTCTCTCAGAAAAAAGAACTGTTAGGAACTATGGCATGGTTTACATGTTAATTAATCCGAACAAATCACTGAGAACAAATGCTGTTAGGTCTTCTGGTACAGTTTACATATTGAGTATTAAAAGTTCTCTTAGGAACAAAAAGAACTGTTAGGACCTCTGGCATGGTTTACATGTTGAGTAATCCTAACAAATTACTGAGAACAAATGCTGTTAGTTCTTCTGGTATAGTTTACATATTGCGTATTAATAGTTCTCTCAGTAACAAAAAGAACTGTTAGGACCTCTGGCAAGGTTTACATGTTGAGTAATCCCAACAAATCACTGAAAACAAATGCTGTTAGGTCTTCTGGTATAGTTTACATATTGCGAATTAATAGTTCTTTCAGGAAAAAAAGAACTGTTAGGTCCTCTGGCATGGTTTACATATTGAGTAATCCGAACAAATCACTGAGAACAAATGCTGTTAGGTCTTCTGGTATAGTTTACATATTGAGTATTAATAGTTCTCTCAGAAAAAAAAGAACTGTTAGGACCTCTGGCATGGTTTAAATGTTGAGTAATCCGAACAAATCACTGAGAACAAATGCTGTTTGGTCTTCTGGTACAGTTTACATATTGAGTATTAAAAGTTCTCTCAGGAACAAAAAGAACTGTTAGGACCTCTGGCATGGTTTACATGTTGAGTAACCCTAACAAATTACTGAGAACAAATGCTGTTAGTTCTTCTGGTATAGTTTACATATTGCGAATTAATAGTTCTTTCAGAAAAAAAAGAACTGTTAGGTCCTCTGGCATGGTTTACATATTGAGTAATACGAACAAATCACTGAGAACAAATGCTGTTTGGTCTTCTGGTATAGTTTACATATTGAGTATTAATAGTTCTCTCAGAAAAAAGTAAATGTTAAAACCTCTAGCATGGTTTACATGTTGAGTAATCCTAACAAATCACTGAAAACAAATGCTGTTAGATCTTCTGATATAGTGTACATATTGATTATTATTAGTTCTTTCAGGAAAAAAAAACAGTCAGGACCTCTGGTATGGTTTACATGTTGAGTAATCGTAACAAGTCAATGAGAGCAAATACTGTCAGGTCTTCTGATATAGTTTACATATTAAATATTTAGTTCTCTCAGGAAAACAATAACTGTTAGGACCTCTGGCATGGTGTACATGTTGAGTAATCCGAACAAATCACTGAGAATAAATGCTGTTAGGTCTTCTGGTATATTTTACATATTGAGTATTAATAGTTCTCTCAGAAAAAAGGACTGTTAGGACCTCTGGCATGATTTACATGTTGAGTAATGTTAGGGATTCTGGAATAGTTTACAAATTGAGTATTAATAGTTCTCCCACAAAAAAAAGAAATGTTAGGACTTCTGGCATGGTTTACATGTTGAGTAATCCGAAAAAATCACTGAGAACAAATGCTATTAGGTCTTCTGGTATAGTTTACATATTGAGTATTAATAGTTCTCTCAGGAAAAAAAGAACTGTTAGGACCTATGGCATGGTTTACATGTTGAGTAATCCTAACATATCACTGAGAACAAATGCTGTTTCGTCTTCTAGTATAGTTTACATATTTATTTAACATACACTGCTCAACAGATAAATCCAATTACAGAGCAGGATACAAAACATCAAATAACAATTATTATAATAAAGAAAACAATAACTGAAAAAAAAACATTTAGATACGATAAGCTGTAGATCAGATAAACAGAAAAAGTGAATTAGCATGACAGAAAGTAAATAAAAAAAAAATGAAAAGAGGCTACTTATATAATGAAAGAACGAAATTTCTTTGGATAATATTGAAAACATCACTAAATTTGTGTTGATAAATTAAACACATTTGGTAGATAGGCGATTTATAAAAAACGTTAGTACGGGCAGAAGGTAAATAGAATGTTTGAGAGTTTCTCGTGAACATAGAAGGAGTATGATAATTAATAAGTGAAACACATTGAGGATCATCCACTATCCCGTGAATTAATTTAGATAAATAGTGAACGCATATAACTTGTCGACGATGTAAAAGACTATGAAAATTGAATGTATTAAGCAAGTGATCATAAGACACTGATCTATCAGGGTAAGCATTATTTAATTTAAAATATAAAAATCTAAGAAACTTCCTTTGCACTTTTTCCAGAAGATCCTGATGCACTTCATAGAATGGGTTCCAGATTACACAAGCATAATCCATTTTAGAGCGCACGAAAGAGTTATAAAGTATTATTAAACAGGATGGATTTGCAAGTTGTTTTGAATTTCTAATTATAAAACCAAGAAATTTTAACGCACTTTTAAAAAGTTGTTGGATATGAGTAGTAAAAGTAAATTTTTTATCAAATGTCACTCCAAGATCCATTATTTGATCAATACTCAATAAAATGGTATTATTTACTTTATAATTAAATTGTATAGGTAATAACTTTCTAGAAAATGAAACTACCTTACACTTACTGATATTTGAATGTAAGTTATTCTGTAAACACCATTGAAACAAGTTGTCAAGATCTTACTGAAGAAGAGTGCATTCAGAGTACGAGTTGACAGAATAAAATATTTTTAGATCATCAGCGAAAAGTAAACTCTCACAATTTAAAACATTATTTATATCGTTTACAAATAATAAAAATCTGTTGTGGCCAGCATAATACCTCTCGCCACTGTCTTTTTTTGATTACATAAGTATAGGGCGCGAACAGTCATGTTTCATTGTTGGCCTTGACAAGCAGACGTGGGGGCCCGTTTCAGAATGATAATTATTAATTATCTACATAAATGTCAGAACTTTTCATTAAAAATTTCAAGATTTTCTAAATTCACGTAGTTAATTTGTCATCAGGAGTGTGGAATTTACTTGTCGAGGAAAATAAACCACATGGAATTGGAAAATCATTAAATTTAGAATGAGAAATTATGATATATGACATCTATATACATAATTACTAGCTATCATTCTGACATGGGCTCCAATATCTACTTGTCAAGGCCAACAAAGTCACATGACTGCTCGCGCCCTAATGTATTTAACATTTCTTGTATACTTACACTCTAAACCAAAAATTCTACTTATATCTATTCCATATATTTAGATTTTTTAAATTATTCCATATATTTGGATTTTTACCTCTCGCTAAGAGAGGTATTGCATTCATGCTAAAAATCGCATATCCAGATTTTATTGAATAAGCACGTTTTAAGGTCCCTACAATCCGATTTTAACATTTTTACGATGATGTCTGTGTGTGTGTGTGTGTGGATGTGTGTGTGTGTGTGTGTGTATGTGTGTGTGTGGGATGTTGGAAGGACGGTTACTCAAAAACTATAAGACTTAAAATTTGTTTAACAACGTATTTCCCAATCGGACATTCATGGGAAGATCTGAAAAGGTTTTGGTAATAATTGGACAACCGGAAGTAGAAGATTCTTGAAAAAAAATCTTCTAAATATTATTTTTTGAAAATTTTTCGTGGTAATATTAAAGAAAATTAAATTCTCTTTCTGATACATTTAAATATTTTTATACATATTTTATAGATTTAGAGATAAAAGGAATATAATATATAAAATAATGTTGTAATTAATTTTACAACCGAAAGGATGCCATGAAAAATAGTTGCAAATTTAAATTATTTGTAACTGACAGATAAATGCCAGTGTCAGAAATAATGAGTAATGAAAGAAAAATGTATTTGGAGAATCCCTTAATTCTTGATCTGTGACTATTATGGAGATGACAAGTCTAGGTTGAAGGACTTAAATTTGTTTCAAACATTATGGGACAATGTACACCAGTACTGTAGACTAGAGTAACTTTGAATTGCGAAAAAGCTATCAAATTCTTCTCAAGTAAGTTGTAAATATTGACAAAATTACACATCGATATAAGAATAATCGGAGTGCAATCTATCCGTCACTTTATTAAAGGGAATTAAGGTTATTTAGATATAACAAGTATGAAAAAATAAAATGTAAAAGAAGATATATAAGAATAGATGCACAATCCAGATATATACATTTTAGACCGCCCAAAATTAATGTTTTTACTAGAAGAATATGAAGAGAAAGTAAACAAGGTTGTTCGAATTGAAAATTGCTGTTACCAGCCTAATATTTATATATGGTAAACTCTACTTTGTAATTTATTGTAACATAATTTATGGTAAAATATCTTTATGTTGAGACATGCTATTATTGAGTAATAAAAAAGTTTAAACGTCATAGATTTATATGAATATATTATTTGTATTTATAAAAATATTCTTTGCTTTATGCATACAGCCAGGTAAAATATACGGCGAGAGGTTATGTGCTGGCCACATCAGATTTTTTAAATTTAAAGTCATTCTATGAAGAAATTTTGTCCTACCCTTCTTTCTCGAGATGATTCCAATTCATTGTCAGAAATAACAGTATATATGAAGGGTATGTGTAATATACCTATAAATATTTAACTATTAATGCATTTAGAAATAATATAATGTATGTACTTACCAGAAAAAGTGTTTAGTAATGTTTCCGGATTTCTGACACTGACATTTATCTGTCAGTTACAAAAAATTTCAATTTGCAACTATTTTTCATGGCATTCTTTCGGCTGTCAAATTTATTACAACAGATTATTTTATATATTATACTTCTTTTATCTCTAAATCTATGGAATATATAATAAAACTAAATCTATGGAATATATAATAAAATATTTAAATGTATCAGATAGAGAATTTAATTTTCTTTAATATTACCACGAAAAATTTTCAAAAAATAATATTTAGAAGATTTTTTTTCAAGAATCTTCTACTTCCGGTTGTCCAATTATTACCAAAACCTTTTCAGATCTTCCCATGAATGTCCGATTGGGAAATACGTTGTTAAACAAATTTTAAGTCTTATAGTTTTTGAGTAACCGTCCTTCCAACATCCCACACACACACATACACACACACACACACACACACATCCACACACACACACACACAGACATCATCGTAAAAATGTTAAAATCGGATTGTAAAATAAAATAAATAAATATTTCATCACGGCATATTACCCATTGCTGGGTGTGCCAATCTGCGATTTTTAGCATGAATGCAATACCTCTCTTAGCGAGAGGTAAAAATAATAAAGTCCTAGATTAGATCCTTGTGGTACACCGGAAGTTGAACTACTACTGATGATGAGAACTTAGTTCTCGAAATACGTATTTAGCTTTTAGCTTATATTATTATTTAAGGTTAAGGGGTAATTGTTTTAGTTTTATATATATTTTTAACCTTAGACTCCTCCTATTATTGTAAAGATTAAATATATGAAATAAGGCTTTCGACAAAGGATAAGCGCAGTCTTTAATGGTTAGGGCAGGAACAAGATCTGGGCCACATGTAAGGTTGGACTTGAGTTTCTTAATTGAGTGTTCAATATCATCTACAGCAATATGATTAAGAATAACAGAATTATTGGATACAGAAAGAAGTTGGTCTGAAGGAGAATTAGTTGCAGTTGAAGAAATAGAGAAAACAGATTTAAAAAATGTAGCAAACGAATCGGCCATTTCGCCGGAAGAAGTTAATTCAGTACCGTTAAAATACATCGTTTTAGGGAATGTAGATGTTTTCCGTTTAGAGTTAATAAAATTCCAAAATTTACTAGGGTCATCTTTAATTGTAGACTCACAATAATTCTTAATATAGTTACTGTAAGCTAATTTAATATCCGACTTTAATTGATCTCTTAATTTGATAAAGTTGTTACAGTAATGTTGGTTATTAGGAAAATTATTATGTAGCTTTCTGTAATGCTCTTTGATACGAATGGTTTGGATAATCTCACGTGTAAACCAAAGTGGATACTGATTCCTACAGGTAACTTTCCGTGGAACACATTCGTCAAACATAGCATAAAGAGAATTATAAAAATAATTGCAAGCATCATTATCGTTATTATATTGCTTAATTGTATCCCAATCAAAGTTACCTATAAGACTATATAATTTATTAAAATCAGTCTTTCTGAAATTATAAGTGAAACATTTTTTTTTACTTAAAAAATTTCTAGAGCTGTTGCTAAAAGTTGTTGTATCGATTTCTGCAACTAAAACAGGGTGATGATCATACTCAGTATTAAATAAAAATTCTTTGCTATGTTTGATAGTACAAGTGACATTCGAGACAACAACATCTAGGATTCTGTTATTTTTGTTGAGTACTGAATTAAATTGATTAGCATTGAAAAAATCGACAAAGCTATTAAATGAAACAACTTTTTGGGAAGGTGTCTCGGAAACTAAATCAGGTAAATTAAAATCACCAAAAATAACAAAATTGTCAGCTTGTAGAAAATTGAGGCAATCAAAAAATTCAAAAATTGCAATATAAGATGAAATATCTAAAGCAGGTGGAATGTACGCAACGAATATATAATAAGCGGTATTATTTAATATAATTTTTGCACAAATAATATCGACATTGACAAGAAGAATGTTTGTATAGTCACTAAGATCAATGGAACATGATGAAAATTTATTATTAATCATTAATAATACACCTCCACCGCGGTTAAGATTGCACAATTTGAATTTTCTGTCGCTGCGATGAATTGAAAAACATTCGGTATGTAATTCTGAGTTTAATATACTATCATTGAGCCAAGTTTCAGTGAAAGCTAAGATATCATAATCAACTACAGGAGTAAGGGCTTGAAGTATATGTAACTTAGAACCCATACCTTGAACATTTTGGTAATAACAATTTAATTTTTTTATTGAACAGTGTGACTTAGTGACAGACTGTGATTGCTATTCTGAGCCAAGGATGCTTTTCTTAAATCGTTTTAAAGTGTCTTTAAAAACATGACACTCACGGTCCCAAGCGCAGTGAGCAGTGTTGACAGAGGTTTTATACGACTCGTTAAATTTAATACAATTTATGCATTTGAACTCAACAGCTTTACAGTCTTTGTACGAATGGTTTGCTGAACATTTGGGACAATGAGGTACTGGTTTGGTACAATTTTTAGCTAAATGATGAAAACCACAACACTTGAAGCATCTACGTAACTCGATAGCATCATACACAGAGCAACAATCATAGCCTACAATGACTTCACCTCTAGCTAGTAAATTATGATAGGATATATTATCTATTTGTATAACAGCTTGATAAATATTGTTGTTATTTTTGATAGAAAATATATCTAAAATTTGACATTTAAAACCATTTTGAAAACATGATTTATTTTGTTCAGTTAAAAGTTCATACATTTTTCACCCTTATTAAGTTTTTCAGACATTCCAACGATTTTGATACGGGGATGGAGATTAGATAATTGTTTTATTTCATATTTATTTTTAAGATTGTCATTTACTAATTTTTTGAAATTATTTGAGTTTCCGAATCTTTGCAACTAATTAACACAGCACCGTTATTTAAAGATTTCACATTATTGACAGAAATGTTAGCTGACACAGAATGGACAGTTTTTAATATATCGGCTTTAGTTGCTGACGTTGATTGGTCACTATTTAAGGGCCTAAGAATGACGGGGGGCGGTAACTCTGGTTGATTAACTGTAGCTGCATATGTACGAATGGAACTGCTGGACGTTGATGGTGAATTTTGAGTAACACATGTTTTAAGATCTAATACAGACGACTCAACAAGATTTTTTAATTCATTTTTAGTGGCGGTTAAGGACTGATTGATTAATTCCAGTAAATTAGTTTGAAGTTTTTCAAAGTGAGAATTAAACGCTTCGGGTGTTACTAGAGTTGACACTTTGGAGATATTTGAATTAATGTCTTTGATTGAGGACTCAAAATCTTTAACTTTAGCATTGTCAACAATTTTACAATTTATTTTGCAATGCGGACAAAGATAAAAAAAGTTATTTGACGTATTAAAAAAATTAAATTTATCGTCGCTCAAATCAACGCAGATTGAATGAAACCACTGCTTACATGAGCCTTCGCATGCGATAAAGTTATCACATTTGGCACCTCTTTTTAATTTACACTTTGCACAGTCGACACTCATTTTGAAGAGTCATTAGTTAGCTTCAGATAAAATAAAACACAAAACTTTTTATAGTCACTGTTTATTTGCGAATTTGACAAACAGCTGAAAGTTCGTTGACCGTTTACAATCAGCGTCAGGTAAAGTCTCGCACACAAATTTTATATTATCACAAGATGCAGAAATGATGAAAAAAACGAATATTTAAACACTTTTTAGTAAAAATAGGAGCACACAAACAAGATGCCAGAACAAATTTTATATATTACAGTGGAAGAAAAATCTTTTCACGTGATGGTGTTAGACACGATGAACTAGACTTAAAATAAACCACTCGAAATAATAAAACAATAGGAACCACAAGACTACGATGCACATCAATTGACAACTATAATACTTTAGTATTGAGTATTATTAGTTTCTTCAGAAAAAAAAGAACTGTTAGGACCTTTGGCATGGTTTACATGTAGAGTAATCCGAACAAAGCACTGAGAACAAATGCTGTTAGGTCTTTTGGGATAGTTTACATATTGAGTATTAATAGTTCTCTCAGAAAAAGAATAACTGTTAGGACGTCTGGCATGGTTTACATGTTGAGTTATCCGAAGAAATTACTGAGAACAAATGCAGTTAGGTCTTTTGGTATAGTTTACATATTGAGTATTAATAGATCTCTCAGAAAAAAATAGCTGTTAGGACCTCTGGCATGTCGAGTAATCCGAACAAATCACGGAGAACAAATGCTGTTAGGTCTTCTGGTATAGTTTACATATTGAGTACTAATAGTTCTCTCAGGAACAAAAAGAATTGTTAGGACCTCTGGCATGGTTTACATGATGAGTAATCCTAACAAATCACTGAGAACAAATGCTGTTAGGTCTTCTGGTATAGTTTACATATTGCGCATTAATAGTTCTCTCAGAAAAAATAACTGTTAGGTCCTCTGGAATGGTTTAAATGTTGAGTATTCCAAGCATATCACTGAAAACAAATGCTGTTAGTTCTTCTGGTATAAAAGTTTACATATTGAGTATTAATAGTTCTTTCTGAAAAAAAAAGAACTGTTAGGACCTTTGGCATGGTTTACCTGTTGAGTAATCCTAACAAATCACTGAGAACAAATGCTGTTAGGTCTTCTGGTATAGTTTACATATTGAGTATTAATAGTTCTCTCATAAACAAAAAGAACTATTAGAACCTCTGGCATGGTTTACATGTTGAGTAATCCTAACAAATCACTGAGAACAAATGCTGTTAGGTCTTCTGGTATAGTTTACATATTGAGTATTAATAGTTCTCTCAGAAAAAAAAGAACTGTTAGGACCTCTGGCATGGTTTGCATGTTGAGTAATCCTAACAATTCACTGAAAACAAATGCTGTTAGTTCTTCTGGTATAGTTTACATATTGAGTATTAATAGTTCTCTCAGAAAAAAATGAACTGTTAGGACCTCTGGCATGGTTTACATGTTGAGTAATCCGAACAAATCACTGAAAACAAATGCTGTTAGGTCTTCTGGTATAGTTTACATATTGAGTATTAATAGTTCCCTTAGAAAAAATCTGATGTGGACACCATATGACTTCCTTGTACGATTATTAAACTATACATATTTTTTTAATAATTAAATTACAAAATATTGACTGGCTTAAGCCAAGCCCGAGAAATATTTTGATATAGAGCAAAAAATAATTCATTTACTACTATCATTCTTAAATTAACATTAATCTAACCCGGTTATTTTTAAAGAGAGTTTTGATTACAACAAAGAAATATTTGATTACAACAATGAATATGTCTAATTTCACAATAAAAATATAATATTTGTTATTGTACGAATCATAAAATTGCACGTATTTAACATAATTTGACATGAACATTTTTTTTATGTTTTTGTCTTAATCCATAGCAAGCTTTATTACAAAAACAAAAAAGTATATAATTTTTAAATTTACATATCGCGCTTATACAAAGGGCTAATTTAATAATACTTGATGTGCTAAACGCAGAAATTAATTCTCTAAAACTTTTATTTGAAGCATTTATTTCTAAAATCAAAATAAAATCATTTTATTCAAGAAAAACTGTTAACAACTTCAAGTAATGTACCACTTCCGGTTAGCCTGTTTAACCAAAATGTATTATGTTATTTTGATTGACATAAAAGTCTTGTATACCATATTTGAAAAGTTTTGGATTATATTTTAAAAAAGTTTTTCATTAAAATCTATTATAGGCTTCATATAAAGTGCCACTTCTGGAAATTTTGTAATAACCAGAAAGGGAGGTGCACAACTAGATGTTATAGGAGTCCTAAATACAAAATTTCAACTTTCTACGGCTTACCGTTTTTGAGTTATGCGAGGTACGTACGTACGTACAGACGTCACGACGAAATTAGTCAAAATGGATTCAGGGATGATCAAAATGGATATTTCCGCTGAAATCTGGAAACCGAAATTTTTCGCGATTACAATACTTCCTTTACTTACGTACAAGGAAGTAAAAAAGGACTGTTAGGACCTCTGGCATGGTTTACAGGTTGAGTAATCCGAACAAATCACTGAAAACAAATGCTGTTAGGTCTTCTGGTATAGTTTACATATTGAGTATTAATGGTTCTCTTAGAAAAAAAAAACTGTTAGGACCTCTGGCATGGTTTACATGTTGAGTAATCCGATCAAATCACTGAAAACAAATGCTGTTAGGCCTTCTGGTATAGTTTAAATATTGAGTATTAATAGTTCACTCAGAAAAAAAAAACTGTTAGGACCTCTGGCATGTTGAGTAATCCGAACAAATCACTGAGAACAAATGCTGTTAGGTCTTCTGGTATAGTTTACATATTGCGTATTAATAGTTCTTTCAGAAAAAAAATACTGTTAGGACCTCAGGCATGGTTTACATGTTGAGTAATCCTAACAAATTACTGAGTACAAATGTTGCTAGGTCTTCTGGTATAGTTGTGGCCAGCACAATACCTGCCGTCAATCCTGTGTATAATGTATAAATTCCATACAAAATTCTTCTTGCAAAACTATTCTAAATAAAATAATTTCATAAACAAACTATTAAAATTGCATTTGACACTGACATCTTCTCCCTCTTTAGCTTTTCCCATTCGTTAGGGGTCGGTATTTTTGCAGTCCTTCCATCTTATCTTTGGTCTTGCTCTGTTTCTTCAACCTCCTATTACTAAACTACTCATTCTTGTTCAAATATAATTCTTCATTTCTCCTCGTGACATGTTCAAACCAATGTAATCGTCTTTCTTGTATCTTTCTGGAAACTTGTAACACCAGAGTTATTTTCTTACCGTATATTTCTACATCAACATCCTCATCTCTGCCACATTAATTTACTTTTTATAAATACTGACATCTGTCAATTTGAATTATATGAATATATTACATGTTTAGCATAGCTGGCTGAATTATAAAATTTAATTTCTTTACAATTCTTTAACTCTGTATCTATTGAACATGAAGTATAAAATGTAATCAAATCGTATAGAGAATAATATATTCTTTAAGTTATAATAACGTTAAATGTCAATAAATCAAATTTAACTTTTAAATCTTCAAATGAGGCTACTTCCGGTTAACCAATTATAACCAAAATCTAATCAGTTGTTCTTCTGGATGTAAACTTGAGGAATACGAAAAAAATATAATTTTTGGAATCGTGGTATTGAAGTTATGGGATCCGGAACTTTTGTCACACACCTACAGACACACACACCCAGACACACACACAGACACACATACATACATACATACATACACATACACATCATCGTAAAAATGGTAAAATCGTATTATAGGGACCCTAAACATGGTTATTCACTAAAAACTCATCATGGAATGTTTTGACCAAAGACAAAAAGAACTGTTGGACCTCTGGCACGGTTTACATGTTGAGTAGTTCTAACAAATCACTGAAAACAAATCCTGTTAGATCATCTGTTTTACTTTACTTATTAAGTATTAATACTTCTCTCAGGAAAAAAATACTGCTAGGACCTCTGGCATAGTTTACATGTTGAGTAGTCCTAATAAATCACTGAAAATAAATGCTGCTAGGACTTCTAGTATAGTTTACATATTGAGTATTAATAGTTCCCTCAGAAAAAAAAGAACTGTCAGGACCTCTGGCATGGTTTACATGTTGAGTAATCGTAACAAGTCACTGAGAACAAATGATGTTAGGTCTTCTGGTATAGTTTACATATTGAATATTAATACTTCTCTCAGGAAAAAAAGATCTGTTAGGACCTCTGGCATGGTTTACATGTTGAGTAATCCGAACAAATCATTGGGAACAAATGCTCTTAGGTCTTCTGGTATAGTTTACATATTAAGTATTAATAGTTCTCTCAGAAAAAAAAGAACTGTTAGGACCTCTGGCATGGTTTACATGTTCAGTAATCCGAACAAATCACTGAGAACAAATGCTGTTAGGTCTTCTGGTATATTTTACATATTGACTATTAACAGTTCTCTCAGACAAAACGAATTGTTAGGATTTCTGGCATGGTTTACATGTTGAGTAATCCGAACAAATTACTGAGAACAAATGCTGTTAGGGATTCTGGTATAGTTTATATATTGAGTATTAATAGTTCTCTCAGAAAAAAAAGAACTGTTAGGACCTCTAGCATGGTTTACATGTTGAGTAATCCGAACAAGTCACTGAGAACAAATGCTGTTAGGTCTTCTGGTATAGTTTACATATTGAGTATTAATAGTTCTCTCAGAAAAAAAGGACTGTTAGGACTTCTGGCATGCTCATCATGTTAAGTAATCCTAACAAATCACTGAAAACAAATGCTGTTAGGTCTTCTGGTACAGGTTACATATTGAGTTTTAATAGTTCTCTCAGAAAAAAAGAACTGTTAGGACCTCTGGTATAGTTTACATGTTGAGTATTGCTAAAAAATCACTGAGAACAAATGCTGTTAGGTCTTCTGGTGTGGTTTACATATTGAGTATTAATTGGTCTCTCTGAAAAAAAATAACTGTTAGGACATCTGGCATGGTTTACATGTTGAGTAATCCAAACAAATCACTGAGAACAAATACTGTTAGGTCTTCTGGTATAGTTTACATTTTGGGTATTAATAGTTCTCTCAGGAAAAAAAATAACTGTTAGGACCTCTGGCATGGTTTACATGTTGAGTAATCCGAACAGATCACTAAAAACAAATGCTGTTAAGTCTTCTGGTATAGCTTACATGATGAGTATTAATAGTTCTCTCAGAAAAAAAATAACTGTTAGGACCTGTGGCCTGGTTTACATGTTGAGTAATCCGAACAAATCACTGAGAACAAATGCTGTTAGGTTTTCTGGTATATTTTACATATTGAGTATTAATAGTTCTCTCAGAAAAAAAAGAACTGTTAAGACTTCTGGCATGGTTTACATGTTGAGTAATCCTAACAAATCACTAAGAACAAATGCTGTTACATCTTCTGGTATAGTTTACATATTGAGTACTAATAGTTCTCGCAGAAAGAAAGAACAGTTAGGACCTCTGGCATGGTTTACATGTTGAGTAGTCTGATCAAATCACTGAGAACAAATGCTGTTAGGTCTTCTGGTATAGTTTACATATTGATTACTAATAGTTCTCTCAGAAAAAAAAATTGTTGGGACCTCTGGTATAGCTTACATGTTGAGTAATCCTAACAATGTATTGAGAACACATGCTGTTAGGTCTTCTGGTATAGTTTACATATTGATTATAAATAGTTCTCTCAGAAAAAAAAACTGTTAGGACCTCTGGCATGGTTTACATATTGAGTAATCCAAATTGATCACTAAAAACAAATGCTGTTAGGTCTTCTGATATAGGTTACATGTTGAGTATTAATAGTTTTCTCAGAAAAAAAAGAACTGTTAGGTCCTAACAGTGGTCCACTGGCATGGTTTACATGTTGAGTAATCTGAACAAATCACTGAGCACAAATGCTGTTAGGTCTTCTGGTATAGTTTACATATTGAGTATTAGTAGTTATCTCAGAAAAAAAAGAACTGTTAATCTCTGGCATAGTTTACATGTAGAGTAATGCTTACAAATCACTGAAAACAAATGCTGTTAGGACCTCTGGCATGGTTTACATGTTGAGTAATCCTCACAAATCGCAAGGAACTAATGCTGTTAGGTCTTCCGGTATAGTTTACATATTGGGTATTAATAGTTCTCTCAGAAAAAAAAGAACTGTTAGGACCTCTGGCATTGTTTACTTGTTGAGTAATCCGAACAAATCACGGAGAACAAATCCTGGTAGCTCTTCTGGTATAGTTTACATATTGAGTGTTAATAGTTCTCTCAGAAAAAGAAGAACTTTTAGGACCTCTGGCATATTTTACATTTTGAGTAATCCGAACAAATTACTGAGAACAAATGCTGTTAGGTCTTCTGGTATAGTTTACATATTGAGTATTAATTGTTCTCTCAGAAAAAAATAATTGTTGGAACCTCTGGCATGGTTTAAATGTTGAGTAATCCGAACAAATCACTGAGAACAAATGTTGTTAGGTCGTCTGTTATAGTTTATATATAGAGTATTAATAGTTCTCTAAGAAAAAAAAAAACTTTTAGGACCTCTGGCATGGTTTACATGTTGAGTAATCTGAAATAATCACTGAAAACAAATGCTGTTAGGTCTTCTGGTATAGTTTACATATTGAGTATTAATAGTTTTCTCAGAAAAAAAAACTGTTAGGACCTCTGGCATGGTTTACATGTTGAGTAATCCTAACAAATCATTGAAAACAAATGCTGTTAGTTCTTCTGGTATAGTTTACATATTGAGTATTAATAGTTCTCTCAGAAAAAAAAGAACTGTTAGAACCTCTGTCATGGTTTACATTTTGAGTAATCCGAACAAATCACTGAAAACAAATGCTGTTAGGTCTTCTGGTATAGTTTACATATTGAGTATTAATAGTTTTCTTAGAAAAAAATCTGTTGTGGCCAGCACAATACCTTCCGTCAATCCTGTGTATAATGTATAAATTAATTTACATAATTTTTCTTGCAAAACGATCATTCTATTTATTGGGGAATTGTTGTAGTTATTTGTATTTTTTTGGTTTACAGAGAATTTAAATTGCGAAATAAATGAGACGCTATCAAAAAAAATTATTAAATGTTTTATACAGAAACATCATATCAGCTAAGATTCTTCTGTTTTCCAAAGACATCATATTAAAATATTTTTTTCACTACTAGCCTACAAACATACGATTATTGACTTGTTATTGAGTTGTGAAATTGTTTTTCTCTACCGCTTCCTTAGCAACGCTTAACAACGGTTAATAATGAATTATTATTGACCATGGTTAATTATGCGAACTGTCACTTTTTAAAGAAATTCAAGCTTCGGAATTTATTTAACTTATTAAACGCAAAGAAAACATTATATTTAAATTTGCCGCCTAATTTCAAGTTGGCAATAGTTAAATTTCAGATTAAAAATCTTAATATTCTATGATCTTATTTCTTATCAAATTTTTCATGCGTTCACATTATATTTACAATGCGAAATGTTAATTTAGGTATTTATTTATTGTTAAATCTATGAAAAGGTAAGTGTGTATTGTAACATTATTTCAATTATCTTACATTGTACATTTTTTAGGGTTATAATTACATTTCTATGTAAAAACACAAAACAGGTAACATTTATTTGCTATTTATAGTTGAAATTGATAGTGCAATTGTGACAAGTCAAATTTATTGCTGCAGAACCAGTATTCAATGAGGTTTGAGTGTTTCCGTATTACTTTCTTCAAACATGTTTACTAATTGTTATCAAAATGAAATGTCAAATATTAAAAACAATATTAAAAACAAAAGAATTTTATTTCTGCCTACTTAGTTTTTATAGATATTAATAAATATTAATGTCAAAATTCTTATGTTATTATTAATATAAAATTCGTTAAATAGAATTTAGGAGCTAGTAGTGAAAAAAATAGTATATAAACCACGGTTGAGAAGATCATTATTGACCAGGCGCCTTGTATCACTCGGGCTTCGCCCTCGTGTTACAATCTTGGCGCTGGGTCAATAATGATTATCTTCTCAACCTTGGCGTATAATATACTATTAATCTGGCATCGTAATCATTACAGTCAATACTAAATTTTTTACACAAAATAGAAGTAAATTTAAGCTGGATTTTTTCTATACACATGGAATTCTTTCTATAGCTAGGACTCCAAACAACACTCGCATATTCTAATTTAGAACGAACTAATGTATTAAACAAGCAAATAAGGGACTGTAGATCATGAAAATGTTTACAGTTGCGTAAAATAAATCCCAGTATCCTATATGATTGTTTAGCACAATTTTCGATATGATTGTTCATTAATAATTTAGAGTCATAAAGTAGGTACTCCCAGATCCTTAATAAGAGTGTTACGTTGAATGATTGTGTTCTGAATGGAATAGTTATACTGAATTATGTTAAAATTCCGAGTGAAGCTTACGGTATAACATTTTGAGGTATTTAAATGTAAGCAATTATCATTACAAAATTTTTGTTACTTTTGCAAATCACTTTGTAGTAGTAAGTTGTCGTCGTTGGTCATGATTACTTTGAAATTTTTTAAATCGTCTGCATATAAAACAAATCTTGAGTGTTGAAAGCATTTGTTTATATCATTGATAAACAAGTTAAAAAGTAAGGGACCAAGGTGAGACCCTTGAGGTACTCCGGAAGTAACATAGATTGTTCGAGATTTGAATCCATTACAATTAACTAGTTGGGAACGATTGGATATGTTGGAATTTTTAATTTTTGTATTAATATTTCATGGTGTACCCGATCAAATGCTTTGCTAAAATCTGTATAAATGACGTCAACTTGTTGTTTTTTGTCCATATTTGAGCTTAGAAATTCAGTGAAAGGAACTAAATTAGTAACGATCGATTTTTTGGGACAGAAGCCATTTTGTTCGGGTATAATTATGTTATTTAGATCGTTTTTTATTTCATTAATAACTACTGCTTCAAAAATTTTACCAAAAGTTGACAAAATAGATATTGGTCTATAATTAGTGACGTCATTAACAGGGCCGGATTTTAAAATAGGAATTATATAGGAAACTTTCCAGGCGTCTGGAAAAAATCCCAATTTTAATGATTGATTAAATAGCAAATGTAAAGGCTCTGCCAGGTAGTAGTAGTTTATTGTCATCATATCTGTTAATGTGTCCCAACCATCGTAGTTGGCTATTTTCTATTTTGTCTTCTATCGGTTTTATATTTAGTGTTTCTCTATACTTTTCGTTCTTTATTTTTTCTAGTCTGGTTTTATTTTCTATTTTCCGTAGAAATCTCATCTGAGTGGCCTCCAGTCTTTCCTCTGATTTATTGTCGTTGTCCATATTTCGGCACCGTATGGAACGATTAGTGTCACCACTTTTTTGTGGATTTCAATTTTTGTTGTCTTCGGGATTTCCTTTTTGTTTAAGGAGTTCTTGATATTATTAAATAGTCTTCCTCCTTTCGTTATGCGCTCTTTTATTTCCTCCTCTAATTTTCCATAATGGGCTATTATTGATCCTAGATATTTAATTTTTTTGACTTGTTCTAGAATTACTGCTTCTAGTTTAATTGTATGTTGTTTTTCTTCTTTATGTACAACCATTGTTTTTGTTTTGTCCGTATTTATTTTCATGTTCTTCTTTGTAAGACGTTTATTCAAAATTTCTATGTTTTCTTGTAAGATCTTTTCAACTTTTGCAATAAGTGCCATGTAATCCTCATAACAGAGTTCCGATATTTTAATTAGATTTAGTTTCCATGTTCCTACGTTGAAAGCATTATTTGTTCTTTTTGCTTCTTTGATCGCCTCATCCAGTACTATATAGAAAAAAATCGGGCTCAGGATGCACCCTTGTCTTACACCCGTGGTTGTTTCGAAAAGGTCTGATTTTTCATGCTTTGTTCTCACATAAATTTTTGTCTCTATATATAGGCTTTTTATTCCTCTTATTAGGTCTGTCGGTATTCCTCTGCTTTGCATAGCTGTCCATATATCTTCTCTTTTTATTATATCAAAAGCTTTTTCTAGATCTATGAATGCTAAATGAATTTCTTTTCCTTCTTTGATCGCTTTTTCTAGAGTTGTCTTATAATGAATATTGCGTCCTGAGTTCCCCAGTTTGGTCTGAATCCAAACTGTGATTCTTCCAAAGATTCTTCTATTCTGTCTCTTATTCTCTTTTCCATTATTTTTGCATACATTTTTGCTACATTACTTAATAGAGTGATGCCTCTGTAGTTCTTGCATTCTTTACTATCTCCTTTTTTTGAATAATGGCACGATTATTCCTGTTTACCAGTCCTTTGGTGCTTTTCCTTCCTTCATTGCGATGTTCATTATTTGTCGTATCTCTTCTATGGCTTCGTCTGGTAACTCTTTTAGCATTTCTATAGTGATTCGGTCATGTCCTGCTGCTTTTCCACGTTTTGCTTTTTTAATTGCTTCTATAACTTCTGTTATTTCTATTTCGTTTTCGCTTTTCTCTATGTTCGTATGTCTGTTTATAATCTCCTCTTTTTCTTTATTATGTTTTAAGTCTCGTCCTTCTAGCAGTTCTTTGAAGTAGTTTCTCCATCTTTCCATAATTTTGTCTTCTTCCGTAATAATATTCCCATTAGAGTCTCTAATATTTTTTAAAGTAATTACTGGTTTGTTTCTCATATTCCTTAGGGTTCCGAAAAACATTTTTTTGGTTTTCTTTATATGCGTTCTTCATTTTGTTTCCAAATTCTGCCCATGATTTTTCTTTTTCTTCCTTTATCACCTCCTTTGTTTTCTTTCTTATATTTTTGTATTTCTCATAATCTCTTGTCTCTGTGGTTTGTAGGTATTTTCTCCATATTTCTTTTTTCCTATGGACTATATCTTTCACTCACATATTCTGTATTTATTAACTATGGTTGCGGCCCCGCAAGTAGTTTCTGCTGCTCCCAGAATAATATTCTTATAATTTTCCCATCTTACTTCCAAGACGCAATTTACTGGTCTTTCCTTTAGTTTTTGTATTATTATGTTTCGGAATCTATCTTTGGTCTTTTGTTCTTGCAATTTGTAGCATTTGATTTTCTTGTTCACTATCGTTCTTTTCTTCTTGCATACGGTTTTCCTGTTTCAGAACTATTGTTAATAGGAAGTGGTCACTCCCTATCTCTGGTCCTCTTTTAACCGAAATATCTTTTACTTTATTCCACATTTCTTTGCTTACAGTAGTCAATTATGGATTTCTCATTCCAGCTTATTACTTGGCGTGTGATTTTATGTATTTCTTTCTTTTTAAAATGAGTATTTCCTATTTTAAATTCATTTTCTAAACAGAAATTTATAATTCTTGTTGTTATTTCTTTCTCTTTCCCCATGTTTACACCATTTGATTCCAAAATTTTCGTTTCCGACTCTTCCATTGATATTTCCCATTATTAGCTGTGTTCCTTCTAACTGTGATTTTGATTTTGTGAATCCTGATTAGTTTAATCGTGATCCTTTTGAATCATGATTTAAAAATTATATCAAGAAAACAACTTAAATAGTATAAACACCATCTAGCGTAATATCATAAACTGGTGTGTTTATGTATTGGTGTATACAAACTAATTTATTTTATTTTATAAATAATCTACTGTCGTGTCTTATAGTCAGCATATTAAAACTGGATCATATAGAAATATAAGAAAAATGTTGTTGGTAATATATGAAGTATGTTTCCTTAAAACAAATCTTTTATGTAACATATTTTCTTTGTTTTCAAAAATATGGTGAGTCATTACATTATTTTGTAGGAAAATCATATTTCCTTTGATGCAACAAACCCCACATTGATATATTTTTTTATGTTCGAAAATCGAAAACCTATTGTCGTTAGCCACTTTTAAATTTGTTCTGAAATGAATCTGTGTGATCACTCAAAATGGATGATTCAGAAGGGAAAGGGGACGGTTGTCTAGTGATCACAAAATGAGAAAGTGGGGATAACGAATAAGAAATGAGAAAACATACTTCTTCTTAATCATGATCACTTTGATGCTTTTGATTGTGAATCACAGCCCGAAGGAACACGGCTCTTATTATTTTATTCTTTGATCTATCTATTTCTAATTGTAGGTTTCTAAAAAAAATTTCTTTTCTTTTGTTTTCGCATCTTCGTTTGGTCCATATGCAACAATTAATGTAAATGCATTATTTATTTCTTCTTCTTTTATATTTATCGAAATAATTCTCTCGTTTATCATGTTTTCCCCGTCTGTAAGTTTGATTTTCTATTTTCTTCTCCGTTATTAGTAAAGCTACTCCTGCTTTAGCGTTTTCATCATTTGCGACCCCTGACCAGTACATCCAATATCCGTTGGGTAGTCTCATTAGTCCTTTTTTTTTCTTTGTTTCTGTTATACCTACATAGTTTAAATTTATCCTTCTCAATTCTTCTGTTACTTCATCTTACTTGTTTGTTAAACTTTTTACATTCCATGTACCAAATTTTATAACTTTCTCTTTGCCCTTTGTTTTCTTGTTCAATTCTTTTTCATTTGTAACTTGGATGTGGTGATTTCTTCCTTTTTTATGTTTTATTGTTTCCGTATTTCTATCCAAGTTCGTTGCTTTGGTTGTTGTATTATCGTCAGTTCGGTCTATTTTGTCTAGTTTTTTTTATTTGTCTTTTCTATTAGTTTTTCCTTTATTCTATCCCATATAAATTCCTTGTTTCCTATTATTAGTTTCTGGTACCCAATTTTTACTTTGTTCTTTTTATTTCTTTCGCACATTGCTATTTCCTTAAATTTATTTTGTATTTTCATTTCCTTTTTTGTCAATTCATTATTTATAAATATTTTTTCGGTTATATTTTTAAGTTTGTTTTTATTAGCCATGACCTTTTGTTTTTCCTGCCAGTTTGGTAGCTCTATCTTACATAGTTCAGGTCCTAAAGCGACCATACCCATGATTCTGGTCTCTACTTTTAATGCTTTTGTTATGAGATTCTCGATTTCCATTTTCGTATCTTCTTCACTTTCTTTGTTCATTTTTACTCCTGATATGACGATATTATTTTTAATTTTATCTCTTTCTAGTCTCTCAATATTTCCTTTTATGCATTTTAATTCGTTTTTAATATCCTTATTTTCCGCTCTTAAATTTTCATTATCTGTTTTTAGTTTATTTAATTCCCTTTGGTAACTTTTTTGTTCTATTTTTATTTCTTTGATATCTTTCATCACTTCTTTCATCATTACTATTAGGGTTTCTAGTTTATCTTCATCTTTTATACTATCTTTTGTTGGTTTTCTGATTGTTTTCTTACTTCTTTTTGTAATTTCTTTTAATTCTTTTTCCTGTCTCTTCCTTTTATTATCGACCGATATGTATTCATCACTATCCATTGTTATTGTCTTTATATTCCTTGCAAACATCTATATATTCTTCAGATCTCTTACTTTGTTTAGAAAAATAAAATTAAAAAAGCGCACACCGCTGGTTCTCACTTATACTTGTTCGTTCTTAGATTCTTAGGTAAATTTGTTCTTGCGAGTACGCTAACCTTGACTCACACTTGGTTTTTAAACTAATTTTGTCACAATATTCACTTAGATTCACTCTACTTTCTTTCACTTTCCGTTTTTATAAATGTTTTGAGCTTTTGTTTATATACGCGGACTCTCAACCGTTCTGTGGTAATATAATTCTGACAACTTTCGTTCCCTTTTAAAAGTAACATGATATTTAAACTCCTCAACAGACACTTCATTTATCACTTTATACATCACTTTTATATATTTTATTTTATTTTATCAGGTCACTTTGCACGTCACTAGTAAATTTTATACGAAATAAGGCTTGTGATTCGAGTAAACTTATCGCCGCACGTCTATACACTTTGACCGCCGCAACTCAACTCCCCTAACAAATAACTGAGAACAAATGCTGTTGGGTCTGGTATAGTTTACATATTCTTCTTTCAGGAAAAAAAGAACTGTTAGGACCTCTGACATGGTTTACATGTTGATTAATTCTTGCAAATCACTGAGAACAAATGCTGTTAGGTCTTTTGGTATAGTTTACATGTTGAGTATTAATAGTTCTCTCAGGAAAAAAATAAAAGTTAGAACGTCTGGCATGGTTTACATGTTGAGTTATCCTAACAAATAACTGAGAACAAATGCGGTTGGGTTTGGTATAGTTTACATATTGTTCTTTAAGGTAAAAAGAATTGTTAGGACCTCTAGCAGGGTTTACATGTTGATTAATTCTAACAAATCACTGAGAACACATGCTGTTAGGTCTTCTGGTATGGTTTACATATTGAGCATTAATAGTTCTCTCAGGAAAAAAGAACTGTTAGGACCTCTGGCATGGTTTACATGTAGAGTAATCCTAACAAATCACTGAGGACAAATGCTTTTGCCTTCTGGTATAGTTTGCATATTGATTACAAAGTGATTATTAATAGTTCTCTTAGGAAAAAAAAGAACTATCAGGACCTCTGTTTACATGCTGAGTAATCGTAACAAGTCACTGAGAACAAATGTTGTTAGGTTTTCTGGTATAGTTTACATATTGAGTATTAATAGTTCTCTCAGAAAAAAAGCAACTGCTGAGACCTCCGGCATGGTTTACATGTTGAGTAATCCTAAAAAATCACTGAGAACAAATGCTGTTAGGTCTTCTGGTATAGTTTACATATTGCGTATTAATAGTTCCCTCAGGAAAAAAAAGAACTTTTAGGACCTCTGGCAAGGTTTACATGTTGAGTAATTCTAACAAATCACTGAAAACAAATGCTGTTAGATCTTCTGGTACAGTTTACAATTTGAGTTATAATAGTTCTCTAAGGAAAAAAAAGAACTGCTAGGACCTCTGGCATGGTTTACATGTTTATAATTCCTAACAAATCACTGAGAACAAATGCCGTTAGGTATTTTGGTATAGTTTACATATTGAGTATTTATAGTTCTCTCAGAAAAAAAGAACTGTTGGGACCTCTAGCATGGTTTACATGTTGAGTAATTCTAATAAATCATTGAAAACAAATCCTGCTAGATCATCTGGTATACTTTACTTATTGAGTATTAAAAGTTTTCTCAGGAAGAAAAGCACTGTCAGGACTATTGACAAGGTTTACATGTTGAGTAATTCTAACAAATAACTGAGAACAAATGCTGTTAGGTCTTCTAGTAAAGTTTACATATTGCATATTAATAGTTCTCTCAGGAAAAAAAGAACTGTTAGGACCTCTGGCATGATTTACATGTTAAGCAATCCTAAAAAATCTGTTGTGGCCAGCACAATACCTCTCGCCACTTCCTTTTTTGGTTACATAAGTATAATAATAATAATAATAGTATTTATTTAGCATCAAGCTATATATACATACATAAACAATAAGAATATAAATATATAAACAAATCGTTTCAGGTACAAAAAGATACAATATAGTTTAACAATAATACAGGTACATACATAGTTTTACAGTAAATATAACTTTATTTCTTTAACAAACCTTTTAATACTATATGTTTTCATAACATTTGGTAACGTGTTATATTCTATCACAGCTTTGAAGAATATTGAGTTCTGTGCCCTTTTATGGTTTTTATGCTCTAGTATAAAATTATTAGCATTTCTAGTATTGTACTCATGTATAGTTTTAAATTTTACCAACACGTCTGTATAATAATTTGGCATTAAGCCTACATTTATTTTATGTATAAAAATTAGTGCTTTCATTTTTAAAAATTTATCTATTGGTAACCAATTTAATTTTTGTAACATTAATGTTATACTTGTATAACGATTGCAACCTAATAAAATCCTCATGGCCCTATTTTGTAATAACTGTAATCTTTGTTTATCGGAAGCATCACTTAAATAGAGAACTGTACTGCAAAAATGGAAATGTGGCAAAATAATAGTATTATAAACAATATAACAACTATAATTGGTTAAATATTTGCTAATTCTATACAAGAAAGATAATTTTTTTGAAATTTTTTTGCATAGATAATTTATGTAGTTTTTAAACTTTAATTTATCATCTATAGTAACACCTAAGTATTTCATTTCTATTACTATTTCAATGTAACAATTTCCCAACTTTATTTGGAAGTTAGTTTCTTTCCATTTAAATTTTAAACTATTACTTCCAATTAGCATTGCCTTTGTTTTATTAACATTTACTTTTAATTTATTACTTTGCATCCATAGTAATACTTGCTCAAGTTCTGTATTTATAGTAACTTGTACAGTATTTACACATTTGTTACTGAAATATATTACTGTATCATCAGCAAATAAATGTATTTTACAATTTTTAACAATTTTTATAATATCATTCACATACAGTATAAATAAAATTGGGCCCAAAATACTACCTTGTGGAACACCATTGTCATTAATTAATTCTGAAGATAAAGTTGCATTGCATTTCACTCTTTGTGTTCTGTTTGTAAGATAATTTTGAAACCATTTAAGTACTACACCCGTTATTCCCAATGCTTTTAATTTTTGTAATAATATATTTCT
The DNA here is from genome assembly GCA_951394225.1 of Harpalus rufipes. NCBI lineage: Eukaryota > Metazoa > Arthropoda > Insecta > Coleoptera > Carabidae > Harpalus > Harpalus rufipes. Next base: position 35,905,712 of record OX596275.1, read on the forward strand.
GTCAATTGTTTCAAATGCTCGCTGTAAATCAAGGAAAACTATAGCAGTAATGCAATCCTTATCATATTGCACTTGCCAGTCATTTAAAACATACTGAATAGCTGTTTCACAATTATGTTTGCTCCTGAAACCTGATTGAAACATTGATAATAAATTATTACTACTTATATATTCTGTTAACTGGTTGGAAACAATTTTTTCTAATATTTTGGCAATAGCTGGCAAAGTATTTATTGGTCTATACTGCTCTGGAGTTTGGGCTTCATTTACCTTTTTAATAGGGATTATTGTAGATTTTTTCAACATATTAGGAACTACACCTAGTTCCAAAGAACTATTAATTATATTAATTAGTGGATCTACAATTTCATCATAACATATATTTAACATTTTAACTGTAATATCATCTGGGCTACTTTTATTTGATAAAGAGAAAACAATATTTTTTAAAATATCTCTATCAACTAACTTAAATTCATTAAATGTACTTGTGCTACTTTCAATACTGCTATCAAAATTAACATGAGGAATCGAATCAGTAATTTCAATTATACTTTTAATATAAAAATTATTAAATGTTTCCGCTATTTCATTAACATCACTTATTACTTTATTATCAACTTTTAATTTACTATATTGTTCTTTAACTTTAGGAGATACAAGATTTTTTAACGTTTTCCACATTTCTTTAGGCTCATGTTTGTTAGAATCTATTTTTTGCTCATAATATTGACGTTTTGCACATCTTATTTCTTTAACAACTGTATTTCTACAATTTTTAAACTGATTCCAATCCTCATATGTTTCAGTAAATACAAATTTCTTAAATGCTAAATCCCTTGTCTTTATTAAATTCAATATATTATCTGTTATCCAAGGCTTTCGGTGTGAATTATTGTTCACTTGAATTTTACAAGTAACAGTATCTAATATATTTATCATTTCTGAATAAAAAACATTAAATTTATAATCTAAATTTTTTTCATTATAGTTAAACTTATTGCTTAGCTCTTTTACTTTATTTTGAAAAACTGTCACATTTGTTAAATCACTTCTTTTTGTCATAATTTGAGTGTTTGAATTATGTTCTACATTTAAATTTAATTCTATAAGAGAATGATTTCCTATTAATGGTATATGCAATTTATATTTAATAATGCAATAATTACTTATCACCAAGTCAATTAATGTTTTTTGCCCCATATAAGATATATTGGTAGGCTCATTTATATGTTGTTTTAGACCATTGTTATTTAAACAAACTTTTAACCTATTTGGATAAGTTGAATTTGAATTATAGTTTATATTAAAATCACCTACTAATATGACTGGACAAGATTGTTGGGTTAAATAATTTTCACATACATCTTCAATAAACTCTAAAAAGACTTTGTCAGAACTGTTCGGTGAATGATATACTACCCCTATTATATAACTGCCTTTAGTAAATACAACTTTTATAAAAATACACCAGTAATTCATTTGTACAAAATAAGTTTTAACCACCGTATACTTTATATTGTCTCTAATGTATATTAGCACACCACCAGTTGCTCTACTAATCGAATCAAGTCTAATGGTTTTATAGTTAAATACATTAATTTCAAAATCATCTATATCATTTGTTAAATGAGTTTCCGTTAAACATATTAACAAAGGGTTTTTACTAACTAGAAAATCGTTTATCTCATCGTAGTGTGCTATCACACTCTGTGCATTTTGGACATAAATATAATTCTCACTTTCAGACTTCTTTGATTGCTATTTTGGAACTGTAGCATAGTTTGTCTTTTGCTGTTGTATTTTTAATTTATTTAGGTACACTTCACAATTTTTGTCAAAACTAGAGTGATCAATATTAAAGTTTAAGTTAAACCTGTTATTAGCACTAACACAATTTACACATCTTACTGCTCCATTTCGACAATTCCTTGTGTCATGTTCCTTAGATGCACATTTTCCACAACTTGCTTCATTTGTACAATTCACAGCCTTGTGGAAATATCCATTACATTTGAAACATCGAAGTATACTGAAAAATTCATAAACTTTGCAACTGGCCCATCCAATACTTAAATATTTCTCCTTTATTAATACTTTTAAAGTTTCAGGATCCACCTTGGCAATCATAGATAAACCATATTTTGTTTCGTATATGGTTTTAATTTCAATAATATTCTTATTTTGTTGCAAAAAATGGTTTTGTTTATAAACACACTCCATAACCTCTCTTTCTGACATATGCGCACGGATACCAACAACTTTTATGTACGGATCTTTTTTTACTGGAACATTAACCTTAAGATTACTGCTTAATTTCGTTTCAATGCTTTCTTTTAATTTATTTATATCTTCTTTATTATTACATTCAACTTCAATCTTCCCATTGTGTAATGTTTTGATTTTCTTTATTCCTATATTTAATTCAGCTGGGTTAATGTCCTTTTGAAGTATTTTTATAACATCTTCTTTACAATTATTATTACCTTTTGTTACTATTATAGTATCTTTATGTACATTCCTATTTAAATTATTTCTAACTACTTTTTCATACGTAGGCTTGGAGTTGTAGGTTACCTTATTGGATTGTTTATTTTCTTCCTGTTGCACCATTGTTCTTTGGCCAGTATTTAATATTTCTATTACTTTATCTATTCGTTGTATGACATTTTCTGCTAAATCTGCTTCACCGATTAATTTATTAATTTTTGGTGAACACATGTCACAGTACCATTTTACTATCGATCCAAGTTCAATAATCATTTTATATTGTTTATTTGTTATATTAACACAATTTGCATGCATCCATTTTTTACAGATGCCTTCACATATTAAAATATTTTCGTTAGTTTTACATATTTCTTCACAAATATTGCACTTTTTTTCAATTCCACCATTATCATCCGCCATCTTAAAACTTACTTTCGTAAGGGCGCGAACAGTCATGTTACATTGTTGGCCTTGACAAGCAGATGTGGGGGCCCGTTTCAGAATGATAATTAGTCAGTATGTTTCATTCAGAATTTCAAGATTTTCTAAATACACGTAGTTAATTTGTCACCAGGAGTGTGGAATTTACTTGTCGAGGAAAATAAACCATATGGAATTGGAAAATCACTAAATTTAGAATGAGAAATTATGATACATCTATATACATAATTACTAGCTATCATTCTGACATGAGTCCCCATATCTGCTTGTCAAGGCGCCCTATTGTATTTAACATTTCTTGTATACCTACATTCTACACCAAAAATTGTACTTACATATATCTATTCCTTATATTTAGATTGTTTAATTTTAAATTCATTATATGAAGAAATTTTGTCCTCTTCTAATTTTTCGAAATGTTTCCAATTCATTGTCAGGATTGACTGAATTTTTGAAGGATATATGTAATAGACCTATAATCTTAAATATTTAACTACTAATACATTAAGAAATAATATAATGTATATGTACTTCCCAGAAAAACTCTTTAGTAATATCTATGAATTTCTGACACTGACATTTATCTGTCAGTTACAAACAGTTCAACTGGTCAACTATTTTCCATGGCATCCTTTCGGCTGTAAAATTTATTATAACGTTATTTTATTTATTATATTTCTTTTATCTCTAAATCCATAGAATATATAATAAAATATTTAAATGTATCAGATAAAGAATTTAATTTTCTTTAATATTACCAAGAAAAATTTTCAAAAAATATTATTTAGAAGATTTTTTTTCAAGAATCTTCTACTTCCGGTTGTCCAATTGTTACCAAAACCTTTTCAGATCTTCCCATGAATGTCCGATTGGAAAATACGTAATTAAACAATTTTTAAGTCTTATAGTTTTTGAGTAATCGTCCTTCCAACATCCTACATACATACACACACACATACATCCACACACACACACACACACACACACACACACACACACACACACACACACACACAGACATCATCGTAAAAATGTGAAAATCGGATTGTAGGGACCTTAAAACGTGCTTATTCAATAAAATATGGATATGTGATTTTTAGCATGAATGCAATACCTCTCTTAGCGAGAGGTAAAAATCACAGAGATAAAATGCTGTTGGGTTTGGTATAGTTTATATATTGAGTATTAATAGTTCTCTAAGAAAAAAATAACTGTCAGGACCTGTGGCAAGGGTTATATATTGAGTTATATATGGTATAGTTTACATATTGAGTATTAATAGTTCTCTCAGAAAAAAAGAACTGTTAGGACCTCTGGCATGGTTTCATATTGAGTAATCCTAACAAATTACTGAGAACAAATGCTGTTAGGTCTTCTAGTATAGTTTACAAATTGCGTATTAATAGTTGTCTCAGGAAAATAAACTCTTAGGACCTCTGGCATGGTTTACATGTTGAGTAATTCTAACAAATCACTGAGAACAAATTCTGTTAAAACATCTGGTATAATTTACAGATTGAGTATTAATAGTTCTCTCAGGAAGAAAAAAGAACTGTTAGGACCTGTGGCATAGTTTACATGTTGAGTAATTCTAACAAATCACTAAGAACAAATGCTGTTAGGTCTTCTGGTATAGTTTACATAATGAGTATTAATAGTTCTCTCAGGAAAAAATCTGATGTGGCCAGCACATAACCTCTCGCCGTATATTTTACCTGGCTGTATGCATAAAGCAAAGAATATTTTTATAAATACAAATAATATATTCATATAAATCTATGACGTATAAACTTCTTTATTATTCAATAATAGCATGTCTCAACATAAAGATATTTACCATAAATTATGTTACAATAAATTACAAAGTAGAGCTTACCATATATAAATATTAGGCTGGTAACAGCAATTTTCAATTCGAACAACTTTGTTTACTTTCTCTTCATATTCTTCTAGTAAAAACATTAATTTTGGGCGGTCTAAAATGTATATATCTGGATTGTGCATCTATTCTTACATATCTTCTTTTACATTTTATTTTATCATACTTGTTATATATAAATAACCTTAATTCCCTTTAATAAAGTGACGGATAGATTGCACTCCGATTATTCTTATATCGATGTGTAGTTTTGTCAATATTTACAACTTACTTGAGAAGAATTTGATAGCTTTTTCGCAATTCAAAGTTACTCTAGTCTACAGTACTGGTGTACATTGTCCCATAATGTTTGAAACAAATTTAAGTCCTTCAACCTAGACTTGTCATCTCCATAATAGTCACAGATCAAGAATTACGGGATTCTCTAAATACATTTTTCTTTCATTACTCATTATTTCTGACACTGACATTTATCTGTCAGTTACAAATAATTTAAATTTGCAACTATTTTTCATGGCATCCTTTCGGTTGTAAAATTAATTACAACATTATTTTATATATTATATTCCTTTTATCTCTAAATCTATAAAATATGTATAAAAATATTTAAATGTATCAGAAAGAGAATTTATTTTTCTTTAATATTATCAAGAAAAATTTTCAAAAAATAATATTTAGAAGATTTTTTTTCAAGAATCTTCTACTTCCGGTTGTCCAATTATTACCAAAACCTTTTCAGATCTTCCCATGAATGTCCGATTGGGAAATACGTTGTTAAACTATTTTTAAGTCTTATAGTTTTTGAGTAACCGTCCTTCCAACATCCCACACACACACATCCACACACACACACACACACACACACACACAGACATCATCGTAAAAATGTTAAAATCGGATTGTAGGAACCTTAAAACGTGCTTATTCAATAAAATCTGGATATGCGATTTTTAGCATGAATCCAATACCTCTCTTAGCGAGAGGTAAAAAGAACTGCCTGGAACTCTTGACATGATTTACATGTTGAGTAATCCTAACAAGTCACTGAGAACAAATGCATTTAGGTGTTCTGATATAGCGTACATATTAAGTATTAGTAATACTATCAGAAAATAAAGAACAGTTACGACCTCTGGCATGGTGTACATGTTGAGTTATCCTAACAAATCTCTGAGAGAAAACGCTGTTAGGTCTTCTGATATAGTGTAAGTATTGAGTGTAAATAGTCCTCTCAGGAACAAAGAACTGTCAGGACCTCTGGTATGGTTTACATGTTGAGTAATACTAACAAATCACTTAGAAAAAATGTAGTTAGTTTTTTTATTATAGTGTACATTTTGAGTATTAACAGTTGTCCCAGGAAAAAAAACTATTAGTACCTATGACATGATTTACATGATGTTGAGTATTCCTAACTAACACCGAGAAGAAATGCTGTTGGGTCTTCTGGTACAGTTTCCCAGTAGTGTGTTAATACTTCTCTCAGGAAAAAAAGAACTGGTAGGACCTCTGGCATGGTTTACTTGTTGAATAATCGTAACAAATCACTGAGAACAAATACTGTTAGGTCTTCTGGTATAGTTTACATATTGTGTATTAATAGCTCACTCAGGAAAAAAAAACTGTTAGGACCTGTGGCATGGATTAAATGTTGAATAATCCTAACAAATCACTGATAAAAATGCTGTTAGGTCTTCTGGTATAGTTTACATATTGAGTATTAATAGTTCTCTCAGAAAAAATAGAACTGTTAGGACCTCTGGCATGGTTTACATGTTGAGTAATCCTAACATATCACTGAGAACAAATGCTATTAGGTCTTCTAGTATAGTTTACATATTGCGTATTAACAGTTCTCTCAGAAAAAAAAGAACTGTTAGGACCTCCGGCATGGTTTACATGTTGAGTAATCCTAACAAATCACTGAGAACAAATGCTATTAGTTCTCCTAGTATAGTGTACATTTTCAGTATTAACTGCTCTCTGAGGAAAAAAAGAAATGTCAGGACCTTTGACATGGTTTACATGTTGAGTTATCCTAACAAATAATTGAGAACAAATGCTGTTACGTCTTCTGATATAGTTTACATATTGCGTATTAACAGTTCTCTCAGAAAAAAAAAATTTAATGGACCTCTGGCATGGTTTACATGTTGGGTAATTCTAACAAATCACTGAAAACAAATGCTGTTAGGTCTTCTGGTATAGTTTACATATTGAGTATTAATAGTTCTGTCAGGAAGAAAAAGAACTGTGAAGACTTTTGACATGGTTTACATGTTGAGTTATCCTAACAAATAATTGAGAACAAATGCTGTTGGGTCTGGTATGGTTTATATATTGTTCGTTCAGGAAAAAAAGAAATGTTAGGACCTCTGGCATGGTTTACATGTTGAGTAATCCTAACAAATCACTGAGAACAAAAAAATGCTGTTAGCTCTTCTGGTATAGTCTACATATTGCATATTAAAAGTTCTCTCAGGAAAAAAAAGAACTGTTAGGACCTTTGGCATGGTTTACATGTTGGGTAACCCTAACAAATCACTGAGAACAAATGCTGTTAGGTCTTCTGGAATAGTTTACATATTGAGTATTAATAGTCCTCTCAGGAAAAAATCTGATGTGGCCAGCACATAACCTCTCGCCGTATATTTTACCTGGCTGTATGCATAAAGCAAAGAATATTTTTATAAATACAAATAATATATTCATATAAATCTATGACGTTTAAACTTCTTTATTATTCAATAATAGCATGTCTCAACATAAAGATATTTTACCATAAATTATATTACAATAAATTACAAAGTAGAGTTTACCATATATAAATATTAGGCTGGTAACAGCAATTTTCAATTCGAACAACCTTGTTTACTTTCTCTTTATATTCTTCTAGTAAAAACATTAATTTTGGGCGGTCTAAAATGTATATATCTGGATTGTGCATCTATTCTTATATATCTTCTTTTACATTTTATTTTTTCATACTTGTTATATCTAAATAACCTTAATTCCCTTTAATAAAGTGACGGATAGATTGCACTCCGATTATTCTTATATCGATGTGTAATTTTGTCAATATTTACAACTTACTTGAGAAGAATTTGATAGCTTTTTCGCAATTCAAAGTTACTCTAGTCTACAGTACTGGTGTACATTGTCCCATAATGTTTGAAACAAATTTAAGTCCTTCAACCTAGACTTGTCATCTCCATAATAGTCACAGATCAAGAATTAAGGGATTCTCCAAATACATTTTTCTTTCATTACTCATTATTTCTGTCAGTTGCAAATAATTTAAATTTGCAACTATTTTTCATGGCATCCTTTCGGTTGTAAAATTAATTACATTATTTTATATATTATATTCCTTTTATCTCTAAATCTATAAAATATGTATAAAAATATTTAAATGTATCAGAAAGAGAATTTATTTTTCTTTAATATTATCAAGAAAAAATTTCAAAAAATAATATTTAGAAGATTTTTTTTCAAGAATCTTCTACTTCCGGTTGTCCAATTGTTACCAAAACCTTTTCAGATCTTCCCATGAATGTCCGATTGGGAAATACGTTGTTAAACAAATTTTAAGTCTTATAGTTTTTGAGTAACCGTCCTTCCAACATCCCACACACACACATCCACACACACACACACACACACACACACACACACACACACACACAGACATCATCGTAAAAATGTTAAAATCGGATTGTAGGGACCTTAAAACGTGCTTATTCAATAAAATCTGGATATGCGATTTTTAGCATGAATCCAATACCTCTCTTAGCGAGAGGTAAAAAAGAACTGATAGGACTTCTGACATGGTTTACATGTTGAGTAATCGTAACAAGACACTGACAACAAATGCTGTTAGGTCTTCTGGTATAGTTTATATATTGAGTATTAATAGTTTTCTCAGGAAAAAAGAACTATTAGGACCTCTGGCATGGTTTCATATTGAGTAATCCTAACAAATTACTGAAAACAAATACTCTTAGGTCTTCTAGTATAGTTTACAGATTGAGTATTAATAGTTCTCCCAGGAAAAAAAAGCACTGTTAGGACCTCTGACATGGTTTACATGTTGAGTAATCCTAACTAGTAACTGAGAACATATACTGTTAGGTCTTCTGGTATACTTTACTTATTGAGTATTAAAATTTTTCTCAGGAAGAAAAGAGAACTATTAGGCCCTGTGGCATGGTTCACATGTTGAGTTATCCTAACAAATCACTGAGAACAAATGCTGTTAAGTCTTCTGGTATAATTTACAGATGGAGTATTAATAGTTCTCTCATTAAAAATAGAACTGTTGGCACACTTAACACGGTTTACATGTTGAGTAATCCTAACAAATCACTGAGGACAAATGGTGTCGCTTTCTGGTATAGTTTGCATATTAATAACAAATTGAGTATTAATAGATTTCTCAGGAAGGAAAAGAACTGTCAGGACCTTTGACATCGTTTACATGTTGAATAATCGTAACAAGTCACTGTGAAAAAGTGTTGTTAGATCTTCTGGTATAGTTTACAAATTAAGTGTTAATAGTTCTCGCAGGAAAAAAAGAACTGTTAGGACTTCTTGCATGGTTTACATGTTGAGTAATCCTAACAAATCACTGAGAAGAAATGTTGTATGTTCTTCTGGTATAGTTTACATATTGAGTATTAATAGTTCTCTCAGGAAAAAAAAAACTATTAGGACCTCTGGCATGGTTTACATGTTGAGAAATCCTAACAAATCACTGAGAACAATTGCTGTTAGGTCTTCTGGTATAGTTTAAATATTGAGTATTAATAGTTCTTTCAGGATAAAAAAAGAACTGCTAGAACCTCTGGCATGGTTTGCATGTTGAGTAATCCTAACAAATCACTGAGAACAAATGCTGTTAGGGCTTCTTTCATAGTTTACATATTGGGTATTAATAGTTCTCTCTGGAAAAAAGGACCGTTGGCATCGTTGACATGGTTTACATGTTGAGTAATCCTACCAAATAACTGAAGACAAATGCTGTTGCTTTCTGATATAGTTTGCATATTGATTACAAATCGATTATTAATAGATCTCTCAGGAAGAAAAAGAACTGTTAGGATTTGTACCATCGTTTACATGTTGAATAATCCTAACAAATCACTGAGAACAAATGCTGTTAGATATTCTGATATAGTGTACATATTGATTATTAATAGTTCTCTCAGGAAAAAAAATAGATCTGTCAGGATTTAAATGTTGAGTAATCGGAACAAGTCACGGAGAACAAATGCATTTAGATCTTCTGATATAGTTTACATATTGAATATTAGTAGTTCTTTCAGGAAAAAAAAGAAATGTTAGGACCTCTGGCATGGTTTACATGTTGAGTAATCCTAACAAATCACTGAGAACAAATGCATTTAGGTCTTCTGATATAGTGTACATATTGAGTATTAATTATACTCTCAGAAAATAAATAACAGTTACGACCTCTGGCATGGTGTACATTTTGAGTATTAATAGTTCTCTCCGAGAAAATATGAATTGTCAGGACCTCTTACATGGTTTACATGTTGAGTTATCCTAACAAATCACTGAGAACAAATGTTGTTAGTTCTTCTGGTATAGTTTACATACTGAGTATTACTCGTTCTCTCAGAAAAAAAGAACTGTTAGGACCTCTGGCATGGTTTACATTTTGAGTAATCCTAACAAATCACTGAGAACAAATGCATTTAGGTCTTCTGATATAGTGTACATATTGAGTATTAATAATACTCTCAGAAAATAAAGAACAGTTACGACCTCTGGCATGGTGTACATTTTGAGTAATCCTAACAAGTCATTGACAGAAAATGTTGTTAGTTCTTCTGGTATAGGTTACATATTGAGTATCAATAGTTCTCTCTGGAAAAAACAGAAATGTTAGGACTTCTGATATGGTGTACACCATTGAGTGTAAATAGTCCGGTCAGGAAAAAATGAACTGTTAGGACCTCTGACATGGTTTATATGTTGAGTAATCGTAACAAGTCATTGACAACAAATGCTGTTAGGTCTTCTGGTATAGTTTACATATTGAGTATTAATAGTTCCCTCATGAAAAAAAAAACAACTGTTAGGACCTCTGGCATGGTTTACATGTTGATTAATCCTAACAAATCACTGAGAACATATGCTGTTAAGTCTTCTGGTATAGTTTACATATTGAGTATTAATAGTCCTATTATTTGCAGATGATCTAAAAAAAATCAAAAGTATAAAATCAATTTCAGATATTAATGATTTACAAAATTGTCTGAACAGTATATATGAATGGTGCCTTAATAATGATATTTATCTTAATCCTATTAAATGTAAGTCTATTGGTTTTTCTAGACAAAAACAACCTATGATTAATACTTATTCATTAAATGGAGTAAATCTTGAAATAGTAAAATCAATTAGAGACTTGGGGGTGATTTTTGATTCTAAGTTGAATTTTGATGAGCATACGGACAAAACTATTAATAAATCAATTCAACTACTGGGTTTTATCAGAAGAACATGCCAAGATTTCCGTTCAGTTTCAACCATTAAAGTTTTATATTTACTCTTAGTTCGTCCCATTTTGTTATTTGCGTCTATTATCTGGTCGCCATATTTTCAATTGCATATAAAAAGATTTGAGACGGTTCAACACAAATTTTTCAGAATAGCGGCAACAAGAATGAAACTTCCTGACCCCTTCATTGCACATAATTACTCCAATATATCTTCTATGCTAAACATCCCATCTTTAGAATCATTGCGTGAATCAAGCGACGTTAAATTCATTTATAAACTTTGTAATAGTATCATAGATAGCCCTGCATTGCTAAATGAATTGAGATTTAAGGTTCCTCTAAGAAATTCAAGGCAAAAGCCTATATTCGTGCTAAATTGCTATAAGTCTCTATATACTGGAAATAACCCCTTAACGAGAATGTGTAAGACAATTAATGATCTGGATATTGATATATTTAATATGAAAATGTATGATCTACTTAAAGTTATAAATAACAAAGTCCTGTCTTACGAGTGATATTATTATGTTGTTTTGTTTTGTGGTAAAATGTATTACTCAGATTTATATATATTTTCTTTTTTTTGTTATTTAATTTTGTAAAATTGGACATTATGTCCGTGTATTGGAAATAAATAAATAAATAGTTCTTTTAGGAAAAAAATACTGGTAGTACCTCTGGCATGGTTTACATGTTGAGTAATCCTAACTAGTCACCGAGAACATATGCTGTTAGGTCTTTTGGTATACTTTACTTATTGAGTATTGAAAGTTCTCTCAGGAAGAAAAAAGACGGTTATGACCTGTGGCATGGTTTACATGTTGAGTTATCCTAACAAATCACTGAGAACAAATGCTGTTATGTCTTCTGGTATAATTTACAGATTGAGTATACTAATAGTTCTCTCATTTAAAAAAGAACTGTTGGCACACTTAACATTGTTTACATGTTGAGTAATCCTAACAAATCACTGAAGACAAATGCTGTCGCCTGCTGGTGTGGTTTGCATATTGATAACAAATTGAGTATTAATAGATCTCTTAGGAAGGAAAAAAACTGTTAGTACTTCTACCGTCGTTTACATGTTGAATAATCCTGACAAATTACTGAGAGCAAATGCTGATAGATCTTGTGATATAGTGTACATATTGAGTATTAATAGTTCTCTCCGAGAAAATATGAATTGTCAGGACCTCTTACATGGTTTACATGTTCAGTTATCCTAACAAATCACTGAGAACAAATGTTGTTAGTTCTTCTGGTATAGTTTACATACTGAGTATTACTCGTTCTCTCAGAAAAAAAGAACTGTTAGGACCTCTGGCATGGTTTACATTTTGAGTAATCCTAACAAATCACTGAGAACAAATGCATTTAGGTCTTCTGGTATAGTTTACATATTGAGTATCAATAGTTCTCTCTGGAAAAAACAGAACTGTTAGGACTTCTGATATGGTGTACACCATTGAGTGTAAATAGTTCGGTCAGGAAAAAATCAACTGTTAGGACCTCTGACATGGTTTACATGTTGAGTAATCGTAACAAGTCATTGACAACAAATGCTGTTAGGTCTTCTGGTATAGTTTACATATTGAGTATTAATAGTTCCCTCATGAAAAAAAAAACAACTGTTAGGACCTCTGGCATGGTTTACATGTTGATTAATCCTAACAAATCACTGAGAACATTTGCTGTTAAGTCTTCTGGTATAGTTTACATATTGAGTATTAATAGTTCTCTCAGAAAAAAAGTACTGTTAGGACTTCTGGCATGGTTTACATGTTTAGTAATCCTAACAAATCACTGAGAACAAATGCTGTTAAGTCTTCTGGTATAATTTACAGATTGAGTATTAATAGTTCTCTCAGGAAAAAAAGAACTGTTAGAACTTAGATATATTGAACATCTCACCAAATCAATTGCTCATGCCGCACATAATTCAATAATAAAACAAAGAGCAAAAATAAATACTCAGGAACGTGTACCAAACCATATCATACACTTAATTAAAGAAAAATCAAAACTAAGACGATTATGGCAAAATACACGGGACGCACAATGTAAACATAAGCTAAATCGAGTAACCAGACAAGTTAAATGGGAAATAGATAATTTTCGTTTAAATTTACATAAGACATATGTGGAAGAATTAGAACCAGGTAGCCCACATATGTGGAAAGCAACAAAACGAAACCTTAAGAAAACACAACCAATTGCAACAATAAAAATTGAAGGAAAATATTATGCAACCGACGAAGAAAAATTTGAAGTACTATCAGAACACCTAGAAAACACATTTAAAATAGACATAAATGAAGAAAATATACCACTTATAAATGATACGTTATAAAAACATGAAAATGAAAAGAGAAAACATAATACTTATGACTTCGACAAAACAACAACAGATGAAATACACACACTCATACATAACCTACCTAACAAAAAAAACTCCTGGACACGATCTTACCCCAAATATAGTTCTTAAAATTTTTACTGAAAAAGCATTAATCATCATAACAAAAATACTCAATTCCTGCCTTCGCATTGGATACTTCCCTAAAACCTGGAAACATGCACATATAATACTATTTCCGAAAGCTGGAAAAGAAAACTCCTCACCTTCAAGCTACAGACCGATAAGCCTGTTACCAACAATGGCCAAACTGCTCGAAAAAGTGATACAATCCAGACTAATCAAAATAATTGATGAAATACCAACAATACAGTTTGGATGGTTCACCAACTTACACGAGTATCAGAATTAATAACAAAAGGATATGAAAAACTGTTGTATACAGCAGTAGCATTTTTAGATATCAAGCAAGCTTTCGATAAGGTATGGATTAATGGACTCAAATATAAAATATTAAAACTAAACATCCCACAATATCTAGTAAATATAATTTTTTCATTTCTCGAAAATCGAACATTTGCTACTAAAATTAACTCAACAATATCTGAAACTAAACCAATATCCGCCGGAGTACCGCAAGGATCCGTGCTTGGACCAATATTATTTAACATTTTCATGAATGATTTTCCTAAGTCCCAATCATGTGAAACTGAAATGTATGCTGACGACACAGCAATAATAAGCCAAAACAAAAATGTAGATATAACTGTCGAAAATCTACAAACTTTTCTAAACATTGCAATGAACTGGTTTAAAAAGTGGTCTCTTACTTTAAATGCAAATAAATGTGAAGCAAAAATATTCACACTTAGAAGACAAAAACCCACAACACAACTTACAATTGAAGAAAAAACGATCCCATGGAATCCTGACGACAGTGCAATAAAATACTTGGGTGTATATCTAGATACAAGATTAACTTGGAAACACCACATAACCGTCAAACTAAAACAATGCTACGAAAGACTTGGCATGCTGTACCCACTTATAAACAGAAAATCTGCGCTAAAGCTAAAATGCTCATTACTAATATATAAATCAATATTAAGACCAATTATAACATATGGATGCAGTTTATGGTATGGTGCTAGCAAAAAATTATTAAATAAAGTCCAAATTACGCAAAACAAAAAATAAAGCATAATAATCAAGGCCCCGTGGTACGTACGGAATAACCAAATTCACAAAGAGCTAGGAATATCTCCAATAAAGGAATTTATAAAAAAATTAACTAAGAAGTATATAAATACAATCCATTTATGTCCAGGGGCATCACATTACAAGCTAGGGCAGCGTAGCTAAACCACACGACTGAAAAAGAGACTCGCCCAAGACGTCCTGACAACAAGCGAAGAATATGAATAGAAACAAATGAACACAATAAAAAAACAATAAATAAATGTATTATGTTACAATTTTAAATAATGTTATGTACCTAATTGATAATCATTCTTACAACACTACCATGTATAATACTGTGTGTATTGATCTGGTTACAATAAATGAGAAACGAAAAGAAAATAAAGAACAGTTACGACCTTTGGCATGGTGTACATGTTGAGTAATCCTAACAAATAAGTGAGAGCAAACGCTGTTAGGTCTTCTGGTATAGTTTACATATTGAGTATTAATAGTTCTCTCGGAAAAAATAACTATTAGGACCTATGGCATGGTTTACATGTTGAGTTATCCTAACAAATCACAGAGAACAAAAAATGTTGTTAGTTCTTCTGGTATAGTTTACATATTAAGTATTAATAGTTCTCTTAGAATAAAAGAACTGTTAGGACCTCTGGCATGGTTTATATGTAGAATAATCCTAACAAATCACTGAGGACAAATCCTGCTAGGTCTTCTGGTATAGTTTACAAATTGCGTATTAATAGTTCTCTCAGGAAAAAAAAGCAACGACCTCTGGCATGGTTTACATGTTGAGTAATCCTAACAAATCACTGAGAACAAATTCTGTTAGGTCTTATGGTATAGTTTACATATTGAGTATTAATAGTTCTCTCAAAAAGAATAACAATTGTGAAGGCTTTTGACATGGTTTACAAGTTGAGTTACCCTAAAAAATAACTGAGAACAAATGCTGTTAAGTCTGGTATAGTTTACATATTCTTCTTTCAGGAAAAAAAAGAACTGTTAGGACCTCTGGCATGTTTTACATGTTGAGTAATCCTAACAAATCACTGAGAACAAATGCTGTTAGCTTTTCTGGCATAGTTTACATGTTGAATATTAGTAGTTCTCTCAGGAAAAAAAGAACTGTTAGGACTTCTGACATGGTTTACATGTTGAGTAATCGTAACAAGACACTGGCAACAAATGCTGTTAGGTCTTCTGGTATAGTTTACATATTGAGTATTAATAGTTCTCTCAGGAAAAAAAATGCCAAGAATTCTGACATGATTTACATGTTGAGTAATCCTAACAAGTCACTTATAACAAATGCATTTAGGTCATCTCGTATAGTTTACATATTGTGTATTAATAGTTCTCTCAGGAAGAAAAAGAACTGTAAAGGCTTTTGACATGGTTTACATGTTGAGTTCCCCAAAAAAATAACTGGTGGGTCTGGTATAGTTTACATATTCTTCTTTCAGGAAAAAAATGAACTGTTAGGACCTCTGGCATGGTTTACATGTTGATTAATTCTAACAAATCACTGAGAACAAGTGCTGTTAGGTCTTCTGATATAGTTTACATATTGGGTATTAATAGCTCACTCAGGAAAAAAGAACTGTTAGGACCTCTGGCATGGTTTACATGTTGAGTAATCTTAGCAAATCACTGAGAACAAATGCTGTTAGGACTTTTGGTATAGTTTACATATTGCATGGTTTACATGTTGAGTAATCCTAACAAATCACTGAGAACTAATGCTGTTAAGTCTTCTGGTATAATTTACATATTATGTATTAATAGTTGTCTCAGGAAAAGAAGAACTGTTAGGATCTGTGGCATGGTTTACATGTTGAGTTGTTCTAACAAATCACTGAGAAAAATTCTTTTAAGTCTTCTGGTATAGTTTACATATTGAGTATTAATAGTTTTCTCAGGAAAAAAAGAACTGCCAAAAACTCTGACATGATTTACATGTTGAGTAATCCTAACAAGTCACTGAGAACAAAGGCATTAAGGTCTTCTGATATAGTGTACATAATGAGTATTAATAATACTCTCAGAAAATAAAGAACAGTTATGACCTCTGGCATGGTGTACATGTTGAGTAATCCTAACAAATCACTGAGAGCAAACGCTGTTAGGTCTTTTGATATAGTGTACATAATGAGTGTAAATTGTCTTCTCAGGAAAAAATGAACTGTTAGGTTCTCTGGCATGGTTTACATGATGAGAAATTCTAACAAATCACTGAGAACAAATGCTGTTAGGTTTTCCGGTACAGTGTACATTTTGAGCATTAATAGTTCTCTCTGGAATAAAGAACTGTTAGGACCTTTGGTATGGTTTACATGTTAAGTAATACTAACAAATCACTGAGAAGAAATGTAGTTAGTTTTTACCATCCGTGATCTTAAGGTAAGGAAGGTGTTGTCTTTGGTCAAAAAATTCAATGATGAGTTTTTAGTGTATAAGCATGTTTTAGGGTCCCTATGATACGATTTCACCATTTTTACGATGATGTCTGTATGTGTATGTTTGTGTGTGTGTGTGCGTGTGTGTGTGTGTGTCTGTGTGTGTTTGACGAAAGTTTCGGATCGCATAACTTCAATATCACGATTCAAAAATTTATATTTTTTTCGTATTCCTCAAGTTTACATCCAGAAGAACAACTGATTAGATTTTGGTTATAATTGGTGAACCGGGAGTAGCTTCATTTGAACATTAGTTTGGTTCACGAAAGATGACAATTCAAGGTCATTTGTTCGAAGAAAGAATAAACAACATTTTATATAGCGGTAGGTATTGCAACATTATGTGTTAGAAAGAGATAGATTATTTGACGTATGTCTACGTGACTTATGCTATATGACAGATGTACGTTCCATATTCACATTGCTCTCTAACACTCTAAAACTAATAGGAACGTATGTCGATGAGTTGCTGGTATGCAATTATCTATTGAACTGCCCTCTACGTTAAAGCAAATCCAGTGGCGGAGTTTGTTTTTTGAATTTGACGCACGATTTGACGTTTAATCAAAATCAACGAATAAGTTTCTAATTTTGTTCCACGATTTTATTGAACATAATCATGGGAGAGAAAGGAAAAGTTTTGCGAAGGCAAGCTATCAATTTGTGCATAATGAACACGAATATTTTCAACGGGAAACAGAAAATAATGGACCATTATATCTTCATCAGGTGCAGCAGGTAATATATGTGAATACATTTTTTTAATTTCTTTGAAAATTGAAATTGCTAGACAAAAAAAGGTTTCATGATTAAAACCACAGTAAACAGGGTATTAAAACGTGTTTTCCGACGACCACTATGAAAAGTACATAAATTCACACGCTAAACTATTACTGAAAGTTGGTCATTGCACATCACTAGCAATGCTGTGTGATATGAAAGCTCGTTAGCCAATCAGATGCGTCCGCAACTGTGTGATATGATTTTATCATACGCTACGATAACTGAGCGAAATAATCTAAAAAATTGTATTTAAAAGTTTGACAGTTGCAGATGTCTATCTGTTTGTCTGTGTCTGTCTGTCTGTCTGTCTGTCTCTGTCTGCCTGTCTCTGTCTTTTTGTCTCTGTTTGTCTGTCTCTGTATGTCTGTCTGTCTCTGTCTATCTGTCTGTCTAACTGTCTCTGTCTGTCTGTCCGTCTGTCTGTCTGTCTCTGTCTGTGTGTCTTTGTCTATCTGTCTCTGTCTGTCTGTCTCTGTCTGTCTGTGTCTGTCTGTCTCTGTCTGTCTGTGTCTGTCTGTCTGTGTCTGTCTGTGTCTGTCTGTGTCTGTCTGTCTGTCTCTGTCTGACTATCTTTGTCTGTCTGTGTCTGTCTGTCTCTGTCTGACTATCTTTGTCTGTCTGTGTCTGTCTGTGTCTGTCTGTCTGTCTGTCTGTGTCTGTCTGTATGTGTCTGTCTGTATGTGTCTGTCTGTCTGTGTCTGTCTGTGTTTGTCTATGTCTGTCTGTGTCTGTCTGTGTCTGTCTGTCTGTCTCTGTCTGTCTGTCTCTGTCTGTCTGTCTCTGTCTGTCTGTCTCTGTCTGTCTGTGTCTGTCTGTGTCTGTCTGTGTCTGTCTGTCTGTGTCTGTCTGTGTCTGTCTGTGTCTGTCTGTGTCTGTCTGTGTCTGTCTGTGTCTGTCTGTCTGTCTCTGTCTGTCTGTGTCTGTCTGTGTCTGTCTGTCTGTGTCTGTCTGTGTCTGTCTGTGTCTGTGTCTGTCTGTCTGTGTTTGTCTGTCTGTGTCTGTCTGTCTGTGTTTGTCTGTCTGTGTTTGTCTGTCTGTGTCTGTCTGTGTCTGTCTGTGTCTGTCTGTGTCTGTCTGTCTGTGTTTGTCTGTCTGTGTTTGTCTGTCTGTCTGTCTGTGTCTGTCTGTATCTGTCTGTCTGTGTCTGTATCTGTCTGTCTGTGTCTGTCTGTGTCTGTCTGTGTCTGTCTGTGTCTGTCTGTCTGTGTCTGTCTGTATGTGTCTGTCTGTATGTGTCTGTCTGTGTCTGTCTGTCTGTGTCTGTGTTTGTCTGTGTCTGTCTGTCTGTCTGTGTCTGTGTCTGTCTGTGTCTGTCTGTCTGTGTCTGTCTGTGTCTGTCTTTGTCTGTCTGTGTCTGTCTTTGTCTGTCTGTGTCTGTGTCTGTCTGTGTCTGTCTGTCTGTGTCTGTCTGTGTCTGTCTGTGTCTGTCTGTGTCTGTCTGTCTGTGTCTGTCTGTGTCTGTCTGTGTCTGTCTGTGTCTGTCTGTGTCTGTCTGTGTCTGTCTGTCTGTGTCTGTCTGTGTCTGTCTGTGTCTGTCTGTGTCTGTCTGTGTCTGTCTGTGTCTGTCTGTGTCTGTCTGTGTCTGTCTGTGTCTGTCTGTCTGTGTCTGTCTGTCTGTATTACTGTTTTATTAGCCCCTTGTTCTTGATTACTTTTTGAATTTAACATTTTTCTCTTAAGTCATTAGTTTACCCAAAAAACGCTGGTTGTTTTAAAGAAAACATCCTGTATATATGTAAATTATGAATCTTGAAAACGCTGCAGTTTCAATATTCGACACTATAAACAACGTCATTTCATTTTCTTAGTATATGAGATAAGAAATGCATAAATAGTAGTAAGACAAAATGTACACGGGCTTTTTGTATCAACTCTTCAAACTGTAATTACATTTAAGAAAAACTTGTCACAATAAAAACTTGAAGTTAGAAATTAAAATTTAGTTTTTTTTATAAAACTTCGAAAACAAAAACAAAATTGGCGCAGTCGGTAGGATAGCCGACAAGAATCCAGTGAGAGAAAAATCCTCGTAAGTCTGTGAAACACTTGTCGAAAATTTTCAAATTTTCACAAGAGCTATCCGAACATCACCTACGTTCCTCAAACGACCTAAACAGTGGTCGCACCAGGGTCTAACCACGACCCATCTTTACACAACGGGACCA
The DNA here is from genome assembly GCA_951394225.1 of Harpalus rufipes. NCBI lineage: Eukaryota > Metazoa > Arthropoda > Insecta > Coleoptera > Carabidae > Harpalus > Harpalus rufipes. Next base: position 35,926,012 of record OX596275.1, read on the forward strand.
CCAGCTACCCCTCCGTGAAGGCACCCCTTCCATCAACACCACTAGCTCAACCGACCCGAAGAGTTACGTGACAGAGATACAACCCCCGCCCACTTGAAGCGCATCAAGACAACCATTACTATGCAAGCAGCAACCTACTTCATGATATTCCTGTTGTAAGTTAAATTTCATAGTAAATAATACATCTTTGCCGGTCTTAACAATCGGTCTGTGAATAAATATTGTTATACACAATTACATAAGGGTTTTGTGGAACGGCTAACGCTGTTAGGAAACAAAACGAGCCCCGACACAAGGCAAACATACAATAACACATTTTAATCTTATAAATGTTTATATATGTCTTCGGACGAAGATATCGAAAGTCTAACTAGGAAATTTCAAACAATTCCGATTGCACTTAGACCGAGTAAATTAGGAAATAGTAGTAAAATTAAACAATCTGTTACTAAAGAAGTAAATACACCTTTAACATACCCAGTACAGGAACTTACTAAATCTAAATCAGTCATAAACATGGCAACCACAATAATTACAGAAATCAGAAACTATATTGACGGAGTTCCTGAGTATAATGGAGAAATCAGATCTCTCCCTAGATTCATAAAAGAAGTTGATAACTTCTATGAAGTAATGGAGACCCTAAGTCTAACCCCTATTCAAAAAACATATTGTTTTTCAATGTTGCAAAAAAAAATTATTGGTAAAGCACAAGACATACTAGATACACAAGAATTTACATCATGGGCCGATATAAAAAGGTATCTGCAAAATAACTTTGAAGACAAAAGTACTTACAATACACTCTTATTAACAGCGATAAAAATTACACAAATAGATAACAATATAAATGACACTCTAAACAAATTTAAAAATTTATATCAAAGAATGACTTCAAAAATACAATTATTATCATATGAAGCATCCGGAAAACAATGTTTAATAACCGAAACACAGAAAACAGTAGTTTCTCATTTTATTTCATTACTACCAATAAATTTTAGAGCCTCATTTATAAGCAAAAATCCACAAACACTAGATGCCTGTGAACAACTCTTAATAAACGAGTTCAATTCCATACAACTACATAGGTCACCCATGCATAGAACACCACAACAAAATACACAAAGACAGTCCAATCCTCCACCACAAAAATTTCCCGGACAAGAATTTCCCTCACGCCCATTCAATCCTCAACATGCACGCCCTGCAGGACGACAAGCATTTGCTAGACAAAATATAAAAAACGGCATAGAAACGCGACGACAATTTAAACCAACCCCCATGTCAGGTATAACAAAATCAACACTACCAATGTCCGCGCAAACTATAAAACGCAATTACGCTTTAGAAGCGCAAAATAACGAAGACATTTATGACGACAAAATTAATAACGAAGATGAACTTGATGATCAAGACGAAACGTTTGAAAATCAATCTTTTTTAGAGTACGACCCAGACCAGACAGAAGAAAGTACGTAATGTTATCAAACACAAAAACAATACCGATCATCACTTATCAAAATTTTAAAATTCTTATAGATTCAGGATCAGATATCAATTTAATAACAGAACAAACTGTAAAACAAAATAATATGAAAACTTTTGAAGAATTTTTAACTTTTAGAACCGCAACAAGTAAAGTAAAATGTAATAAGTATGTTGAAATTAAAATATTTAACAAAAAATATAAATTTTTTATTCTAAATTTTCACACGGAATGTAATCTATTATTCGGAACAGAAATACTTCGTGATACAAATACTGTTATAAATTTCTCAGAAGATATCATTCAAATGAGACAGATGAAATTTAATATCCGTAACTTAAGTAAAAAGAGTCAAGAATCTTACGTACAGATACGTGACGAACACTTACAAAAAAAAACAAAGAATAAACTATACAGTTTGCTAGAAAAATATGACTCACTTTTCCCAAAAGAAAACGAACCATTGACATTTACAAACAGAATACAACACAAAATTTATACTACTGACGATATCCCTGTGTACACTAAAAATTACCGATTACCACAAATTTACGAACAAGACATCGAAGAGCACGTACAAACCCTATTGAAAAATAATAGTTATACAAAAATCAAGAAGTCCCTACAATTCGCCTATCTGGATCGTGCCAAAGAAAGCGGATGCCTCCGGCAAAAAAAAAACTAGATTAGTAATCGATTTTCGTAAACTCAATCAAAAAACTAAAGAAGATAAATTCCCCATACCAAACATCGACACTCTCTTCGATAAAATAAATAATCCAAAATTCTTCACCACATTACGAATTCCTACGTATGCCCTTTGGCTTAATTAACGCCCCTGCTACGTTTCAAAGATGTATGAATGAAATACTGCAAGATTTAATTGGCAAAATATGTCTCGTGTACCTAGACGATATAATTATTTTCGGCAATACGGAACAAGAACACTTAAAAAATATTGAAACAGTTTTCGAATACCTAAAAAATGCAAATTTAAAAATACAACTAGACAAATCCGAGTTTTTTAAAACAGAAGTTGAGTATCTAGGCTTCGTAATTTCAAATGAAGGCCTTAAGCCAAATACAAGAAAAATAGAAGTCATACAAAATATTCAAATTCCAAAAACAGTTAAAGAAATAAAATCGCTTCTAGGTAAATTATCTTGGTACCGCAGATTTATCCCAGACTTTTCAAAATTAACTAAACCTTTTACAAATTGTTTACGCAAAGGCTCCATAATAGATATCCATAATAACGCATATAAAGAATGTTTTATTAAAATAAAAGAATTAATTACAAACCCGCCAATACTTGCATTCCCCGATTTTAATAAAAAATTTATATTGACTACGGATGCATCCGATTACGCAATGGGTGCCGTACTGTCTCAAATTCAAAATTCAGAAGAAAGACCACTTGCTTACGCCTCAAAAACTTTCAACTCACACGAACAAAATTATTCCACGGTCGAGAAAGAACTAAAAGCAATAGTATGGGCTATTCAAAATTTTAAAACATACCTTTACGGACGAAAATTTGTAATACGCACAGACCATAGACCATTAATCTGGCTCTTCAACATGAAAAACGCAAACCAAAAACTTATGCGTTGGAAAATCGAGCTCAGCGAATATAACTTCGAAATTGAATATATAGCGGGAAAAACAAATAAAATTGCGGACTTCTTAAGCAGAATCAGAAACACATTCAAAATTAATTATAAAACAGGCGACGTAACAACAACCCCTATCTTTGCACATTGCATTTCAAAAGATTACAAATTCGGCAAAGGTCTAGCAAAACAAATTGATAAGCAATTCAACAGTAAAACCTTTTGCATTGATAAATTACCAAACAAAATTATAATTCAAAACGAACACAATAAACAAATCTTTCACCTTTTTTCAAAAGAATCATTCAAGGATGAATGTAATAAAAAATTATTAAAACTTTCATTAATACAATTACGCGACTATCTAATAAAAAACGATATATATGAAATTAATATCCCCTATCTATCATGTGGACTAGATAAATTACCAAAAGAAGAATTAATCAAAATTTTAAACTCAATATTTGAAAACACTTGCATACAAATTAACATCTATTCATTACCCCAAAATTTTGTATTAAGTGACGAATTAGAATCAAGAATCGAGCTAGAAAAAATCATAGAACAAGACGATGATTCAATAAAAGGTATAATTAGCATACAAGATGATATCGAAACTATACATTCTGACCAAGAACATCCAGTCAATGGTTTAAAAATCCTAGCAAATAGAATAAACGTAGCCGATAACCAAATTATATTCTCTTTCAATAAAACATACGATGTAAAAATTAAACGACTATTTGGTAATAAAAAACAACGACTAACAGTCACTATTGAAGAAAATGACGCAGAAAAACAACTACGCGAATTCATAAAAAATTATATTGTACCTAAGATTAGATATTATTGCATATGCAACGACAAAATTTTTAATATCCTAAACAAACTCATTCAAAAAGATTTTGAAGTAAATAGTATAAATATTATAAAAGTAAATAAAGAAGTTGAAGACGTAGAACAATTAGACGAACAAAACGAAATTGTATATTTGTACCACACAGGGAAAACAAACCACCGCGGAATTATGGAAACGTATAATAAATTAAAAGAAAAATATTACTGGCCTAAAATGATTAATACCATCACTTCACTCATAAATAACTGCCAAATATGTAAAGAATGTAAATACGACAGAAAACCAATCAAACTCACTGACAACCTTACTGAAACACCTGAACGACCCTTTGAAATTATAAATATTGATTTACTAACTCTTGACGGACAATACTACTTAACAATATACGACCAATTCTCGAAATATGCACAAGCATATCCAGTTAAAACTAAAGAAAGCAAAATTATAGTAAAAACACTGGAAACATTTATTAAAATAAAAATTCCCCCAAAAAAGATAATATGCGATCAAGGCTGTGAATTTAACAATGTATCCTTACGAACATTTTGTCATAATAATCAGATCGAATTACATATAACATCAGCTCAAAATCCAAAATCAAATGCTATAGAAAGATTCCATTCCACACTAATTGAACATTTGCGAATTAAAACAAGAACATGTAAATTAAAACCTTTAGAAGAATTAGTAAATGATTGCATCTTCGCGTACAATAACTCAGTCCAGTCTATCACAAACATGACCCCGAATGAAATACTATACGGAAAAGATTATACAAACCTAAGGCCAAGAGATAACACACAAAACAAATTACAAAATTACACAGGAAAACGACAAAAAGAATTAGAACAAGTAAAAATTAATATTAACAAAGAAAAACAGAAACGTTTCAGAAATCCTGTAGAAAATAAAAAAATCGATAAATTAAAGAATCTCACGGAAGCTTATATAAAACAAAATCCCCGTTTAATAACAAAATTCAAAAAACCTTTATACATTAAAACAAAGATAAGAAACTATAATGATAAATATAAAACAATAAATGCTAAAGATAAAATTAGAGAGCGAAAAGTAAAAATTGACAAAATAAAAATTTAACTGTTTCAGAATCCCTCATGGATTCGCAGAAATAAAGAACATTACAAGTAATCCCGGTTTCCTGTTACATACCATCGGTAAGTGTTATCTAAAAGAAAATGAACAGTTACATTATTTTTATAACGACATAAGCCCCATATATGATGAATACACAAAATTAAAATTGCTCATTAATAACGAAATTAAACAATTAATGAACGAAACATTCCTCATTGAAAATGGCAAAATTATAAACTATATGTTTAAAGAACTTGAACTTAACATAATTAAACTATTCGGCAAAAGAAATAGGAGAGGACTAATTAACGGATTCGGATCCATAATAAAATCTATAACTGGAAATTTAGACGCCGCTGAAGAAGAACGATATAATTCGATATTAGAACAACTTAGTAACAATCAAAAAGTATTACAAACACAAGCAAATGAAATCATACATCAAAACAAACACTGACAGATAAATTCAATAAAAACCTACAAACCATAAATCTAAACGAGGACAAATTACGAGAATCAATTAATGAAATCATGGTAATAATAAAAAAATCTGTTGTGGCCAGCACAATACCTTCCGTCATTCTCGTGTATAATGTATAAATTCCATAATTTTTCTTACAAAAGATTCTAAATTTCCAGTAAAATTATTTCATAAACAAACTATTCAAATTGCACTTGACACTCGCACCTTCTTCTTCTTTAGCTTTTCCCATTCGTTAAGGGGTCGCTATTTTTGCATGACGTTCTCATTCAGTTCCGTTTCTCTCAAATCTTCCGCAATACAGTCCTTCCATCTTATCTTTGGTCTACCTCTGTTTCTTTAACTAAACTATTCATTCTTGTTCCAATATAATTCTTCATTTCTCCTCATGACATGTTCAAACCAATGTAATCGTCTTTCTTGTATATTTCTAAAATCTTGTAACACTAGAGTTATTTTCTTACCGTATCTTTCCCTGTATTCCCTAATATCTACCTCAACATCCTCATATCTGCCACATGAATTTACTTTTTATTGATACTGACATCTGTCAATTTGAATTATATGAATATATTACTAGATCCCAAGTTTGGCATAGCTGGCTGAATTATAAAATTTAATTTCTTTAAAATTCTTTAACTCTGTATCTATTAAATATGAAGTATAAATTGTAATCAAATCGTATAGAGAATAATATATTCTTTAAGTTGTAATAACGTTAAATGTCAATAAATCAAATTTAACTGTTAAATCTTCAAATGAGACTACTTCCGGTTGACCAATTATAACCAAAATCTAATCAGTTGTTCTTCTGGATGTAAACTTGAGGAATACAAAAAAATTATAATTTTTGGAATCGTGGTATTGAAGTTATGGAATCCGGAAATTTTGTTACACACACACAGACACACAGACACACATACATACAGACATCATCGTAAAAATGGTAAAATCGTATTGTATGGACCCTAAAACGTGCTTATTCAGTAAAAACTCATCATTGAATTTTTTGACCAAAGACAATACCTTCCTTACCTAAAGGTGACGGAAGGTAAAAAGAAAAGGGTTGGAAAACACTCATACACACAGAAGTGCAAATTAATAAAATATTAATTTACATCCAGCGACTTAAAAATACGGTAGATAACATTATAAAATCACTAGAGTTCTGTTCATTAAATCAATTAGATATCACAATTATAGATCCTAACAACCTTCAAAACATTACACAAAATCCGAATATCCTACAAATGCTTGAGACAATATATGTCACATGTACACTACAAAACAACAAAATTCATATCCTTCTAGCTGTCCCAAACTACACAAAAGACTTACACAAAATACAACAGTTCACACCTACACCATATTATGACTCTTCATACAAACAAATATTAGAGGAAAACAATATGTTTATTACGTATAATAACAAATATGTATCTATTCTTAAGTTTATAAATAATAAGTATTGTATCTCAAACTATAACCCTATAAATAATTGTATTAATAATATATTAAACAAACAAGTATATGATGATTGTTTAAGCCAAGAAATTACAACAAAGAACTATATTTCTCAAATACCGTTCACAAATAAAGTAATTATTTTCTCACCAAACTTACAAAATCTAGAATTCAATTGCGGAAATAATTATAAATATAAACAATTACAAGGCATCTTTCTTAACGACCAAGATACGTGCGCTATTAAGAATTGGCAATTTCAGAAATATGAACCTTTATACCAAGAATACATTTTTGACAATATAAATAATATAGAAATAAACGAAGTACCCGAAATCACTAAATTAAATGAAGTAAAATTAAATATCACACATTTAAATCAAATTGAATCCATCGAAGAAATTAGCAATCACCATATACCAATATTTTATGCTATTTTAGTTATCATAGTTATTATTATTATTCTAATGTTATGTAAAAGCAAAATATATACCCTCATTGTAAAATATAAACAAAAAAGAATTGTGAATCAAAATAATAAAGATTTAGAATTAAATCCTCTGAAATAACATTGTTTCTTGATGGGGAGGAATTATGAATCTTGAAAACGCTGCAGTTTCAATATTCGACACTATAAACAACGTCATTTCATTTTCTTAGTATATGAGATAAGAAATGCATAAATAGTAGTAAGACAGAATGTACACGGGCTTTTTGTATCAACTCTTCAAACTGTAATTACATTTAAGAAAAACTTGTCACAATAAAAACTTGAAGTTAGAAATTAAAATTTAGTTTTTTTTATAAAACTTCGAAAACAAAAACAAAATTTGTATATAAAGTCAATGTCACTTCAACAAATTGTGGTCGTAGGAAAAGTATCGTGTACAACACGTGCTGAAAGGGTCGTGGCTCAAACTTCACACTCGTATGAAATATCCAACTTTCAGCACTAGTTATACAATATACTATAATTATATCGAAAATGAAGAACAATTAATTTCTGGAAAAAATAGACCCAGAAAATCAACAACAACAGCTGATCTTGATACTTTTAACACCGATAGTTTATTACTTATTTTCAAAATATGTATTTATATAATTGTTTTCAGTATTTTTGTAACTATACGAGGTGTGTTCAAAAACTATCGCGAATTTTGAATTTTCGCGGGTTACGTATATTCGAATTTCGATCTTTTTGTGGCTTTATGTTGGTACTCATGTCTCTCACTTATGTCGACAAGCTCGGCCATTTTGAATGTTCACTTACTTGTTGACAGCTGCTTTGCTTGCACGTGTTTTGGATCGTCTTCGATTTTTACCTAATGTGCTTATTCGTTAAAAACTGACTATGAATTTTTTGACCAAGACAATATCTTTCTTATCTAAAGGCGACGGAACGTAGAAAAAAATAATTCATTTAAAATTTGTCATAAAATGTTTTTATCAAAGAAGTTATTTCATTTCTACGAGTAGTTTTTAACGAATAAGCACATTAGGTTATAACTTTTATTATTTAAATAATTTGTGCTTAATTTGTACCAATTTGTGCCCATGGTTAGAATAATTAATTATAACTGGTTCAGGAGTAATTGACTTTTAAATTTTTTTATGCCAGCTTAAAAAAAATTAAAATTTGATTTTTTTATTATTGAAATAATTTGTTCCTAATTTGTGCTAAATAAATGAATGTGATATAAAAATTATTATCAGAGATATTAACAATTATTTTTATGGAAGTGTGAAGTTGGCTTAAAAAATATTTTATTTTCAATTTATTTTTACAGCAAATGAAAGCTTATAATTTGTGCCTATTTGTGTCCATACTATTTTTCATTGATTTATATTATCAGATTTATTAACTATTATTTTGTGGAAGTGTGAAGTTGACATAAAAAATATTACATTTTCAATTTATTTTTTCAGTATTAGAAAGCATATTTTTTTCTTAAAGTTAATAACTCATGAATCAATTGTAATTAATTATTCATTCCATGGGCACAAATTTACACAACTTTGAAGGCTTTTTGACATGGTTTACATGTTGAGTTATCCTAACAAATAACTGAGAACAAATGATGTTGGGTCTGGTATAGTTTACATATTATTCTTTCAGGAAAAAAGAATTGTTAGGACCTCTGGCATGGTTTACATTTTGTTAATTCTATCAATTCACTGAGAACACATGCTGTTAGGTCTTCTGGTATAGTTTACATATTGAGTATTAATAGTTCTCTCAGAAGAAAAAGAACTGTTTGCACCTTTAACATGGCTTACATGTTGAGTAATCCTAACATATCACTGAGGACAAATGCTGTTGCCCTCTGGTATAGGTTAAATATTGAGTAATATTAGTTCTCGCAGGAAAAAAAACTGTCATGATCTCTGACATGGTTTACATGTTGAGTAATCCTAACAAATCAATTAGAACAAATGCTGTACTTTTATATGTTTATGTATTCAGTATTGTCAGGAATGACTAGTTTACCTCGACGATATAATCGTAATCAGTAGAAACTTTGAGGAACATTTGGAAAAATTAGAACAAGTCTTTCACCGTTTGTGCAGCAAAAGTGACATTTATCAACGAACGCAGAATATCTGAAGTCGCAGACAAAAGAAAAACCTGGATTTTAAAAATAAACTAGAAATATATAGTTTAGATTAAAAAAAAGAAGTTATTTATTATACAAGACGGTAAAGAGATACTATGTTTCACGAATCGATAATGACACTTTATCGTCGGTCGTGTATAACATATTATTTTATTTTGTACTTGATATTTTCGATATTAAAATGTCAAGCCGCAATTTTGTTCCTAAATTTATACTATCACTAACTTCAGACGTGTTTGTCAAAATTATAAATTACAACTTTTCTTTACATTATGCGTTTTTATAGTGTAGATTTTTATCTATATATATATATATATATATATATATATATATATATATATATATATATATATATATATATATATAAAGGGTTTTCCAATAAGAGGTGTTATTTTGATATTCAAAGAAAAATGCCATTTTTTAATATAAATGATCGGATGTTTATTTCATTATAAAGAGGAAGGTATGCCGTTAATAGTGGAAAATAACATCAGGCAAATGACCACCACGACCACGCTGACAGGACAATATCCTTTTCATGAAATTTTCCATAACCAAATCGCAAAGTGGCTGTGTCCTCGATAGCCTCACGAATTCCATCTTTGAGGTCTTGAGTCGACGCTGGGCAGTTGGCGTAGACCTTCTCTTTCACGTGGCCCCAAAGAAACAAGTCGCAAGGTGTTAAATCACAAGATCTCGGTGGCCAATTGTGATCACCTCGTCGAGAGATAACACGGTCCGGAAACTTTTCCCGTAAAAGATCAATGGTTTCGTTGCTTGTGTGGCACGTAGCGCCGTCTTGTTGAAAGTAAACGTTGTCCAGATCAATACCATCCAATTCCGGCCATAAAAAATCGTTAATCATCTCTCGATAGCGCAATCCATTCACCGTAACTGTTGCTCCAGCCTCATTTTCGAAAAAGTAAGGTCCAATGACTCCGCCGGACCATAAACCGCACCAAACAGTCACACGTTGAGGATAGAGAGGCTTTTCAACAATAACTCTTGGGTTTTCTGAGCCCCAGATGCGACAATTTTGTTTGTTGACGAAGCCACCGAGGTGGAAATGGGCCTCATCACTCAAGATGATTTTTCGATGGAATTCCGGATCATTTTCATGCATTTCAACGACCCAATCAGCAAAGACACGACGTTGTTGATGATCGGCCGGCTTGAGTTCTTGTGTTAACTGGACTTTATAAGCCTTAAGACCCAAATCTTTATGCAAAATACGGTGTAATGACGTTTGTGGAATGCCTAATTCCAAAGAACGACGAGGAATGGACAAACCTGGGTTTTCTTCAACACTTTCGGCTACAGCAGCAATATTCTCGGCTGTTCTTGAGCGACGTGCACGGGTTTTATTCTTCACATCACTAACTTGTCCCAACAGCTCGAATTTTTCCACCAATTACTGTATTGCGGTCCGACAAGGTGCTTCACGACGACCCAAAAATTGTCGAGTTTTACGAACCGTCTCTGCCAAATTTTCACCATTTTTATAGTGAATTTTAATAATTTCAATGCGTTGTTGAAGCGTGTATCGTTCCATTTTTATTAATGGCGTAGTTTCTACTTGTCAAATGTCAAAAAATGACAGCTTCAAAAGCGACATCTACCGAAATAGCGGGCTATTCAAAATAACACCTCTTATTGGAAAACCCATATATATCAATACTTTATCAACTGTTGATGTTAAATTGTTACTTTATCAACAAAAAATGAACGCACAAAGCCTACTTTTAGCATCAGGTACGAAAGAAAGACATTTTACCAGGTGAGTTCCTTGGCTTAAATAATATTTTGAAACGTCTAGGCACAAAATTGAAATAATAACATTGAAACTTAATCTTCAAAATTACCAGTAAGTCAAATAAAATTTCCCTCAATATTTTAATAATACAATATAACACTCTTGAAAACTACGTTTATAACATGTAAACAAGCATGTCTGAAAATGACAGCACGACAATCATCCGACATCTTGATTGATAACAACGCCGCCGATGGTGATTTTATTCGCGAATAGAATTAAAACATCTCGTTTTACTTTCTTTTAATATTGTCTGATATCACAAAATACTATTTAATATCGATATTGCTCGTATACCTTGCATATTTCTGTCTTTAATTTCTTCGTTCAATCTTCAATCGCTTTTTATCTTGACTCTTATAGTATACTACATAATACTAGATAATCACATATTACAATTTTGCTTCAACTTTCGCACTAACTGCAACTCCAGCTGACAGCTGACTGAAACGTTTAGTTTCCAAGTTTTTCGTTATTGTAAACTTGGTTTGCGTTTAGGCCAATCAGAAAGCTGGAATCGTAGAAATAAATAATTATATTTATTTACCATTTTGTAGGAACCCAACAGTATAAAACTAATAATAGGTTTCCGCTTTTACGTAACAGAATTATAAATGAAACAATAAATTTAGTACATATTAAAATATGGTAAAATAAAAATATCAACATATTGAAAGAAGGTGTTATAGTGGATACATCGCTCTATTGATTGGTGAGTTTTTGTAAAAATTTGTATTACAACGTGGTAAAATAAACAGTTGTTGAAGCCTTGTGACTTTTGCAGGAGTGTATAAATTGATGTAATATAAAAATTGTTGACTATCTATAGTGTTATGCAAAGTTTTGTACAAAATTATTATATCATTAACTATTCTACGTTTTTCTAAAGTGATCATATTTAGCTTTTCAAGAGTAGAACTGTAACTTTCATATTCTTTTCCAATTTTTTTACATAATATAAAAACATTTTTTTGTATTGATTCTATTTGTTAAAATTTTGGTTAAAAGACTGATTCCAAATAAAAGTTAAATATACCCTATCCCTTGCCGTTCGGTGTTGCCGCTTCTTCATAACTTAACATTTTCAACATTGCCCATAAATTGGCAACAGTGTAGAATTCTCCAGTCCATATACTTATTTGACAACAGCAATAAAGACATACAATAGCTTTGTTCCAGGCTGCCAATGCTGAGTTTATGACTGTCAGACACATACACAATAACAAAATACTATTTCAACCGTACCACTGACAAGTTTGAAACTATTGGTTAGATGTTCCAGCTGATAATGTTCGAATGTCACAAACTAGTTGCTGACAGGTGACTGACAGTCAAAACAGAACTTTTTCTACTGAGTCAGAGCCTGGCGGAATTATTGCAAATTCAGTGTTAGTTTTCATATTTTCATCTGCCAAGGGAAGATGAATTTTATACTTATTAGAATTAAATCATTGGATAATTATAAAACGTATTTCATGTTATTATATTTAAATATTATATTTTTCTTATAACATTATTTTAGTTTATTTTTAGAGAAATTACCGACGAAAACATTTGTTATTTGTTGTTAAGTAATTTATTTACTTTTCAAATTACTTAGCTTGTATACAACAAATACACGTTTTGTTACTTACCGTCACCGTCTCATTGAGCGTTACAATACTTAGGTGTTTCAAACTTGTCCGGTACTAGTTCACATACAAACATGCGCACTAAAAAAATCATGTTGCAAACTTGTCCAAAATTACCGGCTTGAACAAAGCAATATCACACTTTCTCACTTATTTGTATCAGATCACTTTGCAACTGAGGATAGCTCCAAGAAGTGAAAAATATTCCCAGCATATCATTTCGGTGATTATTTTTTGACATTTCTTTAAACCAATGAAATGTTTCTTTTTACTTCCATGTACGTAAGTAAAGGAAGTATTGTAATCGCGAAAAATTTCGGTTTTCAGATTTCAGCCGAAATATCCATTTTGATCATCCCTAAATCCATTTTGACTAATTTCGTCGTGACGTCTGTACGTATGTACGTTTGTACGTACGTATCTCGCATAACTCAAAAACGGTAAGCCGTAGAAAGATGAAATTTTATATTTAGGACTCCCTTTCTGGTTATTACACAATTTCCAAAAGTGACACTTTACATGAAGCCTATAATAGATTTGAATGAAAAACTGTTTTAAAATATAATCCAAAACTTTTCAAATTTGGTATACAAGACTTTTATGTCAATCTAAATAACATAATAGATTTTGGTTAAAATAGGCTAACCGGAAGTGGTACATTACTTGAAGTTGTTAACAGTTTTTCTTGAATAAAATAATTTTATTTTGATTTTAGAAATAAATGCTTCAAATAAAAGTTTTAGAGAATTAATTTCTGCGTCTAGCACATCAAGTATTATCAAATTAACCCTTTGTATAAGCGAGATATGTAAATTTAAAAATTATATACTTTTTTGTTTTTGTAATAAAGCTTGCTATAGATTAGGACAAAAACATAAAAAAAATGTTCATGTCAAATTACGATAAATACGTGCAATTTTATGATTCGTACAATAACAAATATTATATTTTTCTTGTGAAAGTAGTCATATTCATTGTAATCAAATATTTCTTTGTTGTAATCAAAACTCTCTTTCAAAAGAACCGGGTTAGATTATGGTCGCTATATATCTTACTGTTTTGAAGTTAAAATTAATATTTTGTAATTTATTTATTAAAAAAATATGTATAGTTTAATAATCGTACAAGGAAGTCGTGTGGTGTCCACATCAGATTTTTTTGTCACGTGTTTGTGTTTTAATCAATCCTGTCATTATTATACTGAGAATAAAGCTCTAGAGATTATTCCCGGGAATAATCTCTATAGCTTTTGTTTTTGTTAATAAATGTCATGTATTTAGTTTCTTCATAAATATGTATAAATCAAATCCTGATTATTTATAATTATTAGGCATTTGGCCTTGTCAAAATAATTCTGTTCTAGTTGTCAAGACAGACTTACCAACTGTACTGTGTAAATGAATGAAGCTAATTAATAACGACAGTAGATGGCGTCACAATAACATGACAGTTGTGTCTTACCGTTTGAAACAAATTTGTAGATCAAAAAATAATCTAATTAAATATAATTCGAGAGTTCGATAAATTAGAAAATAATTCTCCAGTTTTTTTCTCAAACTTGTTGCCATTTGGCAATTGACAACTGACAAGCTGCGACATGACATCTGGTAAGAAAAATATGAACTTTCCGATTTGGTACTATATTGTGACTGTATGCTTGAGTTACATGTGGTTTGATCATGTGATGTGAATAAAAATGGGAAAAAGTCGTACAAATTGTTGTATATTCTTACGTCACTCTCAAGATCTGGTCGAGACACAGGCATTGGGTTTTATAATTTTCCGAAACATGGCCAAAATAAAGTTAAAATTACAACAAGAGCAAGTGTTGAAATGGATATGATCGACGAAAAGCATGGGAATATGCAATTCGTAGTGCAAAACAAATAACAAAACATATGAAAGTTTGTTCTCTTCATTTTAAATCGGATAATTACATATTTCGTGGTCTTTATCTAGCTTTACACGTGCATTCTGCACTAATAATTTTTAAATTTTCTCTAAATGTATTTTGATTTCATGTGGTTTTGCTGAAATTGCACTGGTTCGCAGACAAAGTGCAAATATTACCCACATTATACCGTCATTTTTTAATACTCCACATAATATTATGTGGTTAGCGTTTATAATTCGCTCACATGCGATCAGCAATTTCGATTGATTAAATACATATAAAATTATAAATACATTTTAACATATCTTCTATAATACATTTAGAAGTAGCTGTTGCTTCCAGAAATCTAAAATGTTCTGTGGTACTAAACCCCATTTTAAGTGAAAAAAATTGCTTTTGTTTGTTTTCATATGTCACAACACTGCGAGTACCAATTCAGAAGCAGCTGATCGGCCCGATGGTGCTGCCGGCATCGGACATGTCAGTTCTCAATAGCCACTCAAGCCCAGGGGCGCACTCAAGGGGGGGGGGGCTCGTGGGGCTTGAGCCCCCCCCCCCCAGAATACTGGACTTTATTCAAATTTTTACAGTATACACTTTGAATATTATGCGTACTCTTAAACTCTTTGTATTATAGGTACACCTAATAAACCTCTTTTATCTTTTCTTATTTTTTTTTTTACATTTCAATTCAAACAGTTTTAATATAGTACTACACATAACGCATGTATTTCAACCTAGAGAGGGGATATGCGCGGAAATTTTTAAACGAAAATGCATTGTTGGTTCAAATAAAAATTTATAAAACTTAAATACTGAAAGAAATGTGTTGTACTTACTTATTTATATACATTTTAATTATTGAATTTAGTTTTCTAAATTTTATTAAAAACGAACAATTTAGCTAAATAAGTTTATTATGTTATGAACAACAAAAGAATAAAACAAATATATCATGTTTTATTTGAAATATATTTTATAAAGACACAAAACAAATATAAAATTATTTATTTGAAATCGTCACTAAAGTGCACAAAAATCGTCAGTAAAAGTTCAGAAATCGGCACTAAAGTAATTCATTATAGGACGCTTTCATGAAATGTAGTGTTGCCAACCTTATGATAATTGTTATACATATAAGATAATTTGGACAGACATACGTTGTATGTAAAATGACAAAAAATATGTGCAAGAAGAACGAATTAAATAATTCCGGTAAAGAAATTTGAAATAATACGCGTAATTTTGAGTATTCATTACAATAATTTCAATGTCCGGAAGTTCGCAACACTGAACATAAGTTCGTTTGTTTAACTGACAGCAATGGACAGATTTGTCAACATAACCTATAAAAATAAATATATCTTTCATTTTCACAAAATTTCGATTTCAAATAAAAAAAATAATATGCACCTCGGCACTGAAGTTCCTTTCTATCACTCATATGGTTTATTTTCCTCGGCCTTACGGCCTCGGCAACTAAATTCCACATTCGTGATAAAAATAAAACTTCAGAGCCTTGATACATAAATAACTATTCTACATACAGTTAAAATTTTATTGCCGAATATTTCAGATTTGACTAATGATTTTTTTTTGTATGTACAATTTGATGTGATTCTCTAGAGATCCATGCTTTAAGCAATGATTTGTTGAATTTTAAAATAGTTGTTACTACATCAAGTAAAAAGATGAAACACAAACGACACAACACAAACGTAAACAACCGAAACAAAATTGCTTTGTTGAAGGTTAAAGGTAAAAACTACAGCGCCAGTTAGGCGCTACCTGGAGTGGGGGAAATGGTTTCACTTTTACAGCAACTTGCTCCCTCCTTATTTAGTCTTGGCTCCATGTCACAAACCTTGAGGGCTGCCAGTTTGCGGGTAATTACGCGAAATATGGTATTTTTATATGTGGTTGGGTAGCTCGTGAGACTCACGTTTTGGTGGGTATTTTTAAGTACTTTAATTCATGATTTTTTCTACATAAATTTTATGTTAAATTTTTGCAACTACTAATAGACAAATATTATTCTGTCTGTGTTACTTCTTAACATGTGCATTGGCATATTGGCAGCCTTGGGCTTGAGAATGATGAAAATTGTGACTAGTGTGAATGTGGCTTATAGTGTGTAATTTTATGAACGTTTGGGGAATTTGGCTGACGAGGCGGGTAAAATTTAAATTTTTATATTGGCAGCTCTGCAAACCATAACCATCAAATTGTAGCGCATTGTGTGTAAAGTTTTCGAGGTGTTTGACCTTGGAAGAAAATAATTGTTAGCCCCCCCCCCAAGATACAATCTTGGGTGCGCCACTGCTCAAGCCCTTCGGGCTTTCGTGACTATTGCCTGGCAACAAGTTTTCGAAAGATCTGTCAAATTACTTTCAATTTATTCTCACTCTCTTGTTATATTATTACTGAAAATTGAGAATTGGGCCCTATCTTCATTGACATGTGATATGACTCTGACGTTTCGCTATTATAAGGCCATATTAATCAATCTTATTTTTCCTAAATAATCAAGCTTCATTTCAGTCTGTAATGTCTCAAAATATTGAAGGAACGAATTCAGTTTAGTTTAACTAGTAAATGACAAATATCAAAGAGACAAAAACATGATACATGTCAATCACGTACTAGCATATGTTAATAATAATAATAATAATAATAAATCTTTTATTTCTGTAGACACATATTACAGTGTATAGAAAACGTCATTTTCTTAACTAGTACAAAAATTCATTTACATTGTAAAAGTTATTTATGTACAAAAATTGTTTTAAGTTTGTTTTAAATTGTTTGTCAGATTTCGAGTTTTTGATGTTCTCTGGTAGTTTATTAAAAAGTGATAAACCAATCCTATCAGGAGAGTCTTTAATTATTTTACATCTAGATTTAGGTAGGTATACGGAAATTATTATTGTTCTAGTATGATAATTATGGATATCTAAGTTAAGTTTGAATTTATTTCTATTTTGAAATATGTAAAGACAAATGTCGAGTATGTAGAAATCAGTTATAGTAAGTAGTTTAAGTTCTTTGAAAAGCGGTTTACAAGATGAGTACTTATCTACTCCTAGTAAGCATCTAATTATTCTTTTCTGAGCAATAAAAACAGATTGAGCGTAGGGAGAATTACCCCAAAACCTAATACCATAGTTTATTCTTGACTCTACCGATGCATGGTAGAATATTAATAGTTGTTGTAAGTTTAAGTATTCCTTCAAGTGCCGTACCTGATAGCATATTATGTTTAATTTTTTAATTAAATGCTCACAATGAGTGTACCAGTTCAAATTATTGGTAATGTACATACCTAGAACTTTAGTGCAAGTGTCAGTATGCAGCACAGTATGTCCGAAGTTGATTTCAATCTCTTCTACAGTGGAAGTTTGAAAGCGAAGAATTTTTGTCTTACTGTCATTTAAGTACAGATTATTAGCATGAAACCAGTCTATGATGGAGCTTATGTTTTGGTTACACTTCTCAGTGAGACGGTGAGTGCAATGTTTATATCCACTCAACTGATTTTGGCATAAACGTCAACGTGACGTACATGTTCTCTCAGTGTTACCGACCTTGATATTTTAATATTTCTCTCAATATTAATTTTGAAATAAAAGTAAATTTTAAAAAAGGTCCATTGCATTACTTGTCTTTCAATATACTATTGTGCGAAATTATTTATTTTGATATAATATACTTAAATTGTGTTATAGTATCTATTTGTCATTTTTGACAATACTTATCCATTTTTACCTCCCGCTCCCCTTGGTGAGGGAGGTATAGGGATCGTGCTAAAAATCGCATATCGAGATTTTGGTAAATGACCACGTTTTAAGGTCCCTAGAATCCATTTTTAACATTTTCACGATGATGTCTGTGTGTATGTATGTATGTATGTATGTATGTATGTATGTATGTATGTATGTGTGGATCCTGTATAGTGAATACGCTCTAACACAAATACTATCATTTAGAAAGTTTTGAAACCATATATTTCTACCTTATTCTAATATGGAAATATCTGATTAGATTTTGGTGGCAATCGGATAACCGGAAATAACAGTTTACTTAAAGCTCAAGATAGTTTTTCTTCAAAAAATACCTTTAAATGTAATTTTTTCTCAGTTTGTTACTATAAAAATTAAAGATTATTTCATTTTCTACAAGTTTGCTTTTTCTATATATTGTATGGATAAATAAAGTAATATAAAAATTATATACATAGGTAAATGGCGGGAGGTACTGTGTTGGTCACATCAGATTTTTATTTTCTGTATTTTAATACTTTATTGATATACATAATTTGGAAATAGATGAAGAAATATAATAGTAAGTAGTACTAGTACATAAATATTAAACTGTCAGATATAGATAAGAAAAATTGTGTACTATTAAAAATTGTAGATCCAGTCCATGTGACTATGCAAAAGGAAAACGTTTATGAATGGTTCCCACACAATATTTCCTATTAATCATATTCACTTATTCATATTCCATGAAAATTGAAACGAAAGGTGTAATTTCTAGTGATCGTTTCATTATTTTACAAGTGGTGCTGTGTAAAAAGTGAATACGATCTTCTGTTTGCGAAATATGTGCGCAGCGAATTTATTACATGAGTTATCAAATATAAGTAATAAAAAGAAAAAGCGTAGGTGGTGACTAGTGAGTTTTATGTTTAAATGGCTGCTTATATTCAACAGAAATTCAAAATATATGTATTAATTAAAAAAATTGTCAATTTGTTTATCATGCCACTTAAAAATCACTCAAGTACACACGGCTAGGTTTGCGTTAGCATGAATACTGAAATTAGTTAGTAACAATGTGTGTTAACATTGTTTATTTTGTTTACCTATTGCAATAATGATCTTTTAAATTAACATTAATTTAGAATGAATTCATTGTTCAGACGTTAATTTTTAAAAAATGATTACATTTGATTAATAAAAAACGATGTGTGTGATGATGCGTGGGAACTCGCCTTTAGCCATATCAGATTTTTTTGTGGTGAAGTTGGTATCATCTCACCTGCACTGTGATTAATATTTTTTTATTTCTGTCAATTCTGTCAACCAAAATATGCCAAAATCAAAAGCGGAAAAATCAAAAAAAGGGAAAGCAAAATCAAAGAAAGCGAAATCAAAAAAATCTAAAAAAGCAAACAAGAAAAAGGAGGGCACTAAGAAAAGTAAAGACGCCATACATAAAGACGTCAAGAACATAGGCATCATATGTGCTTGTTTTGCAATAGTAAGTTTTCATTAATGTATTTATTTAAATATTTTGTTAGTAATCTGGTTTTTCAGTTCCAAGCAATAATTATTTTTACTTTAGCGTTTATTGGCATTGTATGTAGTTTTTTTGAATGTGGAAACAACAAAACAGCAGCTTCATTTCGGTATATTTATCAGTGCAAATCATGTAAATATTTAAGATATGGGAGATCTTATCAGAAAGTATTCAGTCGTTGATGGTATTTTTCATAACTCATAACCGCAGTGGCCATTGCAGTGAAATTTAGGTATCTAATAAGTTAAGAAGACCATAATGCATATTCGTGATCCATAGTCAGTATTTCGCCTTAACTCATACTTGAGTACCAGATTTCGTTTCATTGTCGTTACTACTCCCAGCGCAGGAAATATTTGATTCCGAATAAATCGAGGTTTTAAGGTCGACGACCAATGGACACATGATCAATACTCTGTACCGCAGAGAACCACAAACTCATATACTTTGATTTTGCCTTTTAACCAAACAGGCATTCGACGATCTGAAAGTAAGTATTTCAGTCATCTGACTGATGCCATTTCATCCATCCAGCGTTGCCCCTCGCTCGTGCGTCTATATTATTTGACAATCTTGTTTAGATCCTCACCATCAACATATATGGTGCCTACCGTTTGTTTGATTTTCTCATTCCAAATACTTTGTTTTAGTTATGTTAAAGATTCTTTAATAATACTAGTAACTACATTATTGTATTTTAATTTTATTAAAAATTCTTTGTTGAACGAAATTATTCTTAGTCAAAATTACTCATACTCATCATATTAACTATCAAGTATTATTGTTTAAATAGTTCTTTTACGTAGAGGATGAGCACTAGAAACCGTGACGTAGGTGTTTAACATGGGAAAACACTTTTTACCAAATATTACCTGTCCCTAAATCATGTAGTGCTTTATAAAGATTTAGAGAATAAAATTCAGACTCTTTTTTCAATTTACGCTTTTAGTACCCAAGTTCATTGGTTTCAGAAAACAAAGCCAGTATTAATAATAGTTATTTATGTATGTACTGAAGTTCCACTTTTTATCACGAATGTGAAATTTAGTTGTGAGGACGTAGGGCCGACGAAAATAAACCATATACGTGATAAAAAAGAACTGCAATGCTAAGTACGGTACATGTTAAATTTTATTTGAAACCGAAATTTTATGAAAATGAAAGGAATATTTATTTTTATAGGTCATGATGACAAATCTGTCAGTTTCTGTTAGTTATGTCTACTGCACACGGAGAAACTTTTAATAAAGTTTCCTGCGGTGGTATTTTGGCGCCTGGAGCACATAATATTCAATTTGGCGCCTTAAGCAGGGCCGCTCCTTGCGGGTGGACAGGTTGTGCCCCGCACAAAGGCGCCTGACCGTAAGGGGCGCCATTTCATAACAGTAAATAATAGTATTTTTTTTTGCAAACTATTCTTATTCGTAAAGGAAAAATTGCCTATACAACTTGCATAGTAAGGTGATAGAAATGAACAATATTTTTTATTAATTTGTTTGCATTAGAGTTCTAATTAAGTGTAAATAAAATAATTATCCTACCAAACGGATATTTTTCTAGCATTGTTATATTCAAATAATAATTATGAAGTTGTTGATTACAACAATGAATATTTTGGTTACAGCTCATTAATATTGATTACAAGAATGAATCAAACAATAAATTTAGTAGAAAAAAAATGAATATCCTGCTAAACGAATAATTTTTTGATATTGTAATAACTGTAAAATTGTTGATTACAACAAACAATTTTGATTACAAGAATGAATCTAACAAGGGATATTTCATCAATATTTTAAATCCAGCATTATTCGAAGAATCAAAAATATTGTTTCAAATTTAAAGAGTGTGTTGATTTGCAAATAATATATTATGGGGGGCGGTGAAATATAACTTTGTACAAAGGCGCCTTTTACCCACAAAGCAGCACTGGCCTTAAGAACAATATTTATTTATAAAAGAGTATATTTTTCATTCATTTGGTTCAATACAGAAAAATATACAATGAACTGGCTCTAGCTGCTTAACTGGGTGATTATCAAGAGCGTATCAATCAGAATATACCTATCTATCATTTCAATTCTGCGTGCGCCTTTTAACAAAAGGCATCTGGAGTGATTGCTCCTCTGCTCCATATCACCGCACGGCCCTTATTTCCTGAAATTTGTTTCCCGAAGAAGAAGAAGTTTTGGAGACACTTTTACATCAACGTACCGTGTGTTCACACGAAAAAAATAAAAGTTTCCTCAAAACTGGTAATTTTTTTTCTAAATCTCTCGGCTCTTGGAGAATTATTTTTTCGAAAGTGAACAAGAAGTACACAAAATTACATGTAGGAATTAAATTGAACAAAAATTAGATGGAGAAATAAACTAAACTAAATGAACTTATAATTAAGAATTCTAACCAATCTAAATTTATGAAGTAAACTAAACTATATAGAATGTCTGAATAAACTACACTGAAATAAACCAATTTTTATTAACAAATATTGTAATCGATATCAAAAATTAAAGTTTTTGTGATCCTAACCTTGTTTTCTTTACAAACGTCATAATAGATGTGAAGTTAGGTGCATATCAAAAAGTTTCCACAAAACCTCTCGAGTTTTAACGGCGCCGTTAACTTTCCGACAACTTTTCGTACTTCTTTTTCTTTAGGAAACAAATTTCAGGAAACTTACCTTAGCTAAAATTTTCTCCGTGTGCACTGGGCATTAAACAAACGAAATTATGTTCAGTGTTGCGAACCTCCGGACATTGATGTTATCGTAATGAATATTCAAAATTACGCGTGTTGTCTTAAACTTCTTCATCGGAATTATTTAATTCGTTCTTCTTGCATATATGTTTGTCATTTTACGTACAAATTTAGTATTGTACATCGTACACCTACCTAAATTATCTTATATGTACAATATTTATCATAAGGTTGGCAACACCATTTGGATGAAAACGTCGTATAATGGATTACTTTAGTGCTGATTTCTGAACTTTTAATGGCGATTTTTTGTGCACTTTATAGTGACGATTTCAAATAAATATTATTTTTTGAAATTCTCTCATCAATGCTACTTTCAATGTCAATATGACAAATATTCAAATTATGTGATTTATTCCTCATGTTTATTATTTTAGAATAAAGTGTGTTAAGAATGATACACTAACGTTATTTGTATGTATTAAGGGGATCGTCTACGCTTTTCCAAATGAACTAAAAGAGACTCTACATTTTTGCTAATTATGCAAAATCTGTTACGAATTTGTATCTTATTTTTATCATATTTATTAAGCATAATATTATGTCTATACTTTTTATTTATACTGTAACGTTGAAAATGAGCAAAACACGTCGCAATTTACTAATTATAGCTGCATTTGTCATTCATTTGTAATAAAATTTAAACCTTCGCTCTTAGAAAACATGATATTAGGCACGTAACTTTTTAAAATTTTAAAATGTTTATTCTTTATTCGAAAAATTAACAATTTCACATAGCTATGCCACATATATAAAAACAATGATATTGCAAAAATAAAAATCTGATGTGACCAACACAATACCTCCCGCCATTTAATTTTTATTATTTATACATACCTATGGGGTCTTGTGTCCGCGTGCCTGAGGGTCTGGTGGCCAATCTGGGAATCCGGATTCGATCCCGATCAACGCCAAATATTTCGAATTTTAAATGGCAAAAAATTGATCGTGGGTGATGCTTGCTAAATGCTATGTCATCATCATTACCGAAATCTGTGTACAAAGCAGATTAGCATACCCAGCAACGGGTAATATGCCGTGATGATATATTTGTTTTTTTTTTTTTTATTTAAATACATACCTCCATATTTACTAATGCTAAAAATGATTTATATTTAGTTCCGTTCCATATAACTATTGTTCTATTTACAATTTTCTTTTTAAAATGTTGCTATTATTAATTTGAAATGGTTTTTTTTTGACAGTGACATTTATCTGTCAGTTACATACATTTGAGCTGAACTGTGTAAACATGGAATTGTGTTTAAAGCTAAGCTCCGGGATATAATTTTTATATTATTTTATAAATTTATCCATAAAATATATAGAAAAAGTATTAATACAAACCTGTATAAAATTGAATAATCCTTAATTTTTATAAAAACATATTGCGAAAAATTAACATTTCAAGATATTTTTTGAAGAAAACTATTTTCTTCAAGTAAAGTGCCATTGCCGGTAACCCGATTGACACCAAAATATAATGGCTTCTATTTGTATTAGATTAAGGTAGAAATACATAGTTTCAAAATGTTCCGAATGATAGTATTCGAGTTAGAGTATCCAGAAGATACACACACACACAAACACACACACACACACATACACACCCGCAGACGTCATCATTAAAATGTTAAAATCGGATTGTAGGAACGTGGTCATTTATCAAAATCTCGATATGCGATTTTTAGCACGATCCCTATACCTCCTTTATCAAGGGTAGCGGGAGGTAAAAATAAAAATAAGTTACAATTTTTTAAAAGATATTGCATAATTAGCAAATATGTAGATCCTTTTTTGTTCATTTGGAAAAGCGTAGACGATCCCCTTAATGAAGAGTATTATACGTTTATTTTATTTTAACTTTGTCGACATGTCAGTATGGTAATAATATTACCGTGCAGATACAGTTATTACTTAGTTACCAGCCTACTTTTGTATATGTAAACAGAGGCTTAATATCCTAAAACCGGTAAACTTAATTTAGTATGCGGGTATGCAAATGATAAGCGTCATATAAACTGTAAAACTAAGTAACCTGTCAAAAACAGTTATCTGACAGTTTGTCAACACTCATTTCTGGAAATAACGCATACGTGTAAATTTAAAAAAATTGTCACCCAACAATTCATTCTTTCACTAAAATACCAGATTTAAAGAAAAGGCTGCCAAAGCTGAACATCTGTGTTTAGTGCCGTGTTGAACTCTGAATTAATTCAGTGATTATTTTTAATACTAATTTTGTAAATTATCGCCAACAAATTATGTTGCTATTTATTTGTTGTGAATGGTTGCTATTTGTTTGTTGAGTGGTTGCTGTGTACTTGGCAATAATATGCAGTAAAAATATTTTTATTGCCTAGGCAGTAAAAGTGACATTTTATAGACTGTTGCCAAAAAATGCACTTTTACTGTCAATTGCCAAAAAATAAGTTTTTTTCTTTGTAGAATTGAAAATTCTTCAGCTATACTATACTTGCTTCTACGACAAAACCATTCATTTTCTTTTTTATAATTATTATTTTTTTAGTATAGCATCGGTTATACGAGCATAAAACCCCGTACCTCGCATCCAAACAATAAAGTTCCTTTTGTTGGGTGCCCAAATTTCATTGTAACAGCACAACAAAGATCAAATACTTTCTGATCAGACCACGAATTAAGTTATTTTAACTACATTTATTTCTTGTTCCAGTTGTGTCGGAGTGTCCAATGACAGTAGTCAAACCTATATTATTTTTCTTAATTTGTATTTTTTATGCATTGCTATGTATTACATGGATAGTAGTTAGCGTATTATTAATAAGTGGTAAGAATAGTTAGGAGCTTGTGTGCAAAACCTGATATATCCATATTTGGTAGAATTATTTTTTGCTAATTTCGTATATCATAAGAGTTCTATTTATATTTACAGTCAGTTCAGTCCAAAACAGGTTATTTCCAATGTAATTTAAAGGTGTGGGTTTTGATGCAAAACTGGCTATAGGTGATAGAAAATAAGCAATATAACATCTGGTGGTATTTTGCGGAACTATAGTTGATGGGATAAGTTATACACCTGACATTTTCTTGGTTGCATAAACAAAAGTGTTATCTATTATGTTCGATATATAAGATCTCTTAATATTACACACTTGGCGCTACTATATTATTTTCCATCGCCTATATCCAATTTTTAAAGTAGAGAATCAGAATTACGTTAATAAAATCTTATGTGGCCAACACAGTACCTTCCGTCAATCCTGCGTATTATGTACAAATTCCATAAATAAATTTTCATGCAAAAGATTTTATATTTCCAGTAACATTATTTCATAAACAAACTATGCAAATTGCACTTGACACTGACATTTCCCTTATTCTTTCATTCCTTATCATATCTTCCCGTGTCTTCCCCAATATCTATCTCAACATCCTCATCTCTGCCACATTCATTTTCTTTTCATTGACACTGACATATGTCAGTTAGAATGTTCTTAATTGTACGAAACAGCTTCCATGGTTATAGCATAGTTGGCTGATTTATAAGATTTACTTTCTTTATATTTCTTTAACTCTATATCCATTGAATACGAAATATAAAATGCAATCAATTCGTATAGATAGGAATATTCTTTAATTTTTATAATAACGTTAAATGTCAAAAAATAATATTTAACAGCGTTTTTTCAAGAAAAACTGTTAAAATCTTCAAATGAGGGTACTTTCGGTTGACCAATTATAACCAAAATCTAATCAAGGATGCATATGTATGTAAGAAAGAGGAATAAGTAAAAAATGTAATTTTTAGTTTTGGAGATACCGCGACTGAAATTATAGTCACTTGCACGCACATAAAATCAGACATCGTCGTAAAAATAGTAAAATCATATTGTAGGGACCCTAAAATGTTCTTAATCATTGAAAACGCACCACCGATTTTTTTGACCAAAGACAATACCTTCTTTACCTAGGGGTGACGGAAGGTAAAAATGAATATTCACAATGTGACGGCATCTATGAGTTGTGGAACCACCAATACTAATTTAAATGCTTAATATTTATACGATAAAAATAACAGCCTTTTTAACATTTTCGTCTAGTTTTTTCAATTTTTTTAGCGTATAAAATCGTCAAATCAAATTTAAATGTAGTTTCTAATAATCACTTGTGAAACTGAAATAATTTATTGGACGAAGTCGCAGTTTAGTACCGAGCTCGGTACTACACTTAAAAAGACTGAGTTGGTCGAGCTGGTGAGAAGCACCGTTGAAGATGGTGGAGTACTGTCTTGTTTTCCTCTTTCTGGATTGCTGGAAGATACTAGGGAAAATGTTGCGTCACTACCACATACAATATGCTTGAACCATTATGACGAATATAGTAACCAAGAGATCATCAAGATCTTTGAGGAGTGCCTGCGTCATCGATTTGTAGCAAAACATTTTTTTTTAATTTTGGGAAACCAGTAGGGGTGGGAGTTACGTATTATTATTTTTAACTCGGGTGAAAAGAACACATTAGTTACAAGAGGTGCAAGTTTTTGTTTTATTTCTAATACTACTGGTCACTAATTGATAAGTTTTTGCTCTTTTCTGCAAAACAAACAAACATTGATGTATTCCGTTTTGCACGCATGCTCCTCAGTTATTAATCATATTTCAAGTAAAATTAACAATTTAGTTAGCATTAAGAGCATGGAAGGATATACCAACTGTGAAAAAAGCTGGAAATATTTGGTCTATAGTAACGTTAATAGTAATTATAGCTGACATTACCGCATATATTTTTTTTCTCATTGATTTCGTCTTTATTGCTAAGGTGAGACTATTAATGGCCAATTGCACCGCTCATAGTTAAATTTTAACTGTTGGTTAAATTAACAATATCGATTCGCACTTTTTATATTACCTTGTAATTTAGACCTTTAACTATAAGCGGTGCAACTGGCCATAAGCCATATCTAATTATAATTATTTCATTTTTTTTCAAATAATATAGGATCCTCGTTGTAAAGAACACAACAGAATAAGTTTCTCAGGAGTAGAAGGTGATTTACCTGATCTACTTGACCCTGATGTTAATATAGACGATTTATTTAATCATGAAGTTCCTGAGATAACGAGTGCGATAATAGACACAACTAAACAAACAACGAAAATCCAGCATGCAACTGAACAAAATGTAATATTAAATCCATTTGTACGAAACAAAACATGGGATCAAGTTTTGTGGCCATCGAAAGCCAAATCTAAAATGAAAAATTTGAATACATCTGACAGTAAGTTAATAGTTATTTTTTATAAAAGACGATAAAATTCTATTTCACCGACAAACGAAAAGTGTCATAGTTGCCGTCAAATACATATAGACTTATGACTTTTTCCTTTCTCTGCTCCTTGTCTCTTGCCCTGCGGTGTTGCCGTTTCTTCGTTACAAAGCATTTTTATCATAGCCACGGAAATGACAACAATGCAGAATTTTTCAGTCCATACTTATTTGGCGGTAAGTATAATGACAAGCGATTCATCGCGAGTGAATTATTTTTAGCGAGTCGATAATTACATTTTACCGTCATGCATAACTCTCTATTCCAAGAATAGATCTTTCTGATAATACGAAGAAATATTTTTGTAAAAACATCATGGACCTCACTGGGATTTAAACCCAGGATCTTCTTATTATCGTAAGATGCTACTGATCTATGAAATCCCTCTGATGTCAATGAATTTTTCACCTAATGCTAAAGTACCCTCCTTTCGGAGCATTGAGTACTTATTAGCCAGCGCGGAGGTTTGTTGCCAAATTTGTTATTGTAGGTTTTTTGCGACAAATCCATGCTAATATGGAGATATAAATAATTTAAGTTTGAAGCTTAAATTATTATAAATAATGGTTTCAAATATTTTAGAAAAAATACATAACATAGACACAGGTCTATAGTTTTTAATATTTGAAATATCGTCAGATTTATAGTTGGAGGAAGAAATATTTGGAACTGACTTATGCCGGGTTTACAATCTTTTACGGACGGTTGGGTTTGTTTGCGGCCAGGACTCATAAATTATTCGAACTTGAAGGCATCAATTTTAGGTAACAAATGGGCCGTATTAAAAAAAATCATACTCAATGTTTGTATAAATTTTGTAAATTGAAACTATAAAATAAATAAAAAAGACAATAAAACAAAATTTTAGGTTATTAACTGGGAATAAATATTTACATATAAAAAACAACACACAGTAAAATAGAGATTTAGTACAGAGTGTATAGCACCCTGTAGTCAGATAAAGAAAACAAAATACATTATAACAAAAAACAACATATTACAATTTACTAATTGATGTTAGAAGTGTATTTTAAAAGCATTGTTATTTGAATACAGATTTTAAAACTATATATAATTAGGACACATCTTATAATATTTTAATCTCTTTTCACTTTACAAATTGACGTTAGAAGAAATACACTTAAAACGAATTATTATTTTAATACAGATTTAAAAGTACATCTTGAATGCAAATTTCGGGTACGGCCCAGGACAGAAAACTCTATCTGGCTCCGAGTACCATTACCGCAAAGTCCATAAAACTTTATAACGACCAATTGGCAGAATCTATAATGAGTTCCAAATATTTCTTCCTCCAACTATACATATGGGACATATACGGGAAATTTTCCATAACTCTGGAAAAACATCAGTTTTAAAATACTAGATGTACAAAGGTATTACCAATATGGGACAACAATCTTTAATTATAAAACAGGCACTAAATAAAAAGTGTCCGGTAGAAAATTAAGCCATAATGTTTCACATGGTAACAGAATATTACCTCCTGTACCTTATTACATATTAATTACTTCATTATGATTGCATAAATTAACAATATATATATATATATACGAGGTGTGTTCAAAAACTATCGCGAATTTTGAATTTTCGCGGGTTACGTATATTCGAATTTCGATCTTTTTGTGGCTTTATGTTGGTACTCATGTCTCTCACTTATGTCGACAAGCTCGGCCATTTTGAATGTTCACTTACTTGTTGACAGCTGCTTTGCTTGCACGTGTTTTGGATCGTCTTCGATTTTTACCTATTGTGCTTATTCGTTAAAAACTGACTATGAATTTTTTGACCAAGACAATATCTTTCTTATCTAAAGGCGACGGAACGTAGAAAAAAATAATTCATTTAAAATTTGTCATTGTCATAAAATGTTTTTATCAAAGAAGTTATTTCATTTCTACTCGTAGAAATGAAATAACTGCTCTCGAATAGCTTGACCATATTTCTTTTGAACATAGGGTCGAGTCTATCCAGTATAGAAACGTCACAATGTATTTGCACTTTATCAAAAGTAAGTTTGTAAATGTGTATTGGATTTGAATAAATCTTAAGTTCAATATCAATTTCTTGTTCTTGTGCAGTTTCAGTTGATGTTGAGTAAGAGAGTTCGATAGATTCTACCCGAGGCAAAGTATCCGCAACAATATTATATTTTCCTCGTATGCGTTGAAAATTTGTAGTAAATTGCGATATCAAGTATAATTGACGAGTGTGTATACGGATTGTTTTTTACCTTCCATCACCTCTAAGGTAAGGAAGGTATTGTCTTTGGTCAAAAAATTCGGTGGTGAGTTTTCATTGAATAAGCACGTTGTAGGGTCTTTACAATACGATTTTACTATTTTTACGATGATGTCTGTATGTGTGTGTGTGTGTGTGTTCGTATGTGCGTGTGTGTGTGTGTGTGTGTGTGTGTGTGTATGTGTGTGTGTATGTGACCGCTTTTTCGTGGACGATATCTCCAATACTAGAATTCCAAAAATTACAATTCTTGCGTATTCCTCTTCCTTACAACCATATGCAGACCTGTTTAGATTTTGGTTATAATTGGTCGGCCGGAAGTACCCTCATTTGAAGATTTTAACAGTTTTTCTTGAAAAAATCAGTTAAATGTTATTATAACTTAAAGAATATATTATTATCTATACGATTGATTGCATTTTATATTTGTTATTCAACAGATATAGAGTTAAAGAAGAATACAAATAATAAATTTCACATAAATTTCATAATTCAGCCAGCTATGCTAACTTAACCATGGAAACTGCTAATATTTTCAGGTAATTCAAATTGACAGATGTCAGTATCAATAAAATGTAAATCAATGAAAGAATAAGGGAAGTAACTCTAGTGTTAGAAGTTTCTAGATATATGAGAGACGATTACATTGGTTTGAACATGTCATGAGGAGAGATGAATATATTAATAGAAGGTGGAAGAAACATAGGAAGACCATATATAAGATGAAAAGACTGTATTGTAGAAGACTTGAGGGAAAAGGAACTGAATGAGGAATGACATGCAAAACAAAAATGAGTGGCAGAAGAAAATAAAAAATGGCGACCCCCTAACGAATGGGAAAAACTAAAGAAGAAGAAGAAAATGTCAGTGTCAAGTGCAATTTGCATAGTTTGTTAATGAAATAACTTTACTGGAAATATAGGATCTTTTGCAAGACAATTTATGTATGGGCGCGTGCAGTAACATTATTTTGAATTTGTACATAATACACAGGATTGACGGAAGGTATTGTGCTGGCCACATCAGATTTTTTCTTTTTTTTTTTGTTTGAACGCATATATGTGAATTATCTTCCGTAAAACAAGTATATTCCCGGCCTTCTAATAAATAGAAAAAATATTTAATTGTTGAATAAAGAGTTAATAGTACTTGGTCATATGTTGAATATCGTTCTTCGGTGTTTGATAATTTGCGAGAAACAGAACCGAAAGGAGAAAGTTGATCTTTTAGTAACTGATGAACAACTCCTCTGATGGTATAATCAGACGCGTCGGAAGAAACGACCAACCGCGCTGATGGGTCATCAAGATTTAACAACGTTCCTTGTGTTATAATTTCTTTACATATCTTAAAGGATTGATTCATTTCGGTTGTCCAATCGATAATAGCATATTTTAATATAAATAAATAAATTAAATATTTCATCACGGCATATTACCCATTTCTGGGTGTGCCAATCTGCTTCGTACACAGATATCGGTAATGATGGAATATTTGTACCGTGTGGGCGCTTACCAGGCGTCACCTCACGGGAACTCATTGCTGGCGTGGAGAATGCGCCACAGGGGTCAATTTTGTGCCATTAAAATGTGATGTAATTTTTGGCGTCGATCGGGATCGAACCCGGGTCCCCAGATTAATATAATATCATCAATATAAGGAAAAAAAATCTAATCCGTATAAAGCATCATGAATGAATCTTTCAAATGTTTGGGCTGCATTTTGTAAACAAAATGGAATAAAAGGATATTCAAATGATCCAAATGGCGTGTAAATAGCTATTTTTCCGATATGTTCTGCAGCAACAGATATTTATTGATGCTCGAACGAGATCAATGGTAGAAAATACAGTTTTCCCATGAAGCATACTAGTACAATCAAAAATGTTAGGAATAGAACAGCGATCCGAAATAGTGACAGAATTTAGTCTTCTATAGTCACCGCAGGGTCTTAATTCACCGTTTTTTTTAACCATGTGAAGAGGAGTAGCCCAAGGACTATTGGACGGACAAGAAAGTTCTAACTCTAATATGTGACTGAAAACTTTTTTTATTTATAACGATCGGGCGCTAAACGGCGAGTTTTGGAAAAAATTGGTGGTCCAGGTAGTTTCAATATAATGTTTTGTTGAATGTTTCGTTATTTTTTGTCGTTGGTTTTCATTAGTAATAGTAAGAAATTCAGTTAATATTTTATATATTGATTCTAAATTTATTTAATCAAAAGGAAATAATCTAAGTTTTGAAAATTGCAGAATAGTAAGCTATCTTGTGTTAAATCAACTAATAAATTTAAATGAGGCAGAAAATTTGCACCAGTAATAGGGTCACTTACTTTTGCAAAATTAAATTATATGAAAATTTTCGAGAAAGCTGAGAATCAATATTCAAACGACATTCACCGTAAGATCAGAGGTACGTGGAGGAATAATGAAAACGTCGACACCAGTGTCGCAAGTCTCATCTAAATCTTCAGTGTTTTCATTTTTCTAGGCATTAATATTTCGCACTCGCGATTGGTTACGTCATGCTTGTTTGGCAGCTTCATGTTCTAATGCATATGAGAGTGATTGAGTCATCAGGTACTCAAAAACGCTGTCAAGAGCTGTAGGATGTACAAGACGAACCAAATGAGGTACATCGGCTTCAAATTCTTGAAGGCTTTCTTTTGAACTCGTGATACCGGTTCCTCAGTTGCGTCTGATACACCTGCACCAGGCGCGCATTGCAATATTGCATATCCAGCCACTTGACTATTTGATCGTAGTTCTCTTGTTCTTCTTGCTTCAGCGTTTGTAAGATGTCGATGGCTTCTCCGAGCAACAAAGTCAACGCTGTATCTTTCAACGTGGGCGTCCAGTTATGTGCTTTCGCAGCCGCTTCAAATTGTTTTAAATAATTCGGCCACAAAAAAATTCCATCAAATTTTTACTTTAAATTTAAAAGTAGCTCCCGTGTTGTTGACTTTGGGGATCACTATGCTAAAACATGTAACCATTGTATAGGAGTGGATTTTTTTTATTTTAAGAACTATAACAACATGCAAAACTACTGTTATTCTAATGATATTCTCAAAAAATTTCATGAAATAAATTGAAATAATATTTATTTTAATAGTATATTAAAACATAAGTTACAGAAGGCAACGTATTCTTACACAAGTTACAAATTCGCAGCGAATAGGCGAACGAACGAGTGCTTGAATTGCCTTCTGTAACGTACATTTTATACTATTTTCTCAGTTGAAACTTTCATTTACATAATTTTTTTATAAAAAATATATGTTAATATTAAGGGATATTTTTGATAGAATTATTAAGTTGGTGACAGTGATTTGTGCTTTTTACTCTGTATGTTGCTTAAATATTTAATGTATTTATTGCAGTTATGGCAATCTCAAATAAAAAATAATTTAAGAATGAAGCTTCTTCCAACATCAATATGCGTGTTAGAATGTGACATTCTAATTCCGAAACAGAGAAAAAAAATTCTTTACTTCTGTATTCATTAGTAATTAATTTGACGAAGAAAAAAAGTTTTAGTAAAAATAAATAAAAATACAAGCCTCATGTAGACAATGCATATACCCCTAGAATTAGTGGCCGCTTGCACCAACGTAACTTAAAATTTTAAATCTAGCTTCTTAAATTAACAATATTGTATCGAAATGTAATATCAAATGATTAGAGCTAGATTAAAAATTAAAATTTAATCTTTGTTTGTGCAAATGGGCATAAGAAGTATAACCAATTCGGCCCTGTGACGTCACAAATAATTTCAGAAAAAATCAAAGCTGAGATATGATTCGTAAATCAATTTTTCTGTAACTCACCTAAAAGTAAATAATTACTTTATAGTATAATATGCACATAAACATTTATATATGATTAAAAACTATATGATATCGTAGAACAGTATATTTGAAAATGAATATTAATTTTTCAAAACTAATTTGAAAATGATATTTTAAAAACGATTAAAATTTATTTTATAAATTAATAATATTGTTTTAGCTTCAGTTATTCCTCTACGACATCAAAGGCAAATCTACACATTACGTAAAATATTGAACTTGATGTCCATAAATCAATTGACGTTACCAGCAAATGTTGCTCCTTACCTTCCTGCGATGGTAGCAATGTTGGTTGCTATAAAATTAATATTTGCGTGGGTGGCTAATGTATTTTTACTCGCTTACTTTCGAATTAAATTGGCTAGACTGAATGATGAGGATGATAATATCGCACAAAAAACTAAAAATTTATTTCAAAAACTAAATCCCTTTAACTATTTCGGTGACCGAAAAGGTAAAGGCAAGAGAAAAGGTAAAGGGAAAAGGAAACCGAAGAAAGGAATAAGGAAAGCCAAGAAATCTAAAAAAAAGAAGAAAACATGCTTTTGTGGCAAAAGTCCATCAAAGCCGAAAAAGGCGAAAAAAAAGAAATGTCAATGATGTACTTCTTTATTGTTTCATTAAAATTGTCTATAAATGCAATACCTGTGTTATTTTTGCATTTCTTTATTTTATATGAAATAATTTTGGATGTGTATATAATAAAGGTAGCTGCTGGAATTTTGTAGTTACAAAATATGTATTAATAGTTTTACTCATTTAAAAATTATTTATAAAAAAGATTGTAAAAGTTCATATGAATAAAAAGTCCTTAATTTTTAAAAAGTGCATATGGTTTCAAATAAATCATCTTTTGTAGTATATAACCCTGCTGTTCAAAATGATGTTGAATGTATGATAAAAGAGATATGCTTGCAAATTCCAAAAAATACCTGTAATTATATCGAAAAAATATTACCATTTCATCGACATGAAGCTTCTTCCAACATCAATATGCATGCTAGAATGTGGCATTCTAATTCCGAAACAGTGAAACATTTTTCTCTCTGTATTCATTAGTAATTAATTTGACGCAGGAAAAAAGTTTTAGTAAAAATAAATGAAAATATAAGCCTATGTAGACGATGCATATACCCCTAGAATTAACTGTTTAATGGCCGTTTGCATCAACGTAACTTAAATTTTAAATCTAACTTCTTAAATTGACAATATTATATCGAAATGAAATATCAAATGATTAGACCTAGATTAAAATTTAATCCTTGTTGGTGCAAATGGGCATAAGAAGCATAACCAATTCGGCCCTGTGACGTCACAAATAATTTCAGAAAAAGTCAAAGCTGAGATATGATTCATAAAGCAGTTTTTCTGTAATGCTATGGTCGTTGAAAAGAAAAAGTAAAATCTAGTAATTATATACTTGTGGTTTGCACACTCACCTAAAAGTAAATAATTTACTTTATAGTATAATATGCACATAAAAATTATATATGATTAAAAACTATATGGCATCGTAAAACAGTATATTTAAAAATGAATATTAATTTTTCAAAATTAATTTGAAAATAATATTTTAAAAATGATTGAAATTTATTTTATACATTAATAATATTTTTTTAGCTTCAGTTATTCCTCTACGACATCAAAGGCAAATCTACACGGTACGTAAAATATTGAACTTGATGTCCATAAATCAATTGACGTTACCAGCAAATGTTGCTCCTTACCTTCCTGCGATGGTAGCAATGTTGGTTGCTATAAAATTAATATTTGCGTGGGTGGCTAATGTATTTTTACTCGCTTACTTTCGAATTAAATTGGCAAGACTGAATAATGAGGATGATAATATTGCACAAAAAACTAAAAATTTATTTCAAAAACTAAATCCCTTTAGCTATTTCTGTGACCGAAAAGGTAAACGCAAGAGAAAAGGTAAAGGAAAAAGGAAACCGAAGAAAGGAATAAGGAAAGCCAAGAAATCTAAAAAAAAGAAGAAAACATGCTTTTGTGGCAAAAGTCTATCAAAGTCGAAAAAGGCGAAAAAAAAGAAATCTCAATGATGTACTTGTTTATTGTTTTATTAAAATTGTCTATAAATACAATACCTGTGTTATTTTTACATTTCTTTATTTTTTATGAAATAATTTTGGATGTGTGTATAATAAAGGTGGCTGCTGGAATTTTGTATTTACAAAATATGTATTAATAGTTTTACTCAATTTAAAAATTATTTATAAAAAAGATTGTAAAAGTCCATATGAATAAAAAGTCCTTAATTTTTAAAAAGTGCATATGGTTTCAAATAAATCATCTTTTGTATGATGAAAGAGATATGCTTGCAAATTCCAAAAAATATCTGTATATATATCAAGAAAATATTAGCATTTCATCGACAGACTTTTTCACTTACTTATCGAACATATACGAGAATGACCCGCCTAATGTTATTGAAAATAAGACACCTGATTCATATTTTTTTTAAATTTTGTTTTAAATACTAGCTGTACCAGTTGCCAATATTTGCAAAAAACAATAAGTACTATAGGGTAATATTTATTTGGCCGCTTCTGACATCGAGCTATTGAGGTCGCGTGTCTCCGGCTGCGCTCAAAGCGACCTTCACCCCTCGGGATTGTGGGTTTGATTCCCGCACGAATTACAAATCCGAGAATTTCTTGAATGTGATTAGAAAATGAAAGCTTTTGATCAAAAACTATACAAACATCACGCACAGTATCGCATTTGGTCAGTAAATTATGAGAAATATTGTAATCAAAATTAATAGGATTTTATTTCCGTTTCATTTATCAATGTTTAACTTGTTTTTGTAACACCATTGAAATAAATTATTAATATCATCTTGCAATCAGCATTTGATAAACAACGAAAAATGTTCATATCGTCTGCAAAAAGCAAGTTATTACTTGTAAATATGAACCCATGGACCTACACACTCTCCAAGATTTTAACTTCATTTGTATAATATAAATCAATGTTTAATATCTTGTAATAGGCGCACCCGCGTAATATGAATCAAAGTTTTGATTTCTATAATCAAATTTATTATTTTCGTATTCAATTAAAATTGATATTATTGATATATTTCATTCATTAGCATTGTGTATTTTACACTTCTTTTGTACAAATTATTATTTCATAGCCAACTTTTAAATGATAAAAAAAACATTAATTTTATCCAAAAAGAGACAAAAAGTTATATTATTTCACGATTTATGAGAAGGAAGTAGACTTGTTATATATCATCGAAAAGCTTATATAATAAGTAAAAAGATGAGAGATTCTACGCAAAACCGGTACAAAATTTGTCTAAACAATTTTTCTCTATCATAATAAATAAGATATGAGATATGTTCGGAATTAACGAAAAACGAGTTTTTGCCTGTAGCCCAAAAACAAAAGAAGTTATAAAATTCCCTGTACTTCAAAAGTAAATAAAAACGGATTTTGAATAACCTAGCCTAGGTGGCTAGGTGCACATTACATTACATTAATAAACAAATAATTAATTAATTAATTAATTAATTAATAAGTATATAAATAAATAAATAAAGTTACATTGATTTGTGTTCGACAAAGATCTTTCAACACGTGTTATGAGTATACAGACTATTTTTTTCTACCCCTGCAAGAGAAAAAAGAAATAAGGAAATACAGATTTATTTATTTTTTAATAATTTGACATTGTCAATTTTTGTATTTGCGATGTGAATCTAAGACAACAAAAATTCTATACAAAATTCATAACTAAATTCATTGCTACGATATTGAAGCGTGCTGCAAAGTTTTGCAGCACTAATGTTCCATTTAACCGAACTCGTATCTGTTCTAGTTTTCGAAATCCCAACGGTGGCCTTCGAAATTCAGACAGCCTGTATAAATGTAAATCAGAAACAAGAATTGAAATAAGCAATGAATAATGAATGAATTATAATATTGTGGTAATGAAAACAACATTTTGTAATAACATTTTAGCGAATATAGCCTTATTCCTTAAAGTACTATTATAATGATTTGTACGCAAAGTTAATTTATTATAAAGATAAGAGGGAGATTTATTCTGAATTACGCGATGTACCAAAGAAGCTATATGCAAAAATCTAGTCTGTTTCTTGTCTAACCAACTGAGCTCTGTTAAATAGGGCGAAACATGTTCATGTCTTTGCAAACCATAAATGAATGTAAAAAATTGTGTGACAATAATTAAAAAAAATAATACAAGACAACAAGAATATTGGATAGAATCACACTGTTGTGAACCTGTTCATGTTTTCATATAGATGGTCTTTAAGGCCAGGTAAGCCTTTCTATCAACTATTACTTTGTCTGCCTACTGATGTTCCAGTCATTTTCACATTAATTAATTAAATATGGTATCAAGTGTCTGTGGTCATTAGTATTTTGAGTTTCAAACAAAAGTACTAATATACGATAAAAAAAATCTGTTGTGGCCAGCACAATACCTCTCGCCATTTTCATTTTATGTAGTATTGAGAACTGACATGTCCGATGGCGGCAGCACCATCGGGCCGATCAGCTGCTTCTGAATTGGTACTCGCAGTGTTGTGACATATGAAAACAAATAACAAAAGCAATTTTTTTCACTTAAAATGGGGTTTGGTACCACAGAACATTTTAGTTTTCTGGAAGCAACAGCTACTTCTAAATGTATTATAGAAGATATGTTAAAATGTATTTATAATTTTATATGTATTTAATCAATCGAAATTGATGATCGCAGGTGAGCGAATTATAAACGCTAACCACATAATATTAAGTGGAGTATTAAAAAATGACGGTATAATGTGGGTAATATTTGCACTTTGTCTGCGAACCAGTGCAATTTCTGCAAAGCCACATGAAATCAAAATACATTTAGAGAAAATTTAAAAATTATTAGTGCAGAATGCACGTGTAAAGCTAGATAAAGACCACGAAATATGTAATCCGATTTAAAATGACGAGAACAAACTTTCATGTTTTGTTGTTTTGCACTACGTATTGCATATTCCCATGCTTTTCGTCGATCCATACCATTTCAACACTTGCTCTTGTCGTAATTTTAACTTTATTTTGGCCATGTTTCGGAAAATTATAAAACCCAATGCCTGTGTCTCGACCAGATCTTGAGAGTGACGTCAGAATATACAACAATTTGTACGACTTTTTCCCATTTTTATTCACATCAAATGATCAAACCACATGTAACTCAAGCATACAGTCACAATATAGTACCAAATCGGAAAGTTCATATTTTTCCCACCAGATGTCATGTCGCAGCTTGTCAGTTGTCAATAGGGCGAGAGCAGTTATGTGACTTTGTTGGTCTTGGCAAGCAGATGTGGGGGCCCGTGGCAGAATGAGAGCTAGTAATATACATAGGTGTCAAGTATCATAAGTTTTAATGCGAAACATTATGATTTTCCAAATCCATGTGGATTATTTTCCTCGACAAGTATATTCCATACTAATGGATGACAAATAAACATCAGAACATTTTGAAATTTTGAATGAAAAATTATGGCATATGACAATTGTGACATCTGTGTAAAAACTACTAGCCGTCATTCTGACACGGATCCTCATCTGCTTGCCAAGGCCAACAAAGTCACATGTCTGCTCGCGCCCTATAAGTACACACAAATAATTGAAATTGTTTCTCTTCTTTCGTTCTATGAGAAATTTTATCCTACTATTCTAATATGTTCAAAATTGTTCAAATTCATTGACGGTATTAGCGGTATTTCTTAAGGATATATGTATGTATGTATATTGTTTCAGGATTTTCAACCCTACAGGTTATATCCCTAGGGTGGTCTCACACACAACATCTATTTAATTTTTTTACAATTGCCACGAAGTTCCTTGCGTAGATGTCATGTGTGTTGCCCACCCGAGCAAGCCCTTGTTACAACCACTAGCCGGTGCCAGATTAGCTTAGTGATTGCCAAGTTAATTGTATCCCAACTTGGAAAGGTAACGGGAGTAGATACCGATCAAGATCAGTCGAGAAAAATTCGACCTGACCCGGATTCGAACCCACGACCTCTGAGACCAGAGGCTAGCACTCTACCACTGTGCTATCCCGCCGTCTCTTAAGGATATATGTAATATTAACATACCTGTAATTTAAATACATAATTAATTAATAATATATATTAAATGTACTCATACCTCCCAGAAAAATCTGATACTGACACTGACGTAGCTATAGGTTTCTTATGGGGGGGGGGGGGTTCTGGTAGGGTTGGATGGAAAATGTATGGTTAAAAAATTCAAGGTCAAACGTGTTTTAATGCAATGTAAGATAATATTAGAGTTCTTTACAATGAAGCAAATTTAACAAATTCTTAAAAATTAAAATCCATATTTTATGACGAAAAAGCGTATGTACGCTCCAAAAGCGTATAGTTGCCCCTTCTACTAAACTTTATGATGCGAGATGGGAGCATAAGCAATAACTACAATGTTGCATTAAATTAAAATATTATATTACTGAGTAGTAGCAATATCATTATTCTATGGAACTGCTCAAAATGAAATGTATAATAATTAAATGTTAATTAAACTGCGTTCCTCACAAAATACGGGACAATTGGGCGTCCCGAACAGTACTTAACGGGACGCTCAAATGTTAGCTGAAATAGGGGACAACCCGTATATACGCGCCTGGCAATCGTGTTCTTACCGGCATTGCGGTCCATTTTTGGTTTTCATTTTAAGTAGGTACATAATCCCCCAAATTTGTAAGAAAATTATATCCAGCTTAATATCAAACGTGGCAAAATATAACCGATGGGGGGGAGTTTGAACCCCCTACCCCCCCCCCCCCCATATATACGTCGGTGGACACTGACATTTTGCAATTATTTGTCAATTACAAAAATTTAAATATCGCAACTGGTTTTCGGGCAACGAGATTTAATACAACAGATTATTCTATATTATTATATACTATATCTCCAAACCTATACGAGATAGAATAAAAAAATTAAATGTGTCAGATTGAGAATTTAATTATCTTTAATGTTTATAGTAACAAATTTTTAAAAAAATATTTAGAATTTTTTTTTTTAGATACTACCACTTCCGGTTGTCCAATTGTTATCAGAACCTATTCAACTCTTCCCATTACTGTTACATTGAGGAATCCGTAGTCAAACAGGTCTTTAGGGTTGTAGAATTTGAGAAATCGTGCCTCCAACAACCTCACACACACACATCCACACACAGACATCATTGTAAAAATGTTAAAATCGGATTCTATGGACCTTAAATCGCGCTTATTCAATAAAATCTGGATATGCGATTTTTAGCATGAATCCAATACCTCTCTTAGCGAGAGGTAAAAAGATTGTAAAAGTCCATATGAATAAAAAGTCCTTAATTTTTAAAAAGTGCATATGGTTTCATATAAATCATGTTGCGAAAGTTCCAGGCTCGTCTTTTGTAGTAACGCTGTTCAAAGTGATGATGAAAGAGATATGCTTGCAAATTCCAAAAAATATCTGTATTTATGTCGAGAAAATATTAGCATTTCATCGACAGCCTTTTTAACGAACATATAGTACGAGAATGACCCGCCTAATGTTATTGAAAATAAGACACCTGATTCATATTTTTTTTAAATTTTGTTTTAAATACTAGCTGTACCAGTTGCCAATTTTTGCAAAAAACAATAAGTACTATAGGGTAATATTTATTTGGCCGCTTCTGACGTCGAGCTATTGAGGTGGCGTGTCTCCGGCTGCGCTCAAAGCGACCTTCACCCCTCGGGATTGTGGGTTTGATTCCCGCACGAATTAAAAATCCGAGAATTTCTTGAATGTGATTAGAAAATTAAAGCTTTTGATCAAAAAATATACAAACATTACGTACAGTATCGCATTTGGTCAGTAAATTATGAGAAATATTGTAATCAAAATTAATAGGATTTTATTTCCCTTTACATTTATCAATGTTTAACTTCTTTTTGTAACACCATTGAAATAAATTGTTAATATCAGCTTGCAATAGGGCACAATCTTCAGCATTTGACAAACAAAGAAAAATGTTCATATCGTCTGCAAAAAGCATGTTATTATCTTGAAGTTCTCCAGTTTAGCATACATGTTGATATTAGGAGTAGTAGAGGAAATAATAATAAGTATACTAGTATTGAATAATTTTTATATATTTTTATTCATTCCTATGATGCGATCGATTTCGGGAATGACAATTCCCATCATCAGGCGTTACCAGCTGAAAAATACATGTTTATTGTAACATAGGAAATTATGTACAGAGATTAAATAATATAAAAAAGTAATAAACAGATAAAGATGTATGAAATTGTTGCAAATTATCATCAAAAGCTAATGTGATATAGGTAAATGTTATACAGAAATTACAAATATAAAAGTTATAAGCAAATAAAGTTGTATAAAATTGTTGCAAATTATCTATTGAAAGTTAATATGTAGATAATTTGATGCTAAAGCTTACAAAGCTTATAAATATGTTTTACAGATCGATGAAGAAGCAAAAACTGAGCATAGTTACAAACATGTGCGAAGGGGTAAGGTTATGAAACTGACATAAAGAAAATAAATGAAAATGCTTACCGTTAAGAGGTTTAGCAGCGACGATTGTCGTAAAATAACATGTGTAAATGTTGGATTACCTTTATTGAGTGAGATAAATTAAAATCAAATTTCAAGAAAATTAAAAGTTATTGTAGACAATTGTAGAGTCAAAGGAAGAAGATATACTAAAGTATGAAAGTCAAGAGTATTCAAAATTAGGTGGGTCGGCGCACATTCTGTTGTTGCAGAAAGGGCGGTAATTTTGAAAATAATGGATTGTTAATATTAAAATCCGTTATGTTATTTATTAGGTTTTGAATATTTATTTTATGTAAAAGTATTTCATATTGTTCTAAAAGGGTTAGATTATGATATTTAGTTTCATAATGTAAGAGTTTTAAGTTATCAAGTGATGTAGTGTGATTCTCTGTTTCTAGATGGGCCCCCATAGCCGAAGGTGGATTATTTTTAATATGTTCTGTAAAACGGGTTTTAAGATTTCTACTTGTTAGGCCGATTTAAGAGGAATTGCAATCATTGCAATGAATTTTATGAATTCCCGATTTTTGATGATCGGCTAATTTAGGTTTGTTATTAATACGAAAATTGCCTAACGTGGGGTGTGTTTTACTAGTTATTGTAATATTATGAGGGGATGTTATAGGTTTAAGTTTATGTAATAGATTTTGGTAAAATGGAATGGAGAGATAAGTTGACTGTAATTTGTAATGAGGATAGATGTTTTGTTAGAATTTTAAGTTTAACTTTTTTCAAAATCTGTAGCATGTAGCTTATTGGGTAGTTGTTATTAGCGCCGATTGTTAAAATAGTATTTAATTCTATTTTGAAGTTTTCTGTTGATAGCGGCGTATTAAGTAAGCGGTTAAAAAAGGAATTAAAAGTCGATTTTTTGATAGTTGAAATGTGGAAGGAGTTGTAGGGTATGATTATGTCCGAATAAGTCGGTTTTCTGTAAATGTTAAAATTTATGGTGGAATTCGTTCTGTGGAGGGTGAGATCTAGATAGTTAAGTAAGTTATTTTGTTCTATTTCAAAAGTGAATTTTATTTTTGACAAGCTATTTATTTCTGTTAAAAG
The DNA here is from genome assembly GCA_951394225.1 of Harpalus rufipes. Classification (NCBI taxonomy): domain Eukaryota; kingdom Metazoa; phylum Arthropoda; class Insecta; order Coleoptera; family Carabidae; genus Harpalus; species Harpalus rufipes. The sequence goes on from OX596275.1 coordinate 35,970,132, forward strand.
TTCGGCATGGGAGCCCATCCAAAAACAAAGTATATCATCTACATAACGTTTCCAAAGGAGGAGTATATTTTGACTTAAAGGAAGCTTCATTATTTTTGACTCTAAGTTATCTATGAAGATGTTCGCTAAAGAACCACTTAAGGGGCAACCCATTGGGAGTCCGTCTTCTAATTTATAAGTTTTATTTTGAAAATTGAAAAAATTTTGGTTAGTGGCTGTTTTAAACAGTTCCATTAAATTTTGAATGTCTAATGCCCGATAGTATAAACATAGTTCAATTATTAAACTTAGTTTAACTGATATTGAACTAGGTTCAAGTAAAATTTCTATAGTATAAAACAAAATTAGCTTTTGACTTTAGTTTAAACTACGTTTAACTTGAGCGGCCGATTTCATCCGTTCAAATTGAGTTTAAATAATAACTGACGTTTTTATATTCTGAATAACGCTGAATAACATTCATAATTATAACTGTCAACGTTGTTAATAATATTTTAAGAAGGTATATTGATACACTTAATTAATATTTTGGTAAATTAAGTGCATTAGCATATATTTTATAATTCATTTAAATTACGTATATGCTTTTTTATATTCTAGAGTAAAAATGTTGATGTACGATTCAAGTTCTGATAGTGACGACGTCATATAATGAATATACATTTAATAAATAAACGCCCCCGAATATTTCGGGAAAGGAGAAATCCTTTCGAAATATATAATGATGTTGAATTTAAATTGCGGTTCCGTTTTGAAAAACGAACAGTTTTAGAATTTTTACACATTACACATTACAGTAATTTCGGGTCCATGATTTTATTTTCAAATTATTTATTGCCGAGTCAGTTTTTTTTATTTTCAATAATATTTATATATTCTTGCATTATTTCTATTAATGGCAGTCTTTCTTCTTCATCGAAATTCTTAGATCACTGCTTTTTGTTCATTTTATATTTTTACGTAGAAAAAGTATTATGTAGGTATTTTTCAAATACTTAGACCCGCGCGCGAACAAAACTTCAAAAAATTAAATTAACAGATAGAATGACGAGAAGTGAGCTACGTGAAATATTACCGACTGAGTATGGGATAAACTACGTTCAATTGACTCCAGTTCATTTTAATGTTATACCACCCAAATCAGGGGGGTAAAACTGCATTCAGAAACGTGATAACAAGTTTTCAATCTAGTAGCGTTTGGAAATACTTCCTGACCCTTTCATAGATGGCTTTAGTAGTACAGATTTTACAGGGATTCTCAAACTTTAATATCAAAATACTATAAAAGGGTAACATATGTTTGAGAACTGCTGTAAATTTCTCACAATTCTCTATTGCATCGTTCGAAATTCTTTGACGTTTAAAACTATTATTTGTGAATTTGTATCTTTATTGCAATATAGTACTTTATCATTCAATATATTTTCGGTAAGTATATTAGTTTTCATACTAGCATTATTATACACAGGGTGATATAAAATACAACAAATTAATAATATTTCAGAAAAAAATCACATGAAATATTTGTAACTCCTGCATAGTGAAGACACATTTGCAGAAATTAACAGTGCCCAATAGAAGAAATGGTTTGTGTAAGTGGACCAGAAGAATTTACACCGTAGAAGAGCAGCAAAATATTACATTATTAGGCGAAAGGACGTGAAGCTTCATAAGATTCATCAAAGAATGTTGAAATAGTATGGTGTCAGTTTTAAGAAAAAATGAGTATAGAAGAGGGTAGATTTGTTAAAAAGTGGACAAACATCGATAACGAGGTCAATGAAGCAGTGCATTTCTGGCAGACATTTAAAGTAACATCCCTTTTTTTGAAATAAGATTACCTCTTGTAATAATAATTCAAATTTTTGATTCCTTGAGTAGTATGTGCTTAAATTTTAATAGTTGTCGCCGTGTAGTTTGAGATTTGTAGTTATTTATTTATTATTTGATTTAAATAATGAAATGTATATATTTTTAAATAAAGACATTAACATTTTAAGTACTGTAATTTTTTTTTATAGTTCAACATATATTTCACATTTCTTGACAATGTCTTTAATAAATTATTATTTTCGATAGTTTTTTTTTTATTAATTACATTTTCAAGAAATAAAATTTAAAGTTTGGAATAATTCAAAATGAATTCATATTTCCCGCCACTTTCTCGGCTGTCAAATTTAGTTCTCCGACCTTTTCATAGGCGGCACCAAAATTTGTTATCACGGTTTATAAGGGAGATACCCAATCTTCTACTATATATTTTCCTTAATCTATGACCCAAATATAATTAACCTAAGTTCACTAAATAAACTCCGTTTGCTTAACTGTTGTTTAACACATATTTAATCGACCTTTATACTATCGGCCATTTATCGGTTAAACTGTTGTTATCTTTGAACGTTTGACTTTTGCTTAGTATTAAGTTTAAAATATCGAGAGTTTCTTGAATGGGAATATTTGTGTAAAGATTGACTATATCGAAAGAAATTAAGAAAAAGTTTTTTTGACTTTTATTTTGTAAAGTGTTCTTTATTTCTTGTATAAGTTGTGATGAATTATTAATAGAGAAGGGGGAATTATAATTAAGTTTGTTTTGTAATAAATTGTTCAAAGTTTTGGCTAATTTATAAGCGGGTGAACCGATAGAAGACGTGATTGGCCGAATGGCTTTGTCAGTTTTGTGTAATTTTACCAAACTATATAGATTCGGTATTCTTGGGTTCTTATTTATCAGGTTGTAGGTGTTAATATTTAGTTTTCCGAGAGTGACTTTAGAATTATTAATATTTTTCCCTGAGTTTTTGTATAGTTATTTAATTGGGTGGATTTCGTTGTTTTTATATTATTGTTATTAAATAATTTTGAATGTACATATCTGTGGGTAAAATAACCAATCCAGCATTTTTATCTGCTCTTGTTATAGTTAATTTACTTTCATTTATTTTCTGTGTTATGTTTTTGATTTTGTGTTTAAATTTATTATTATTAATATTAAATGTTGAAATTATGTCAGTTTCATTAACCTTACCGTTATTGTTGATGTTCTGTAGACAGGTTTGTAGTTCTCCTTTTATGTCTTTGAAGAAAGGCTTGTTATAGAGTTGGCATTCGATGTCGATTGCAAGCTTGTGGATGTTGGGCGGTTTAGGAGCATATTACTTGTAAATATGAACCCATGGATCTACACACTCTCCAAGATCTCCTGATTTGTCATCACTAGATTTTTTTGTGGGGACATTTAAAGGGAATGATTTACAAAGAAAATTTTGACAATATTGACAAGCTAAAAAAATAGTAAGAACGGCATTCCGGAAAATAATACCATTTCAAATAATGAATTCTATAAGAGCAGTTTCAAAGAGATGCTGATTATGCATTCAAAATAACGAAGCACAATTTGAGCATTTTCTATAAAAAATCATTGGAGATTTTTGTACATCAGGTCTTTTCAGAGCTATTAAAAATATTTTTAAAAAAGGATTTTAATTTCTGATATGTTTAAGAATATAAATCTTTGTTGCAATCAACATGCAATTGTTTACAATCATTTCTTGTAATTATATGAATACATTGTTGTAATCAATGTTTTGATTTCTACAACCGAGTTTATAATTATTATTGTAAAATATTTGAGAAAGAATTTTAACTTCATATGTCATAAATCAATGTTTAATATCTTGTAATAGACGCACCCGCGTAATATGAATCCATTGTTGCAATGAAAGTTTTGATTTCCAAAATCAAATTTTTTATTTTTGTATTCAATTGAAATTATTGATATATTTCATTTGTTAGCATTGTGTATTTCACACTTCTTTTGTTCAATTTTTTATTGCATAGCCAACTTTTAAATGATAAAAAAACATTAACTTTATCCAAAAAGAGACAAAAAGTATATTATTTCACGAATTATGAAAAGAAAGTAGACTTGTTATATAACATTGAAAAGTTTATATAATAAGTAAAAAGATGAGAGATTCTATGCAAAACCGGTACAAAATGTGTCTGGCGGTATTCGTTTTCTTAGTTAACGTTAAATACAAATATACCATAAAAAATTGTTTTGTTTAATTTTCTACTAAAATATAACATTATATTATAAATATGATGTGTGTAATTATTTTAATAATCAACAATTAATTTAAAACATTAATTCCCGGTTTCATAAACACTTGTTAAATTTTAACAAACAGTTAAATCAGTTAACATTCAGGTATATGTCAAATATAGTTTCATCAATTATTGTTAAATTAAACAACGTGGTAAACGACTTGTTAAATTAAGTGCACCACTATAGGGTTCTGTTAAATATTTAACTCATTGTTATGATTTGATACTGTAACAAGGCGAGCAATAACAAATACATAATTTTTTATAATCTTTTCTAAATTATAGTTTCAGAAATAATATTTCAACTTGTTATCTTTGTTAGTCAAAATTCTGTTTAACTGACTGTTTAGTCTAGCTGTCAGACTTATTTGTTGACAATTAAGTTTAGAAGTTATTGCAATCCTACGTGCAGGGCTGATATTTTGGTATGAGTGCCATATGATACCCCCTTCAACCCCTGAGAAATAAGCCTGTCACGAAAGTAACGCTTTGTTTTAGATTGTCTGTCTTAGACACTCGTGTCGGCGAGATGTAGTCTCGGGTTTTAGTTTTTTGCGCGTACTAGACGCTAGTACGTAGGGTTACAACAATGTAACTGTTTAGTTTATGTTTTTATGTGTTTAATTATGTTTAGTGTAATCATTAATAATAAGTTAGTTTAAATGTAAATAAAACCATGTAAATAAAGAAGTTAGTAGTTTAAGTCCAAATTATGTCTGTGTTCATAATATAAGTGTTCATCGGCCATTAAGGGGGGATTTCGAAAAGGCGACATGAAGTAATATCGGCCAGGCCATGAACTATTTTATTTTTCTTATAAAATTAACCAATAGAGGGGAATAGGATGGTTCTGGTCTGTACTTTGGTTCGTGCCTGAGATGAATGTATACAGAAATATTGAGACTCTTCAGGTCAGCTTTTACAGAGCCTGGGGTTTTATAACTGGTAAATAAAAGCTTTTATAACCAGAGACACAACAACAGCAAACTATTCATTTCTCTTGTATTTCACTTTCAATGTATGATTCCATAATATGCGTATGAAACTTTTATACGGAATTTGATTTCATGCTCTTTTATTCATATATAAATAAGAGTTTTTTTTATCTTTTAAAAAATTCTGATAAATATATAGAAAATAAATATCATTATTATTATATTTTAATTTTAATTACAACAGCTAGAATTTTTTATTTATGTAAATTTAAATATAGACGTTATCTCTGAAGAAAGACTGACCAACCAAGATTATAAATAATATGTTAATATTTTTTTTATAATCTAGCAGCACCATTTTATAATGTGGTATTTCTGTAGGCAATGCATCTGTCGTGTATTATTGTAATATTTCGGTAACACAAGAAGATAAACCTGAAAATTAGCGGAATATTTGATAATTACAATTTATATAATCCACAAGCATCGGTTTCTCCTGCACTATAGGTGGGTTATGATGGGATTAATTAAAGTTACAATAATCCTATTAGGACTTTCGCACAATTTACCTTTTCATATTTCATAACTTTGCGATATTTTTGTATATTTATTCAAAAATTAAATGTTTTTGTATTGAAATTTATATATATATATATATATATATATATATATATATATATATATATATATATATATATTTGCAGTGTCGCGCCCGAATCTCCGCGCGTAACAAACCTGTTCGGACTTGTTTAATTGTTGGAGTGACGTGATCTATTGTGTACGATGTTTTTATCTAGAGAATGTTCTAGTCGTTTGTGGAACAAAAGTCGCCGGCGTATATAAACTCGTCGCCAATAGCACAGAGAAAAAATTTGATGTGGACACCACATGACTTCCTTGTACGATTATTAAACTATACATATTTTTTTAATAATTAAATTACAAAATATTGACAGGCTTAAGTCAAGCCCGAGAAATATTTTGATATAGAGCAAAAAATAATTCATTTACTATCATTCTTAAATTAACATTAATCTAACCCGGTTCTTTTTAAAGAGAGTTTTGATTACAACAAAGAAATATTTGATTACAACAATGAATATGACTAATATCACAATAAAAATATAATATTTGTTATTGTACGAATCATAAAATTGCACGTATTTAACGTAATTTGATACGAACTTTTTTATGTTTTTGTCCTAATCCATAGCAAGCTTTATTACAAAAACAAAAAAGTATATAATTTTTAAATTTACATATCTCGCTTATACAAAGGGCTAATTTATTAATATTTGATGTACTAGACGCAGAAATTAATTCTCTAAAACTTTTATTTGAAAGAAAAACTGTTAACAACTTCAAGTAATGTACCACTTCCGGTTAGCCTATTTTAACCAATATCTATTATGTTATTTCGATTGACATAAAAGTCTTGTATACCAAATTTGAAAAGTTTTGGATTATATTTTAAAACAGTTTTTCATTAAAATCTATTATAGGCTTCATGTAAAGTGCCACCTCTGGAAATTGTGTAATAACCAGAAAGGGAGGTGCACTGTTCTGATTTTAGGTTTTAATTATTTACTTGTCTACACAAACGTACACGCAGTCATATGGTTTTAATTAGTTTTTAATCTATAATTCGTGACAGATATTTTTAATTTTTTTACATGTGATTGACACATCACATATATTTCTGTTGTTTTTACATCTAGATCTTTTATTTCCACATTTTAGGAATTATTATAGAAATTTATTATTTCTCAACACCTTCTCCTAATTCCTAAAATGGGTATTAATTTTAATTTCTAATATGTTAACAAATTTTTAATTTTACTAATGAACACTTAACAACACAACAAAGATTTTAGAAAAATATATAACTACATTTTGATCATTATGTTTGTTTTAAATTTTTCAAATTTTATATTAGCCAAAGGTTTTGTCAAAATGTCTGCTAACTGTTCATCAGTTTGACAATAATCTACAGTTAACAAATTATCTTTTACTTTCTCGTTAATATAATGGTATCGGACGTCTATATGTTTACTTCTCTTGCTGAATTGATCGTGTTTTTTTAACTTGATTGCACTCTGATTGTCAACTTTTAATTTAACTTTAACACTGTCATCAATCAGTTCATCAATTATTGACTTCAAGTAGAATATTTCTTTGGTACATTCCGCTGCAGCAATATATTCGGACTCAGTTGTAGAAAGGGATACAATAGGTTGTTTTCTTGATGCCCAAGCTATAGGTCCTCTACAAATGAAAATTATATAACCTGTTGTACTTTTCCTCGTATCTTTATCTCCAGCAAAGTCACTGTCACAAAAAGCTATAAGTTCCTTACTGTTTGATTTTCGTTTGTAACAGATGCCTTCATTTTTCATTCCATTTAAGTAACGTAGAATCCTTTCTACCTTAATTACATCTGTAAGTGTTGGATTTTCAATTTTCCTACTGCAGACATTCACTGAAAATGATATATCAGGACGAGTTTTGTTGGTAAGATATAGTAAGCTTCCAATGAGTTCTCTATACGGAAATTTTTGTTTTAAGGTGATATTTTCATCTTGTTTCGAATTATCAACCATTGGCGTACATGCGGGTTTTGAATTTTTCATTTCAAATTTTCTTAAAATATTTTCTGTATATTTTATTTGGCTCAATGCTATGAGTTCTTGATTTCTTGTAATTTCGATGCCCAAAAATGATGTTGGATTATTATTTTCTACCATTTCAAATTCTGTTTTTAATTCATTTAATAACTCTATCATTTCTCGCTCATTAGATGCAAATAAAATACCATCATCAACATATATTGCCAAGAATAATGTTTTAATTTTACTTTTAAATATGCATTGTTCAGTTTTTAATACAACGAGACCTTTTGATTTTAAAAAATCAGTAAATCGTTTGTTCCAACATAATGGAGCTTGCTTTAAACCATATAATGATTTCTTAAGTAAACATACCTTGTCTTCTTCTTCGTAGCCCTCTGGAACCTCCATAAAGATCTCTTCTTCTAATTCTCCGTATAAAAAGGCGGTCTTTATGGCAAATTTCTTAATGTAGTAATTTTGATTTGCTGCAAGTGCAAATAAAATTCGTAAAGAGCTTACATTTACCACAGGACTAAATGTTTCTTGGAAATCTATACCATACTGCTGTTCAAATCCTCTTATTACTAGTCGAGTCTTGTATCTTCCATCATCCTTTACACGAAATACCCATCTGCTTGATAAAATCTTTTTTCCTTCTACGTCACTTTTATTGACATAAACCCATGTATTGTTCTGACTTAATGATGCCTTTTCTTCTTCAATAGCTTTTAACCATTTCTTCTTTTCTTCACTGTTTATTGCTTTGTGATATGTTAACATTATGTAGTCATTATACCGTAATGGTCTTCTTATTATTCTTCTAGGTCTTGTGTTTTTCTTCTTCTTGGTGTTGTTCTTCATCTTGGATTTCTTCCTCTCTTTGGTTTTTCTCTTCGTCCTGGTTTTCTTCTTTTCTTTGGTTTTTCTTTTCGTCTTGATTTTCTTCTTTTCTTAGTTTTTCAGGCATTTGTTCAACTCTTTCTTGCATGTTCTCTTTTACTTCTTTGTAAGTATATTTATCCGGTTTCTTGAAAATTACATCTCGATGTATTACTATTTTTCTCTGTTCTTCATCCCATAATCTATAACCATTTATAGCATAACCTATGAAGATGAATTTTTTACTTCTTTCGTCTAGCTTTTTAATATATCCCAAAACTTTGGCATATGCGATACTTCCAAATATCTGTAGTCGAGTCAAATCTGGTTTTCTTTTAAACCATTTTTCTGCAGGCGTTAGTTCCACACTTTCAGTAGGACTTCTGTTTAATAAATATGTTGACATACGAGCAGCTTCGCCCCAAAAATGTTTTTCTAATCCTGAATCGAAAATGAATGATCTTGCCTTCTCCATAATGGTTCTATTAAGACGTTCGGCCTTTCCATTTAACTGCGGTGTATATGGAATTGTCGAATTTATTACTATACCTCTATTTTTACACCATAATTGTAATTCTCGGTTTATGAATTCACGACCATTATCACAGTGTAATTTTGATACTCTCTGATTCATGTATGCTTCTACTTCAAGAATGTAACTTTTAACATGCTCTGTAACTTCATGTTTTGCATTTAACAAATAAGTCATACTATAGTGAGTATAATCATCTAAAAAAGTGAGCATATATTTCTTATTATCCCATGTGTTTGGCTCAATGGGTCCACAAATGTCCGTATGTATAATTTCAAGCGGTCTACTTGCTGTTGAGCATTGTTTAATATTGTGGAACTGTCTACAGTGGCCTTTAGCGAGCCACGTGCGATATAAATCGTATCTAGGTCACGCACTTTGTAAATATAACCCTGAAAATGTTGTACAAATAAAACATATGTTTACCTGAACAATGATTGATGATATTGCTATGTAAATCATACCTTGTATTTTGCATTGTTGTATTATTTGTGTATTTATTTTGTACAGGTTTTATTTCACATGTTTTACCGTAAATTGTAACGGCTGTCATGGTTTGACAGCACGGAATTTAGCAACAACGCTCTGTCAGACGTCTACCGTTACAACAATGTTTAGTAGCTGTCATTATTTATTTGTATAATGTTAATTGTTGGTTTTTGATTGTTGTGAGTGATAAACTGGTACAATCGGGTTGTTTAATGACTTCTAGTTATTTTTACATATTTTATTTTTATTGTACAAACGCCATCAGCGCCTTTTTACATCAACTAAGTTTAAAACATTTCCCCACCAAGTTTTCTGCGAGATTATGCCGGATTACCAGATTTTGGGTATAAAAGACGCAGCATCACTTGGAGAGATCAGTTCTCGAACTCATCTTGAATGGTCTCCTGAAGATCACGATTGAGTGCGAACGTTTGAGCCGAAGAAGTCTTACCGTGGATTTTGCCACTGTTTTTGGTGAGTGCAAAATCACCGTCCGTATTTCCTTGTGGTGATAGACAACTCCACCGTCAAGTTGTGCTATCACAGGAAATTGCTGCTAAACGCAAGTTGTCAATTTTTTTAAACTTAGCGTTGGATTGTTTCTTAGAAACACATTTCATATTTCATTTTTTTGTACTTACCGTTTTCAAATACTGTGCCATTGCCGTACCGCGGGGGCACAGTCACCGTTCTGTTGGGGTTGTAAAGTACCAGTTTGTGGCTCGACACAGTTTTGTCGTACACTGTTTTCATATATTATTATCACTATTATTTTACCTACTTTCTGTTGTATTGTATTTTGGGTTGAACTGGAATATAGGTTATTTTGTTACGGGTAAAACGTGCTTCTTCAACCAAACCTTGGCCTCCCTCCTAGAGCTATCCCGGCACACATTGTCCCCGTTTCAGCCACCACCACCGAAGGCGCCCGAGTATTCCGACCGACGGCTAAAGGGACAATACGACGATGGCCCAGCCACCGATCACGACGGGGCCACCGTCACAAATGGCGCCCGAACAGGGACCTAACGTTGAAGAAGACGATGCCACACTCACACGCTCTGGCTGGATTTACACCCTGCGGAAAGCAGAACTGCAGGTACTGCTCCAGGGCATGGGCCATGAGTCGAGTGGCACTGTAGAGGAAATGAGGAAGAAAATGGCGGCGCTGATGAAACTAGAGCCCGCCCGCGAGCTGGGGGCAGAGAAAGACGACACGGATGAAGTTGTCGCCGACCTGAGCAAAGCTCCAGGTCCCGTTACGGCCCCCAAAACACCAGCTTATGCGCCCATTTGCGAAACCGTGCGCAAATGGAACACGTTCTTCGACGGAAAGACAGATCCGGTGTCTTTTCTCGAAAGAGTGACGGAGTTACAGGCCAGTTACCGTCTCAACGACCAACAGCTTCTTACGGCCTTACCAGAGCTCCTCCGTGGCGGCCCCCTGCAGTGGCTCCGCAACAACCGCAATGATTGGGCGACCTCGGCTGACTTTCTGGTCGATTTTAACGCCTACTACATCGGCGAAGATTATGCGCTGAGAACAGAGGAGGAAATTAATCGGCGTAAGCAACGTCCTGGTGAAAAAGGAAAGGACTATTTGACCGATATACGTACCCTCATCCGGCGCTATGGCCAGCTGGCGGCAGAGCAGGAGCTCTTCCGGCTGTATACTAACATGCTGCCGGAATATCGGCAATATATTCGCCGTCGCGACGTCACCACGGTACGAGGCCTCATCCGAGAGATGGACGAATATGAACGCCTCCAGAGGGAACTCAAAGCCACGCCGCCGATCACCAGATTACATGCCCTCACAAGCCCAACGGCCGCCGCCAAGCGTACACCGCCGCCGTTGTCACGACCAGTCAAGACAGGCGCATCTGTGCTCTGTTGGAGATGCGGCCGGCATGGCCACGTCCGCCGCCATTGCCGCAACGAGCCTAAATTACCAACAACGTCAACGGCTCCATTACCCGGCATTCAGGAGCCCAACGGCCATGACAATCGTCTCTTCCTAACCTTGAGCATTAAAGGACAGGCGTTCAAGGCACTGGTGGATACTGGCGCCATGTATTCCTATATCAATTGCCGCACAGCCGAGGGGCTGTCTGACCAGCATGCTAGGATACAACGCGCCCATTTCCAACAGGTCCAGCTGGCGAATGGCTCCACCATGAACACAGAAGGCACCATTACGCTGGGCTGCCTAATCGACGGCATCTGGAGGCGGCTGGCCTTCCAATGTTTGCCCAATCTGGCGAGCCCGATCATCCTGGGCATGGACGCGCTGGCGACCTTCGGAGCGACTATCTGCGCAGCGTCACGCAGAGTCACGCTGCCAGTACCTCCCACACCGGTCGCCCAGGTAAGCGCGATTCAGCCCCACAGGGAGATGGGTGAGTTGTTACCACGTCGTCCAGGGGTATCCAGGCCAGCTACCGCCGTCAACGCCGTTCCCGAGTCAGCGAGGCCGCCGTCACGCCGCCGTAAGGGTCCACCAATCCAGCCAATGGGGTCGCCTCTGTTAAGAGCCCGCCGACCAGAGGAACGTCCGCAGCCGCCACCGTCGCCGCAGCTGCACGAGCGGGCGCCCCTCATTACTTCACCGTCGAAGCCAGAGGCGTCCCCTACCCCCACCACCGTCCGCGTCGACTCCAGGGCAAGGAGTCGGCCGGACATCGTCATGGAGTCGGTTGGCAACTCGCCGAGGAAGGAGATGTCCCTGCAGGAGGCCCTCCTGCAGCTGTACGGCCCCGACCCGCCCGAGGCGAGTCCGTTTTTTTACAGGCAATCGACTCCATCGACGCCACATCGTCCACGCTGTCGCCAAGGACCCTGGCGGACTGGCTGATCGTGGAGACGTCACCGCTGCCGACCACGCCGGACCGACCTATCACGCCAAGGACACCGAGGTGGGCCAGCCAGGAGCTGTTGGACTCCCTGTTCGGTCTGTCTCCGGCTTCGTCGTCGAAGCGGTCAGGCCGGTCGCCCAAGGACGCACCGCCGGTTCGGGCACCGCAGCCGATAACTGACCCCCCCCAAACGGCAGGCCCAGGGTGTCCCGTCCAGAGAGTTCCTGGCCCCACGACCTTGGGTGTGATGGCGGGGATCATCCCCATATCCGGCTCCACGTTGCCGCCTCCTCAGCCGCAGCCGCCAACGTCCGGATACCGCCGGAATAAGACGCGGGAGAGCCGTCCTGGAGGAGGGACCACGTGGAGGGTGGAGCAGCCGGGGACATCACGACCACGACGTCGCCGAAGAAGGCGGAGGCGGCAGTCTACACGCCGCTGAACGGCATCCATCAAGGGTACCGCCATTTCATTTTCGTTTTGTTTTTTTTTTCATGGCCTGAAAAGTTTTGTTTTTGTTAGTTGCGTTTGCAACTCTAGTCTCCCAAGCTCTTGCTTGATTTTTTATTACTTACCGTACCGCCATTTAAGTTTTTGTTGATCTTTTCCTTATTGGTGCACAGAAGGCCATCACTATTAATTGGATTTTTCCGTTTTGTTTTTCTTCTGTGGCCGATTACCGTTAAATTTCACTTGTAAAGTTTTCACGTTGCATTTAGAGCAACAGCCAGAAAAAAAAATATTAAATGTTATTCACTATTTTTTTTTAACCGGAGTAAGAGGGGGATGTGACGATACGTACCTTATTTTAGTGTCCATCTCCGAGTATTTGCAAACTCAGTAAAGTCATTTCAATCCGCTGTTGAAGTTCATGACTCCCGTTCACATGCGGTTGTGCTTTGAACATGTTGTTCACTCACAAACCGGTTTAAAACTCTTAAATAATGGATGTTGAGCATTGTTTAATATTGTGGAACTGTCTACAGTGGCCTTTAGCGAGCCACGTGCGATATAAATCGTATCTAGGTCACGCACTTTGTAAATATAACCCTGAAAATGTTGTACAAATAAAACATATGTTTACCTGAACAATGATTGATGATATTGCTATGTAAATCATACCTTGTATTTTGCATTGTTGTATTATTTGTGTATTTATTTTGTACAGGTTTTATTTCACATGTTTTACCGTAAATTGTAACGGCTGTCATGGTTTGACAGCACGGAATTTAGCAACAACGCTCTGTCAGACGTCTACCGTTACAACAATGTTTAGTAGCTGTCATTATTTATTTGTATAATGTTTATTGTTGGTTTTTGATTGTTGTGAGTGATAAACTGGTACAATCGGGTTGTTTAATGACTTCTAGTTATTTTTACATATTTTATTTTTATTGTACAAACGCCATCAGCGCCTTTTTACATCAACTAAGTTTAAAACATTTCCCCACCAAATTTTCTGCGAGATTATGCCGGATTACCAGATTTTGGGTATAAAAGACGCAGCATCACTTGGAGAGATCAGTTCTCGAACTCATCTTGAATGGTCTCCTGAAGATTACGATTGAGTGCGAACGTTTGAGCCGAAGAAGTCTTACCGTGGATTTTGCCACTGTTTTTGGTGAGTGTAAAATCACCGTCCGTATTTCCTTGTGGTGATAGACAACTCCACCGTCAAGTTGTGCTATCACAGGAAATTGCTGCTAAACGCAAGTTGTCAATTTTTTTAAACTTAGCGTTGGATTGTTTCTTAGAAACACATTTCATATTTCATTTTTTTGTACTTACCGTTTTCAAATACTGTGCCATTGCCGTACCGCGGGGGCACAGTCACCGTTCTGTTGGGGTTGTAAAGTACCAGTTTGTGGCTCGACACAGTTTTGTCGTACACTGTTTTCATATATTATTATCACTATTATTTTACCTACTTTCTGTTGTATTGTATTTTGGGTTGAACTGGAATAAAGGTTATTTTGTTACGGGTAAAACGTGCTTCTTCAACCAAACCTTGGCCTCCCTCCTAGAGCTATCCCGGCACACATTGTCCCCGTTTCAGCCACCACCACCGAAGGCGCCCGAGTATTCCGACCGACGACTGAAGGGACAATACGACGATGGCCCAGCCACCGATCATGACGGGGCCACCGTCACATTGCTTTATATCTTGTTGTATTAAACGGAAATCTTGTTTGCTTAGCTTTCAAGCATATTTCACACACTTTGTGTAAGCATTCACATTCTTTTTCAGTTATATTCATACCTGTCGATAATTTTATTAACTTTTTCATATTACCTTTACTCAAATGTCCTAACTTTCTGTGCCAATCTTCTACTAACTGCATTCTATCTTCTGTTAATATGGATTGTTCTTTTTCTTTCTTAATATGATTTAGATTTAATACATTAAGTCCATTGTCAAGCTTCTTACCTTCTAATATATTTTTACCATTTTTAGAAACAATAACTTCATTCTTCTTAAAAAGTACTTCTCCATCTTTTTCTGTTACAGCATGCACAGATAATAAATTTTTACTTAATTCTGGTACATAAAGAACATCTTTTAAAATACATTCATTTGTATTTATTGTCCCGACAGCTTCAGATTCTATTTGTTGGTTCTTTTTTGCAATTCCTATTTCTACTTTTATATCTTGTACGCTGTTCAAAATGCTTTTATTATTCACCATATGAGATGTAGCTCCAGAATCTACTACGAAGTCTGTTATTTGTTTTATTTCTTCATCCTTTTTCTAAAATAACAATTTCTTTCTTCGTGGTTTGTCTTTTTACAAATTGAGCATGATTTGCTATTAATTTGATCCTTTTTATAACACGACTTAGCCATATGACCAATCTTGCCACATTTGAAGCATCTTATATTATCGTTATTTTTTCTAATATATTTTTCGCTTATCTTAAAAGGAACTACACTTTCATTTTCATTTCTGTTCTTATACCTTATTTCTTCTGCTAACAACCTGGCTGTGAGATTTGTTAGAGTTCTTTCAGTTGAAGGAGTCGATTCCCACGCCGTACTAAAGTATTTGTATTGTTCAGGTAAACTAAAATTTTGGATATCAACATACTATCATCAATTTTATGGTTTAAAGTTTGCAATCTATATGCTATATTTTCCAATTTGCTGATGTGTAATGAGATGTCTGAACCTTTTTTATAACTGTAGTTGAAAAATTCTTGCATCAAGTTACATTTCTGTTCTTCTGTTCCTTGCTGAAAGATACTGCACAGCTTATCGAACATAGATTTTGAATTTTCACAATTTAAGATATGTGGTATTAATTTTTTATCTATACTAGTTACTATAGTCTTTTGAGCTTTGGCGTCCTTTCTTGTCCATTCTGCCTTTTTTTGAGGTTTCATAATTGACAAGAACTCTTTATCCCCATTCACTATTTCCAATACTCCGTGTGCTTTGAATATTACAGTTATTTTAAACTTCCAGATTTGGAACGTTTCACTATCTTTTAATTTTTCAATAGCTGAAATATCATCTGAAGACGCCATTTTTACTTTTTTATTTTTATAACGAGCTTCCTGGGCTCATAACTTGTTCTGATTTTAGGTTTTAATTATTTACTTGTCTACACAAACGTACACGCAGTCATATGGTTTTTTTTTTTTTTATTTTATTTAAGCGCTTTAGCTTCTAGGCCATTAGCGCTGATACATTATATAAATTTATACTTTTAAGATATTCGATAATTTTATTGGATTCTTCTTTTGATAATGCTTCCTTCAGGTTTGGTTTTAATTGGTGTGTTCTTCTTTCTTCGTTATACCTCTGGCAGTTGAGTAAAACGTGCGGGACGGTAATGGGTGTGTTACAGCGGTTGCATACTAGTTGAGGTGTTTTGTTTAATATGTGGCTATGTGTGAGTTTGGTATGCTCGATACGAAGTCGTGTTAGTATGGTTTGCTCTTTCCTGGTATTTCCTGTGTTCCACTGGTATGTGTCTTCTTTGATAGATTTTAATTTGTTGTTTGTGACCATTCTTCACTCCACCTGTTTCTTATTTCTGTCTTCGTATTTGTTTTTACATCCTCAGCCGGTATGCCTGTATCTGTTATTTGCATAGTGGTGGTGTTTTTGGCTTCAGAATCTGCTTTTTCATTTTCTTTTATACTTATGTGGGCAGGTATCCATATTAAGGTGATGTTGTAGTGTTGTAGAAGTAAGTTATTGATGGTTTCTCTGATGTTTTGGATGATAGGGTGCTTTGGGTGTTTGTTTTTTAAAGAATTGATGACAGATAGGGAGTCTGAGAAGATTGAGAATTGTTTTGGAGGATTTATTGTTTTAATGTGTTCTAAACTAGTTTGTATACTATATGCTTCGGCGGAAAATATAGAGATTGTGTCTGGCAGATGGTGTTTTATTACTGTGTTTTCTATGACTATTGCTGATCCTGTTCCGTTTTTATTTTTTGCTGCGTCTGTGTAAATGTGAATAGAGTGTTTATATTTTTCACATATTTCTCTATATTTCTGCTGGTACTTTTCAGTTGGTGTGTTCTCTTTTGGATATGCTGCTAGGTTGGTGTTAAATTTTGCGTTTTTAATAATCCAAGGTGGGATACTTGGGACTGTGAGGTGAGTTATCTTTGGTATATGCAATTTGTTGTTTTGCAGTACTGTGTTGAATCGGGAAGCTAGGATGGAGTGTTTTTTTGAGTTTAAGTGGGTTTGAATTTGATTGAAATAAGGTTCTATATGTAGGATGGTTAGGTTGGCTTGATAATTGAATGATGTAGTTTGATATAAGTTGGGATCTTCGGAATTTTAGAGGAGGGACGCCAGATTCGCTGTGTATGCTAAGAATTGGGCTGGTCCTAAATGCTCCTGTGGTTATTCTTAGGGCCGTGTTTTGTATAGTGTCTATTTTCTGTAGGATTGTTCTTTTGGCTGATGAGTATACGATTGAGCCATAATCTATTTTGGATCTTATAAGTGTTTTGTATAAAAGAGTGAGGATTTTTTGATCTGCTCCCCAATTATGATGTGCTAGTATTTTTATTAGGTTTAGTTTTTGAGTGCACGTGACTCTAAGTTTTTCTATGTGTTTTTTCCATGAGAGTTTTTGATCAAAAGTTATACCAAGGAATTTGATGGTGTTTGAGAATTCGATTGGTGTGTTAGATAAATGAAGTTGTATTTCATTTTCATGTTGTCGTCGTAGTTTATTAAAGTGAATGGCTTTTGTTTTTTGTGGAGATAGTTTAAAACCTGTTGAATTTTAATATTTTAAATGATTGCTATGATTGCCACATTATTTAATAATAAAAATAAAAATCTAGTTTGATAGTGATACAGTTGTTTCAGAGTGAGATTAATTGATTGAATGAAATGTCATTAGAAAATATTTTTATAAAATAAATAATTTTTAATTTTTTGGAAACTTGTTGATTTATTGTGGAAGTGTCTTCTATCTTCAGGTCTTTATCACTGCATATTTTACAATAGGTTATGGGCCCAGAACGAGACTTGAAGTTTTAGATTTTAGTTACCAATTATTATTATTTTGTGAAGAATAACATAATGGAAGTTAAAACAGATATTGAGAAGTTAAATGGGAATAATTATTTGAATTGGGCTTTTCGTGTTCAAATATTATTGGAAGCAAAAAATGTGTGGTCGGCTATTGAGCCTGGACTTCCTGATACGAACGAGAGAACTACAGAACAAAGTCTAAATGATAGAAAGGCCATGAGTATTCTTTGTAACTCCATAGATGACAACCAGTTGACTTATATCCGCGATGTGAAATCTGCAAAAGATGCATGGTCAGCTTTAAGGAAGGCTCACACATCGATAGGATTAATTCATGTAATTCATTTAAAACGAGAATTATACGCGTCACACTTAAAAATTGATGAATCCATGACGGAATATTTTGAAAGAATGTCAAAAATTGCACTGAAACTCGACGCTGCAGGATTCGGATTGTCTGATGAAGAATTCGCGCACATATTATTAACGGGTCTACCAGATGATTTTGATACTTTAGTCGTTGGTATGGAGGCTTCAGGTTCTATCTCAGTTTCTAAAGTCAAAACCTTTTTAATTAATGAAGAATCTAGAAGAAATAAGAAAAATACTTGTGAAATGTCAAATAGTACTGATCCGTCAAATGCACTATTTTCATCAAATAATGTCAAAGTTAAAACATGTCATTTTTGCGGTAAACCAGGACATATTGCCAAATATTGTTTCAAAAAGAAAAATCATGAAAGAATGAAGAATGTAGCCACAAAATTTTGTCAGAAATATGAAGCTACATGTATGAATACTTATAATAAAAAAATACATGTAAATAAATGGTGTTTGGATAGCGGTGCTACCGATCATATGACATCTGAGAAAAAAATATTTATCAAGTATTAAAGTAAGAGAAGATTTTTATGTTAAAATAGCGAACGGACAAAAATTAAAAGTCACTGCAGAGGGCGAAGGGAAATATTTTACAAAAATAGGCAATGGCACGAGAGAAATTATTTTAAACAATGTTTTGGTTGTTCCTGAGTTAGATGGAAATCTTTTATCTATTTCAAGAATTATGGAAAAAGGATTTACAATAGTTTTTGAAAATAGAATTGCAAAAATTATGAGGAACAATGAAGTAATTTTAACTGCACGACGGGAAAACGGATTATATTTTGCTTATTTAAAACCGCTAAATGTAATTGCGAATGCTAAAATAATAATAAATTCGTCGAAAGAAATGGAAATGTGGCATAAACGATTTGGGCATTTAAACTTTGCATATTTAAAGAAATTGCAAATTATGAATATGGTAAATGGATTGACATTTTCAGAAAAAGATGTGTCAAATGAAATTTGCTCAACTTGTATTCAAGGTAAGCAAACTCAAACATCTTTTCCTAAGAAATCTTTAAAACGTTCAAGTGGTCCTCTTGAGTTAGTATTTAGTGACGTATGTGGACCAATCACTCCTTCTTCGCTTGGAGGTAATCGTTATTTTATCACATTTATAGATGATTTTAGTCGTTTCATTGTTGTTTATGTTATCAAACATAAATCAGAAGTTTTCAAATGTTTTGTTGATTACAAGTCAATGGCAGAATTACATTTTGATAAGAAAATAAAATGTTTGCGTACGGACAATGGGACAGAATATGTAAATAATCAGTTCACCAATTATATGAAAGAACATGGTATCAAGAGACAATTAACAAATACATATTCTCCACAACAAAATGGTGTGGCTGAAAGGGCCAATAGAACAATTGTCGAAACTGCACGTTGCATGTTGGATAACAGTGGATTGTCACAGAAGTTTTGGGCTGAAGCTGTTTCAACTGCAGTACATATCAGAAATAGATGTCCTACAAAATGGTTGTAAAATGAAGTTCCCGCTTATCATTGGTATGGTAAGAAACCTAGCATTAAATATTTAAAAGTTTTTGGTTGTAGATGTTGGTCTTTAATAAAAGATAATAGAGCAGGAAAATTTAATATTAAATCAGACCCATCTATATTACTTGGATATTCAACCACTAGAAAGGCGTACAGAATATGGAATGAAAGAAAAAGAGTAGTCGAAGAAAGCCGAGATCTTCGATTTGATGAAAATTATTTTCCATTTAAGCATAATAATTACAAGAAGAATGAAGTAACACAGAATAATGAATTAACAAAAAACATTTTTTCAATTGTTAGCGATGATGATGATGATGGTAACAGACACAATTCAGAAGAAAATACAGAAAATAATGAAGAAATTGAAGAAGTAATTCTTTGTGAGGAAACTCCCATAGAATTAAGTGGGAGAATTAATTTAGAAGAAAAAGATGATAATCAAAATGAAAATTTATCTGCCGGATTAAGTGGGAGAGATAACTGTAGAAAAGGATATCCAACAAGATCGGAAAGATTAAAACAAAAATCAACGATCCATGAAAATAAAATTGCAAATCAAATTGTTAATTTCTCTTCCTGTATTGAACAAGATCCAAAAAGTTTTGAAGATGCTATAAAAAAGGAAGACAGAGAAAAATGGATGGAGTGTATGGAAGATGAAATAAATTCATTACAGAAAAATGGAACATGGATTTTAGTTCCGAAACCAACAAATAGAAAAATTATTGGATCAAAATGGGTTCTTCGCAGAAAATTTAAGAAAACCGGCGAAATTGATCGCTATAAAGCTAGACTTGTTGCTCAAGGTTATTCCCAAGTACCAGAAATAGATTTTCATGAAACTTTTTCACCAGTTGTTAAATGGCAAAGTCTTAGAATCCTTTTTGCCCTAGCTGCGGAACTAGACTGGTATATACATCAAATGGATGTGAAAACAGCGTATTTGAATGGAAACCTGAACGAAGAAATTTTCATGTACCAGCCTCCTGGATTTATAAAAGAAGGTGAGGAAAATTTAGTATGTTTGTTAAAACGATCGTTGTATGGATTAAAACAATCTGGGAGAGAATGGAATAAATGTTTAAACGAATATCTCTTGAAACTAAACTTTCAAGTGAGTCACGCTGATCCATGTGTATACATTTCCTCTATTCATGATCGTCTGTTAATAATTACTGTATATGTTGATGACTTGCTCATTTTTGGATCGAATTTAAAAGATATTGAAAATATAAAGAAGAAATTAAACCAAAGATTTGAAATGAAAGATATGGAAGAAGCTAACTATTTCCTTGGTGTAGAAATCAAAAATAATCGCGAGAAACACATAATTAGCATAAACCAAAGAAAATATGCTGAAGATGTTTTACAGAGATTTTCTATGCAGAATTGTAAACCAATTTCAACACCACTTGACGTTAATAGTAAATTAAACAAAGATTCATGTCCAAAAACTGAAGAAGAAAAAGAAAATATGTCAAAATATCCATATAAGCAACTTATTGGAAGTCTTATGTATTTAGCAACCACTACAAGACCAGATCTGATGTTTCCGGTAACATTTTTAAGTCAATTTTGTTCAAATCCTGGCTTAGAACATTGGAAAGCAGCAAAGAGAATTTTAAGATATTTACAATGGACGAAAACTTTTGAAATTGAATACTCAAAGCAAGGAAGCAAAATTACTGGCTATACTGATGCAGATTGGGCTTCTAATGTGGATGATCGTCGATCCTTCACAGGATATTTATTTACATTGGCAAATGGAGCAGTTACATGGCAAACTCAAAAACAGGAAACTGTTGCGTTGTCGACAGCAGAAGCAGAATTTATGGCATTGACAAGTGGATGTAAGGAAAACATGTGGATCAAACAATTTTTTGAAGACCTAAAATTGAGAATTTTTTTACCTGATGTATCTATAATTTATTCAGATAATCAGAGTGCCAAAGCAATGTCTGAAAATCCTGTATATCATTCACGAACTAAGCATGTCGACATAAAATACAAGTACATCAGAGAACAAGTTGAAAAGAAAATTGTGAAAATAAATTATCTTCCTTCGGAAAATATGCCTGCGGATATCCTGACGAAGATAGTAAATGGAAATCGAATAAAGAAACTAATATCGATGTTCGGATTGAAACAAGCATAATATTTAATAAAAAAAATTATTAAATAATCTGGCAAAGTGGGAGTATTGAATTTTAATATTTTAAATGATTGCTATGATTGCCACATTATTTAATAATAAAAATAAAAATCTAGTTTGATAGTGATACAGTTGTTTCAGAGTGAGATTAATTGATTGAATGAAATGTCATTAGAAAATATTTTTATAAAATAAATAATTTTTAATTTTTTGGAAACTTGTTGATTTATTGTGGAAGTGTCTTCTATCTTCAGGTCTTTATCAATATTTTACAATAAAACCATTTTGTTGGGTCCACTCTACGATTGTGTTTATAGCATTTTGGAGATGATGCTTGGTTGATTTTGTGTATGTGCCTCTATAATATATAAGTACGTCGTCTGCAAATAGTGCTACTTTCACAGGTTTTGCGATGTTTGTAGAGATTTCGTTGATGACTATAAGGAATAGGGTAGTACTTATTATTGCTCCTTGCGATATCCCGTTTTCGAGCGTTTTTAATTTAGAAATATATCCGTTGTTTCTGACCCGAAATTTTCTATCTGTCAGGAAGTTTTTTATATATAGTAGTATGTTTCCTCCGATTCCATGGCGTATTAGCGATTTTATGATTAGGTGTTTCCAGGTGGTGTCGTATGATTTTTCTATGTCAAATGCAATGGCTGTAAGGTGTTGTTTATTTGCGAATGCATCTTGGATTTCTCATGTAAGTCTTATGATATGGTCCATTGTGGATCTGCCGCTTCTAAAACCGCATTGTTCTTCTTTTAGTATTTTATTTTTTTCAAGGAACCATATTAGTCGTTTGTTTACTAGTTTTTCCATTACTTTTCCAAGAGTACTTGAAAGTGTGATGGGTCTATAGTTAAGAGAGTTTCTTTTGTCTTTTCCTTCTTTATGTACGGGTATTATAGTTGTTTCTTTCCAATGGTTCGGGAAGGAGTTTTTTGTCCATATAAAATTAATGATATCCAGTATGAATGTTAATGTTTCTGCTGGTAGTTGTTTAATACATTCGTATGGTATGTTATCTGGTCCCGGGCTACTAGTTTTCGAAGGAATTTCTTTTAATGTGGTTGTTAGTTCTCCCATCTCAAATTCTTTATTTATTGGGTTATTGTTGTTTGTACTTATTTCTAGTGGTTCCGGTTCGGCTATTTTTTTTCTTTCTAAAAATTCTTTACTATAGTTTATATTGCTGGATGTTTGTTGGAATGTATCCGCGAGTATTTCTGTGATTTCTTGGGGGCATGTTGTATGTGTGTTTCCATTTTTTAGAAGCGTGATTTCTGAGATAGTATCATTGCCTTTGATTTTTTTGATTTTATTCCATATATTTTTAATCGGAGTGTTTGAATTTATTGTTGATACGTATTCTTGCCATGATTGTTTTTTACTATTTTTAAAGGTTAATTTTGCTATTGCCTTCTTCTTTTTATATTCAATGAGATTTTCTTGTGTTCTATTCTTTTTGAATTTGTGTAGGGCTTGATTTTGAGCTTTCATGGCTTGTTGACAATTTTCATTCCACCAGGGGACTTGTTTTCTTTTGTGACATTTTTTGTAACCTATGGTTTTTTCTGCTGTAGTTATTATGAAGTTTGTTAAATGTTGTACCATTTCCTCACTGTTTTAATTAGTTTTTAATCTATAATTCGTGACAGATATTTTTAATTTTTTTACATGTGATTGACACAACACATATATTTCTGTTGTTTTTACATCTAGATCTTTTATTTCCACATTTTAGGAATTATTATAGAAATTTATTATTTCTCAACATGCACAACTAGATGATATAGGAGTCCTAAATACAATATTTCAACTTTCTACGGCTTACCGTTTTTGAGTTATGCTAGATACGTACGTACGTACGTACAGACGTCACGACGAAATTAGTCAAAATGGATTTAGGGATGATCAAAATGGATATTTCCGCTGAAATCTGAAAACCGAAATTTTTCGCGATTACAATACTTCCTTTACTTACGTACAAGGAAGTAAAAAAATCACCTTCATTTACCCAACATCTTCCAGGGTGTTGTTGGGGAAACGAAGTGTTGTTTATCGCTAAGCTATCATAGCATTTCCTTGGGAACGTTACCCTGAATTTTTAAATTAACAGTAATTAACAATATACAGATTTCAAAATATCACACAAAAATATGAAGTAGATTTATGTTACAGTGATTTGCAGACCGTATTGAGTTCGTTGTATTTATTACTAATGAAATCCGATTAAGTTAATCGGCCTATTTTGTAATTGTAACCCACTAGTTAATTCTTTTAGCAACAAACTGGTTAAAAATTTGAACCAATGAAGTTTATATATATAACAAAAACATGAATTAAAAAATATATTGGATAATTTTTTTAACCATTTGTTACAAAATATGTCCGATTGTCTAATTTAATTCAATATTATCATAAAACTGAAAAAAAACATCTTATTTACGCTTATATGCGTATAAAAATGAAAACTATATAAAAGGGGTGATCAACCTTTTGTACTACGCGAGCTAATTTCGCATACTAAATTATTTGGCAATCGACAGGTTATAATACAAATAAAATATATATATTGGAAGAAAATTATATATGTGTATATTGATCATTTCCAAAATACATAAATATTTAAGTACATAAAAAGGTAACTTAAACACTTTTATTTATTATGAAGAAAATCAATGAGATTTAAGGATTGTCCTGACTTCGCAATACTTTCATAGTCAGGTTGGTATGATGACGAAGCTAATCGCAAGCATTGATCAAAATGATCATTTATAATATTTATTTCTTAGTTTGTTTTTTATATTATTCCTGTTTGAAAATGCAGATTCTGACAAATATGTTGATCCAAAACTGGTAGAGTGATGTACCAAAAATTGTCCCGATCGATGGATTAAACACCCGTGCATTATATATTTTATTCGAGTATTATTTGGAATGATTATGATAATCTTTAAGAAAAGCATGCTATAACTTTAGATTTTTGAAAAAAATATACTATATTTATGTAAAATAATAATATTTGAATAATTTAGCTTATTCGAAATTAATTAAGTTTCTAATATGTTTCTGGTCATCGTTTGGTAAAATTAAAAAAGAAAAGTGAGTTAAATCAAAACTATATTTATCTTCAAACTTAGCCATAAAGATGTAAACTTTTCAATTTTTATTTGTTATTAATTAATTATTTTTATTGCCCAATAAGTATAATTACTTTTGGACAAATTATTTTCCCTTCACATATTCACAATGATGATGCCTATGAAAACTAGGTTTCAAGTGCCAACTGAGTGAAAAATTTAATTTTTCTAAATTAAGAAATAGGTCAAAATTTTATTTGGGTTTATGAATTTACATACATTGGAAATATAAATAGGGGATGCCAGGTAGAAAGATAAAACCTTGAAGGTCAATTTTCAAATATTTAAACTACTTTACCGACACTGCTACGCTGTTGACATCTATGAAACGAACGTTGAACTATTTCTTAAGAATCTGCCATTAAAACCGCCGGTTTTGGTGTTATTTTTGGTACAGATTTTTAGCTAGTATACAAAATATCTACTATGAAAATCGCATATTATTTTATATTTTTGTGTTTGCTATTACATGAATGTGTTTCTGTTTTTATAATATCAACTCTGAAGTCACATTTCAAATATTTTCTCCTATGTGCGTTGTATTTCTTCAACCAAAAATCATTCAAGAAGTAAAGACAACAATATAATTGACTAATTCTTAGTTTTATTGCTTATTCTTCAAACAGAAAACAAAAAAATCGTCCCCAAAAAAATATTTTTTTGCTTATGCAATTTGCACGACTCAAACGCCCCCTTAAGTGTGAAAGTGCAATTGTGTCTGTGTTCCGTCCTCCTTAAACAAGCGGTGGTCGAACATCCAGCGCCCACAATTTAGAAAAAGTGGTCATCGTCGGAAAAGCAGTAAGACCACCATCATTAGAGCCTCTCCCCCCACTCCCCTCGTGTTACAATACAAGTCGATTTAAAACAATATAAATATATAGGTTTTGGAATCGTAAGTATAAACATATTTGCTATAAATTAAAAAGAAACAGGACTAACCTGTTTTAACCGGTTTGCATTTCGATTTACGAAAACGATTTTTTTTAATAAAGAACGAAACGAGTGGAAACGAACAAAATAATTTTCGTTTGTAGTCCCTGGTACTAAATAATATTAGCGTATTCAAACTTTATCAGAATAAAGGCGAAATAGGTACATTGGTTTGGGAATTAAATGATTGTTGAATATTTTTGAAATACGCATCAAGAAACCTAAACTTTTACTTGTAGAACTACATATTTCATAAATGTACTCTGAAAAGTTAAAATTTTGTCAAAAAGTAACTCTTTTGGAAGTCTTTTTCTTAATGTGAATATCATTCATAGCGTAACCAAAATGTATTAATTTTCCTGGTATACGATACTGAGCATCACTTATCTACATTTATAGTCAGTTTATTTGTTTCACATCATTCAATAAAAATATCGATATTTGATTGAAGATGTACAGCATCAGGAAAAGTGGTAATTTTTTGATACAATTTAATGTAATCAGCATATGCTAATACAGGACATGAAAAATTCAATCAGATCATTAACGAAGATATAAAACAATAGTTGCCAAAGATTATACCCCTGGGTGACTCCAGAAGTGGCAGCAAAGTCGAATGAGCTGAACCCGTTGTAAAAAATCTGATGTGGACACCACATGACTTCCTTGTACGATTATTAAACTATACATATTTTTTTAACAATTAAATTACAAAATATTGACAGGCTTAAGCCAAGCCCGAGAAATATTTTGATATAGAGCAAAAAATAATTCATTTACTACTATCATTCTTAAATTAACATTAATCTAACCCGCTTATTTTCAAAGAGAGTTTTGATTACAACAAAGAAATATTTGATTACAACAATGAATATGACTAATTTCACAATAAAAATATAATATTTGTTATTGTACGAATCATAAAATTGCACGTATTTAACGTAATTTGATACGAACTTTTTTTATGTTTTTGTCCTAATCCATAGCAAGCTTTATTACAAAAACAAAAAATCTGATGTGGACACCACACGACTTCCTTGTACAATTATTAAACTATACATATTTTTTTAATAACTAAATTACAAAATATTAATTTTAACTTCAAAACGGGAAGATACATAGCGACCATAATCTAACCCGGTTTTTTTTAAAGAGAGTTTTGATTACAACAAAGAAATATTTGATTACAACAAGGAATATGACTAATTTCACAATAAAAATATAATATTTGTAATTGTACGAATCATAAAATTGCACGTATTTAACGTAATTTGACATGAACATTTTTTTATTTTTTTGTACTAATCCATAGCAAGCTTTATTACAAAAACAAAAAAGTATATAATTTTTAAATTTACATATCTCGCTTATACATAGGGCTAATTTAATAATACTTGATGTGCTAGACGTAGAAATTAATTCTCTAAAACTTTTATTTGAAGCATTTACTTCTAAAATCAAAATAAAATCATTTTATTCAAGAAAAACTGTTAACAACTTCAAGTAATGTACCACTTCCGGTTAGCCTATTTTAACCAAAATCTATTATATTATCTTGATTGACATAAAAGTCTTGTATACCAAATTTGAAAAGTTTTGCATTATATTTTAAAACAGTTTTTCATTAAAATATTATAGGCTTCATGTAAAGTGCCACTTCTGGAAATTGTGTAATAACCAGAAAGAGAGGTGCACAACTAGATGTTATAGGAGTCCTAAATACAAAATTTCAACTTTCTACGGCTTACCGTTTTTGAGTTATGCGAGATACGAATGTACGTACAGACGTCACGACGAAATTAGTCAAAATGGATTCAGGGATGATCAAAATAGATATTTCCGCTGAAATCTAAAAACCGAAATTTTTCGCGATTACAATACTTCCTTTACTTACGTACAAGGAAGTAAAAAACAGGACAGGTACGATTTTCCAAGTATAATTTTATAGGCATTGTTACTGACATTCCTGCTCCGAAATTATCTAGTTTTTGCAAGTGTAAACCGTGATTTATGGAGTCAAAAGCACGCGACATGTCAGTATATATGACATCAACCTTTCCACAATTATCCAAAATCTCTGAATATTGAGAAACAGTCACAAGATTAGTAGTTGTGGACCTACTTTTCACAAAGCCATGTTGGTGACTTGAAATAAAAGGTGGATTGTTTTCTACTTGGGGCCTGTCACCCTTTTTAAACACGGACGTAATGCAACGTTAGTTACCATTTTTCAGGAAAATACTAGTTTTAATTGAGAGGTTTATTATAAAAACAAGTGGTTCAGCAATAGCATATTTGACATCTTTAATCATAAAACTAAGGATTTGATCTTCT
Organism: Harpalus rufipes; assembly: GCA_951394225.1. NCBI lineage: Eukaryota > Metazoa > Arthropoda > Insecta > Coleoptera > Carabidae > Harpalus > Harpalus rufipes. Next base: position 35,998,507 of record OX596275.1, read on the forward strand.
CCAGATGTAAATTTGTTAGGCAGGGAAGACATAATAGCAAGCACTTCATCTAGGGCCGTTCCTAGGGTATATGGCACCAGTGTGCGACAATAATATTGCCCCCCCCCTATTAATGAGGATTCCTCTGAAATATTTTTACCTTAAATAAAAGAGACAAAAAATATAAAAATTATACATTTCATTCAATAAAAACATAAATTAACATAAAAATCATATTATTGTTATATAAAATTATGCTTTTTTAAAGCAAACTCTGATATAATATTTGATACATTTATATCTTCAGAAATTTCTTTTTCTATACTAATGATATTGGAAGAAAAACTATTTTTGGCCTTTTTGAGTTTTATTGATGTTTTACATTAGTTTACTTGGACGTTTCGAGGGCCCAAAAACCCTCATCTTCAGCAATATTCTAATAATTTAATCATATATTATTATAAAATATAATCTTAAGTAGATTTCTTATATTAATTTATAGTAACTCACCTATGAAATGTATTTTTGAAATTGTCTCGTTTTTACCTTGTCACCTCTAGGTAAGGAAGGTATTGTCTTTGGTCAAAAAATTCGGTGGTGAGTTTTCATTGAATAAGCACGTTTTAGGGTCTTTACAATACGATTTTACTATTTTTACGATGATGTCTGTATGTGTGTGTGTGTGTGTGTGTGTGTGTGTGTGTGTGTGTGTGTGTGTGTTCGTGTGTGCGTGTGTGTGTGTGTATGTATGTGTGTGTGTGTGTGTGGACGCCGTTTCGTGCACGATATCTCCAATACTAGAATTCCAAAAATTACAATTCTTGCGTATTCCTCTTCCTTACAACCATATGCAGACCTGTTTAGATTTTGGTTATAATTGGTCAACCGGAAGTACCCTCATTTGAAGATTTTAACAGTTTTTCTTGAAAAAATCAGTTAAATGTTATTATAACTTAAAGAATATATTATTGTCTATACGATTTGATTGCATTTTATATTTGATATTCAGCAGACATCGAGTTAAAGAAGAATAACGATAATAAATTTTATATAAATTTCATAATTCAGCCAGCTATGCTAACTTAACCATGGAAACTGCTAATATATTCAGGTAATTCAAATTGACAGATGTCAGTATCAATAAAATGAAATCAATGAAAGAATAAGGGAAGTAACTCTAGTATTAGAAGTTTCTAGATATAAGAGAGACGATTACATATTGGTTTGAACATGTAATGAGGAGAGATGAATATATTAATAGGAGGTGGAAGAAATATAGGAAGACCAAATATAAGATGAAAAGACTGTATTGCAGAAGACTTGAGAGAAAAGGAACTGAATGAGGACGACACGCAAAACAAAAATGAGTGGAAGAAGAAAATAAAAAATAGCGACCCCCTAACGAATGGGAAAAACTAAAGAAGAAGAAGAAGAAGATGTCAGTGTCATGTGCAATTTGCATAGTTTGTTAATGAAATAACTTTACTGGAAATATAGGATCTTTTGCAAGAAAATTTATGTATGGGGCGCGTGCAGTAACATGACTTTGACCCATGTCAAAATGACAGCAATTAATTATGTCCATAACTGACAAGTATTATAATTTTTCAATCAAAATTTCATAATTTTCTTATTTCATAGGTTTGTTTGTTATCAGGAGTATGGAATTCAGTTGCCGAGAAAGGGAATCACATAATACCAAAAAATTATAATCTTTTGCAAGAAAATTTATGTATGGAATTTGTATATAATACATAGGATTGACGGAAGGTATTGTGCTGGCCACATCAGATTTTTTACATTGGTTTGGATTTTATTGTCCAGGATGTATAAACTAATGTAAAACACCAACAAAAAATCTGTTGTGGCCATCACAATACCTCTTGTGCCCTTTCCATTGTGGTATAAAGTCTTGTATTTAACATTTCTTGTACACACAAAAAATTCTAATTACACCTAATCTTTATATTTACGTATTTTCTATAATTTTAAATTCATTCTATGAGTAAGTTTTCTCCATTTCTTCTAAATGTTGGAGGTTTTTCCAATTCAGTAACGGGATTGGCGGTATTTCTGAATGGTTCATGTAACCTATAATTTTAAATATATAATTAATAATACAATAAGAAATATTAAATATCGTTCCCAGAAGAAGCCTTTAGTACTATCTTTGAATTTTTTACACTGACATTAATGACATTTATCTGTCAATTACAGACATTTTAATTTCTCAAGTAGTTACCATGGAGATGTTTGGGCTGTGAGATTTACTGCAACAGATTATTTTATAGATTATATACATATCTATATCTTCAAATCTATAGAAGGTATAATAAAAAAAAATAATGTGTCGGATAGAGAATTTTGTTTTTTAATATTTGTAATAACATAAATTTCCAAAAAATAATATTTGGAAGATTTTTGTTAAAATACTACTACTTCCGGTTGTCCAATTGTTACCAGAATCTATTCATTGGGGAATCCGTAGTTACACAGGTCTTTAGTCTTATAGAATTTGAGAAATCGCACTTTCAACTACCTCTCTCTCTCTCTCTCTCACACACACACACACACACACACACACACACACACACACACACACACACACACACATCCACTCAAAAAGTATGAGACTTTATATTTGTTTAACTACGTATTTCCCAATCGGACATTCATGGGAAGATCTGAAAAGGTTTTGGTAACAATTGGACAACCGGAAGTAGAAGATTATTGAAAAAATAAAAAACTGCGCGAGCAGTCATGTGACTATGTTGGCCTTGACAAGCAGATATGGGGGCCCGTGTCAGAATGATAGCTAGTAATTATGTATATAAATGTCAAATATCACAATTTCTCATTCTAAATTTAGTGATTTTCAAATTCCATGTGGTTTATTTTCCTCGACAAGTAAATTCCACACTCCTGGTGACAAATTAACTACGTAAATTTAGAAAATCTTGAAATTTTGAATGAAAAATTCTGACATTTGGCATCTATGTACGTAATTACTAATTATCATTCTGAAACGGGCCCCCACATCTGCTTGTCAAGGCCAACAATGACTGTTCGCGCCCTATACTTATGTAACCAAAAAAAGGAAGTGGCAAGAGATATTGTGCTAGCCACAACAGATTTTTTTTTTTTTGAATGAACGAATTTCCATAGATCGGAAGGACTAGATTGATTATTATTTTCAACGGATCGAATGTACTCATTATATGCATTTGAGTGATGATCTGAGTCTTGAATTCTGCATAAAAATGTAGGTTCCTAGATTTTATTTACGAACGACGTTTTTTAGAGCAAATGGATATCTGTAATATAATCGTCTCTTCTGTAACTTTTTAGAAACTCCTATCACTCGAGCCATTTCCCTTATATTTTAATTCCATACCCTATCTTTCCGTGTCTTTCCCAACATCTATCTCAACATCCTCATCTCTGTCACATTCATTTTCGTTTCATTGATACTGACATCTGTCAATTTGAAATATCTGAATATTTTAGCATAGCTGGCTGATTTATGAAATTTAATATCTTTATAATTCTTTAACCTATATCTATTGAATATGAAGTATAAAATGCAATCCAATCGTATAGAGAATAATATATTCTTTAAAATTTATATAACATTAAATGTCAATAAATGATATTTAATTCCTTTTGTCCAAGAAAAACTGTTAAAAGTTGCAAATGAGGGTACTTCCGGTGGACCAATTATACCCAAATTCTAATCACGTCTGCATATGGATCTAAACTTGAGGAATACGAAAAAAATATAATTTTTGGAATCGTGGTATTGGAGTTAAGCGATCCGAAACGATCGTCCAATACACACACACACACACACACACACACACACATACACACACACACACACACACACACACACACACACACACACAGACACACACACACACAGAGAGCGAGAGAGAAATAATAAATTCGTATTCTAGGGACACCAACACGTGCTTATTCATTAGGAACTCGCTATCAAATTTTTTGACCAAAGACAATACCTTTCTTACCTAGTGACGGAAGGAAAAATTAACATTCACTTCGTCTCAACGTTAATATTTTTTTAAAAAATTTAATAAAAAAATCTGATGTGGCCAGCACAATACCTTCCGTCAATCCTGTGTATTATGTACAAATTCCATACATAAATTTTCTTGCCAGAAGATTATAAATTTCCAGTAATATTATTTCATGCAAATGGCACTTGACACTGACATTTTCTTCTTCTTTAGCTTTTCCCATTCGTTAGGGGTCGCTATTTTTTATTTTTTTCTTCCATTCATTTCTATTTTGCGGGTTATCCTCACATCAAAATTTTTCATTCAAAATTTCTTTTGTTGGTATTTTATGATTCCTTTCCTCGGCAACTGAATTCCACATCCCTGATAATAAATAAACCACATGAAATAAGAAAATCATAAACTTTGAATGAAAAATTATGGCATTTGTAAGTTATGGACGTAATTAATAGCTGTCATTTTGACACGGGTCCAAATATCTGCTTGCCAAAGTCAGCAAAGTCACGTCACTGCACGCGCCCTACACATATTTTTTTTTGCAAAAGATCCTATATTTCCAGTTAAATTATTTCATAAACAAACTATGCGAATTGCACTTGACACTAACATATTCTTCTTCTGTAGTTTTCCCCATTCGTTAGGGGGTCGCTATTTTTTATTTTTTTCTTCCACTAATTTTTGTTTTGTATGTCGTCCTCATTCAGTTCCTTTTCTCTCCTTTCATATTATATTTGGTCTTCCTATGTTTCTTCCACCTTCTGTTATAAGCTATTCATTCTTCCAATATACTCATCTCTCCTCATGACATGTTCAAACCAATGTAATCGTCTCTTTCTAGAAACGCCCAACACTAGAGTTATTTCCCTTATTCTTTCATCATTTACATTTTATTGATATTGAAATCTGTCAATTTGAATTACCTGAATATATTAGCAGTTTCCATGGTTAAGTTAGCACAGCTGGCTGATATATGAAATTTTATAATTATTACAATTTTTATAATTCTTTAACTCTATATCTGTTGAATATGAAATATAAAATGCAATCAAATCGTATAGAGAATAATATATTCTTTAAGTTATAATAAAATGTAACTGAGTTTTTCAAGAAAAACTGTTAAAATCTTCAAATGAGGGTACTTCCGGTTGACCAATTATAACCAAAATCTAAACAAGCCTGCATATGGTTGTAAGGAAGAGGAATACGCAAGAATTGTAATTTTTGGAATTCTAGTATTGGAGATATCGTTGACGAAAAAGCGGTCACACACACACACACACACACACACACACACACACACACACACACACACACATACACACACACACGCACACACGAACACACACACACATACAGACATCATCGTAAAAATAGTAAAATCGTATTGTAAAGACCCTAAAACGTGCTTATTTAATGAAAACCCACCACCGAATTTTTTGACCAAAGACAATACCTTCCTTACCTATAGGTGACGGAAGGTAAAAAGGAAACTATACTAATTGCGATAACTATCGAGCAATATGCCTCTCATCCACATGCTTTAAAAATATACACAGCAATAGTAGAAAATAGACTAAGACAACTAATCGATAACAAGCTAGCAGAAGAACAGGCGGCATATAGAATAGGCAAACAAACGAATGATAACTTACACATACTAACAAACATAATTGAAAGAAAAATAGAGAATGGACAAGAATTACACCTAACATTTATTTCTTCTGTCCATACTTGTACTAGTGCTCTCATTTTTGTGTGTGTATCTGTAATTAATATTATGTCATCTGCGTACAATAAGTTATCTATCTTCACGGGCAACATTCTTTTATAACCTACTATTGTTTGTATTTTACTTGTCTTTTCTCTGGTGTTTTTCATTATTCTGTCCATTAGGATTATAAAAAGTAGAGGGCTTAAACTATCTCCTTGTTTGATTCCTTTTTCCATTTCGAAGCTCCTTGATATTTTGCCGTTCAGTTGTACTATGCCTCTTACATTTTCATAAATGCTCCTTATTACTCTCTGTATTTTACCAGGCGTTTCTATTTGCGTTAAGCATTTCCAGATATAGTTTCTGTTTACTGAGTCGAAAGCGGCCCTTAAGAGGAATGGTTACTGGGGGAAGGGGAGGGCGAAAACGGAGTTTGTTTTCACCTTAAAATCGGATCTATTTATCAAAATATTTTTATAATTCTTTTTTATTTTATAGAGGGAGATTGATTGTATGGCATTGCAGTGTTGAAATTTTAATATTTTAAGTACAACATTCTTAAATGTATTACAAAGTTGGCAAAGTTAACAAAGTTCAGAACGAATGAGGCAAATATATGAATTTATTAACAAAGATGGTTGTTGTGCGCTTGCGTAGTTACACTATTTCAAGCTTTACTGTTTATTTCGACAGAAGTCAAGCCGTTTTAAAAATCCAAGCATGTTATTTTATTCGCCTGACGACATTTTCAAGCGGTTTGAAATATTAAACTCGATCGTTTATTTCGAAAATTGAAAAAGGTTTTAGGTATTAAATTCAAGCGGCTTCAAACGTCGTCATACATAATAACAACAAAGTAAAATATATAAAAATTGCACATTACTATTAGCGAAATTTTATTTTTTTTGATGTTTTTGACAAGCTTAGAGCAAGTAAGTCTAGGTCACCACACAATTGAGGCCATCATAAGTCAATAGTAGCCAGTGGCGTAGCTGGAACCCTTTTTGTAGGCGCTCGAGCGCCCCCAAAATTCCATTGAGCGCCTGCAAAAATTTGAAAACTAAAAAAATAATATCAGAACAGAACATTGTGTAACTGTAACCAAAAGTAAAAGCGCTTATAAGAAAAATAAATATATTTTATTCATTTCCGTCATGTCACAGTTAGGTACACATTTTATCAATAAATGCCGTTTGATTATGTCGAAGCGTATTTCCAGCTTCCAGCCACTTGCTGAGCTGTGTAGTAGTGTAGTGTAGAGACCCTACAATTAGAGTCTGGACATGACCTATGTCCGCCATGTTTATTCATTTCATCGCAACAAGGATAGAAAATACAGCTAATTTCATGTATTTCATGAACGAGAACGACTAGCTTTAATTCAATATTAATTTGAATGAAAATATTATTATCTATTTCCTATTTCCTTTCTATAAATAAAGTAAAACCACAATAAGTACACATTCATTATCTTTTCAGCATTTTTTTATTACAACCCAAATAAAATATAACGCAATTTATCATTAATGTTTTGATTTTTGTAATTAATAATTATTGTCATTGTTGTAATCAAGTATTAAGAATGAGATAGTTTTCATTAGATTGATTATGTTCTAATAATCTGTACAAGTATCTCTTTCATTTACTTTAGGATTTTCTTTAATTTTCTCGATTGAAGGCAGTATATTTTCGCGCCATTTTAAATAGTATTTTGAGTTTGTTGAATCATTATTTTATTTTTTTGACATTTGATCTTAAAATGTCTTTTTGTTTATATACGAGCAGAACCAAAGGTATTTAAGTATTTAATTTTAATTATTTAAGAATTATTTATTTGTTGTATGGTACAAATACGTAAATATATTTTTTATACCATGCAAGTTGCTTTTTATCCACTATATCTATATTTAGCATAGATATCTTTTATAGGTAAGTCATGGGCGTAGCCAGGGGAGAGGTTTTAGGGGTTCAAACCTCTCCCGAAATGAATTACCTAATTAAAATTAAATTTTCGCAGTTTAGACAGTTCATCCAAGTAAGTCACCAATCCGTTAAATATATTCTCTTTACTAAAATGTTCTGTGATCTGGAAAAAAATGTAACTTTCAATTATAAGGCATTTGACCTTGAATGAAAAAAAAAATTGCCTGCGGCGCCTTTTTCCGGTATACATTTGCATAACCTAATAACAACCACTAAAATGCTGAGCGCCTGCAAATTTACAATCCTGGCTACGCCACTGATAGTAGCAATCACTAATATTGCAGAATATGCATTACAGTAACATAAAACACTGTGTGGATGACGGGAAGTCAGAGTCCGTAGTCCGTTGAGAGTCCATTGATGTGTCCATTACGTGAGAGACCAGTAAGAAGACCATTCCTTCATGCAGTCGGGTCCATCAACTGTATATAGCATAGCCGTATTCTTTCGCTGCATTGAATCAGATCCATGTTACATGGATCAGTAAATTGCATGTTCTTTCGAATTCTGATCAGTATCCCCACCCCAAGACCAAGTAATCCAGATCAGTGCTACTCCAACAAAAAACTTGGATTAGAAAGATCAAATCACTTAAGATTCAAAAATGGCGGCAGCGGCGAAAGAATCTGTCAATCAGGACAAGAGGTTACATTTAAGGTTGTAAAAGAAATTTAAACAAGAATAAACAATGGTAAATATAGAAAATTGAAATTCATTTTTCCAACTGTTTTTGACAGATATTTGTGTTCTTTCGAATAAATTCATCTGGGTCCATGCGACCTGATCTGATCTAATCCATACGATCAGTTGGATCTGATCCAACCTAGCGAAAGAATACGGCTTTAATCCATTCATCATTTATACTAGTCAATAAAACTTCATAATAAATCATTAATATTATTCGAACCCTTATTCTTCTACAAGCAACATCGCAACGGTAAGAACATTTATTATTATTTATTGTACTTTTGGCAATTACTAATTTGTGCCTCCCGTCTGGCAAGAACCCACTTGAAATATTATTTGTTAATTCGCCTCCTAAAGGCGGGTTACAATTATAATATCTTCTTCATAAGAAAATTTTACTATTTTCTTGCATTTTAAATCACGAAAAAATCATAAGTCTAAGATACAATAATAATTGTTAAATTATTTAATGATCTTGGTCACCGACCGAATGACTGCTAAATATTATTTTAACATTATTAATTACACAGCAAAATGGACAACATAAATCACTTTAATTTTTATTTTATAATCAAGTTTATTAAACGTACAGTTAAAGTTACTACATAGGAATTTTAATAAATGCAACGCGATTGTTTGACTTTGTCATTCGCAGCTATGTACATAGTCGTTGTCTGTGTCGCACGTCATAACCTTGAATACTTTGGTTTATGGAACAACGGCATACCGTTCAGAGCTACTGTCACAGTCTTTGTCATAATCGTAGTAGTCTAGAAAGTATGTAAACTCCAAACTTTTGTCGTTGTCGGCTGTCATAGTCTTGTGTGACGAAGATAGAGAAACTTGCTTCCTCTTTTTAGTGCATAAAATATAGGTTAGGTACATCTCATTTAACATTGAGTTATAGAAGTAGGTAGAGGGAGTGCTAATCTATGTGCTTGATGGCACGCGGGGATCGCATGTAGTTGTTTGGCCGCCATATTGGGATGAACCTAAACATAGTTATCGTGCATTGAACGTAGCGTGTTTGTGTCAGTTCGTGTCTTTCCTGTGACTTTATTTGTTTGTTAAGAGCTATACTTTTATTGGAAACATTGTATCTTTTGTTATTATTAGTAACTTTAATTTGATAAATACTTTATCCTCAAATATGCCGGCGTGTTGTGCGTTTGGATGCAGTAATAGATCATCGAGAAAAAGTGCTAAACAAAAAGAAAAAAGAGCTGTAATTACATATCACAAGTAAGTTATCTTTTATTAACATATATCGTGTAATTAGCAAAATGTCTGTTGTTTAAATTTAGATTTCCAAAACACTCGGAGAGGCGAGCAAATTGGGTAAAAGCGATAAGAAGAGTTGGCTGGGAGCCGACAGATACCAGTATTCTGTGTTCCGAACATTTCACAGAAGATTGTTTTGACAGAACATCTTTGTCGTGTGTAAGATTAAGGGATTTCGCTGTGCCTTCAATATTTCCATCATATCCTTCATATTTGCAAAAGGTGAGCAAATTTAGGAAAATTGGTAATCATATAGTGATTCGTTTCTTTAATTTTGAATACAGTTAATTATTAAACTAATTTAATTTATAATTGCAGACAGTTAAAACCCCACGCCGGAAACTAGAAAGGCGAGAACTTAGCACAATCAGTGGAATAACGCCCATAGTAACAAAAATTGATGTGAATACCTCCACAGAAACTTCCACTGCAGATGATGATGTTCCTCAAACGCTAAATATTAGTGAAAGTACAAGTACATTGACAAGCACATTATTACCAGTACCACAACAAAAATCATCTGTGCTTAGAATGATGTCACGAACTACATCTTTTTCGCCAGCTCGAAGAATGCACCGTGATATATCCCCTGCCAAAGCTTCGTTACTTAGGCAAATAAAAATTTTTAAAAGTAAATACAGAAAAAAAGTTAACCAGCTACAGCAAACAAAACGAAGAAATTTAAGAAGAATAGCGACATTATCTTCTGTGTTAAAAAGTATAAAAAGCCAAAATTTGTTGCAAGATGAACAACTACAAGTTTTAAAGAATATTGGGAGTCCAAATTCGGACATTTTAAAGCGACAACTTGGCAAAAGTGGAGATTCTAAACTTTCTCGTCAGTATAGTGCAGAATTAAGAAAATTCGCAGTAACATTGCATTATTATTCACCAGCTGCTTACAAATATGTGCGTACTGCATTTAATTCTTGTCTTCCTCACCCTAAGAGCATTTCCAAGTGGTATAGTTCGATTGATGGTGCTCCAGGATTCACAGCAGAAGCATTTCGTGCTATTAAGATCCGTTGTGAGTATTCAGATAGACCTTTGTTAGCAAGTCTTTGTATAGACGAAATGTCGATACGACGTACGATTGAATTTGATGGGAAAAAGTACCATGGATATGTAGATTTTGGTGTAGAAAACGAGAAGAATCAATGTCTGAAGCTAAGGACGCTCTCGTCTTTATGATTGTTTGCATCAGTGAAGCATGGAAAATTCCTATCGCTTATTTTCTGGTGGATGGTGTTAATGCAGATCAGCGATGTAATTTAATTAATATATGTTTGTCTAAATGTTATGAAGCTGGACTTCGCATTATTTCTATTACATTTGATGCAGCGGCGTCAAATATAACAATGATGTCGAAGATGGGATGTCATATTAATGGATCAGTATCGTGGTTTAATCATCCAGATTCCAAAGAAAATGTGTACTTGTACCCAGATCCGTGTCACATGCTTAAAAATGTATGCAACGCATTTGGGGATAAAAAAGTATTCTTCGATTATCTAAATCGTAAAATTGACTGGAATTTCATTGTTTTGTTGCAAGAACTACAAGATAGTGAAGGATTGAATTTGGCAAATCGATTGAAGAAAGTGCATATAAATTTCAAGAAACAAATTATGAAGGTCCGTTTAGCAGCACAGTTATTAAGTAAATCAACAGCAATTGCACTTGAGTTTTGTTGTAACCATCTGAAATTGGCTGAATTTCAAAACTGTGAAGGAACGGTAGAATTTATAAATATTTTCAATAATTTATTTGATATTTTAAATAGTAAAAATCTGAATCAATTTGGCTTCAAGAAAACCATTTGTCAACAAAATATTGCTAGTGTTTTGACTACTTTGGAATCAACAGAAAGTTATATAAACAATTTAAAATTATCTGATGGTACTAAAATTATTTTCTCAAATCGAAAAGTTGGTTTTTTAGGATTTTTATGTTGTATTAATAGTATTAAAAAAATGTATGCTGATGTAATTGTTGAAAAATCCTTATTAATGTATATACCAACATACAAATTAAATCAAGATCACCTGGAAATGTTATTTTCGGTAGTAAGGTCACAAGGAGGATTCAACAATAATCCTACAGCCAGACAGTTTTGTACTGCGTACAAAAAAATTTTAGTTCATTCGGAGCTTAAGTCCACTAAAAGTGGTAATTGTATTCCACTTGAAGAAATAAATATACTGCATGTAAGTTCTTCAAAACAAGAAACTAATGCAATTGACATTATTAATAAATCCACAAATAAAAGTAGAATAAATCTTGAACATATTTCTATTAATGAAGTTACAGATCATATGTATGAAGCAAATCCCCAAGAACTAACAGAATACAGTACGTATATTATAGCATATATTGCTGGTTTTGTTGTGAAATATTTAAAAAACAAAATTATTTGTCATAAATGTTTAAATTCTTTGGAACAATATGTAGATACAACCGAAAAAGTATATAAATTTATTAGTCGTAAAGATATTGGCGGACTAATTTATCCTTCGCAGGATGTTATTAATATTTGTACAACTACCGAAAAAGTTATAAAACAAGCAATTTATGAAAGCGGTGGTCCTCATTTAAATAAAAAATATTCAGTCTTGTTTTTAGTGTCATCTGTACTTAAATATTATTTGGACCGTAATATTTTTAAAGAGTTAAATATACATGTTTTTGACCAAAGTCCATTTGAAAATCATATTTTTAATTTAATACGTGCTGTGTCAGAAAAATATATTTTAATACGTTTACATTATATTGTAAAAAATATATCAGATGTTTCAAAAAATAAAAGACAGCAATTACATAAGCTAATATTATTTGAAGGTTGGTAAGATTATTTTTTATAGAATTTGTTATATAGAATATATTATGTATTTTTATTTTGCATTGTTTTATAATTTGTAGTAAATAAAATAACTAAAATAGCTTCTATCAGCATTACATATTATTAACTTGGTTCATTTCAAGATGGCCGTCAGTTGTACCCCCCTTCCGTTCCATGCAATCAGTTCGTTTGCCCACATTCTTACTTCAGGCTCCCTCTATTATACACCTATATTCGTAACTCAATGTCATTTAAGGTATCAACATCCCTAGTTCACTTCTCTTTCTGCACCATTGTGATAAAATATTCTTGACTGGCCATAATTTATACGTATATGCGATATGCAACACTGTCAAACACAGATCTGTCAAACAAATAACTTCTAACCTGTCCACCCATAAAGTGGGCTAGCGTTCAGTTAACTTAATCCTAGACGACACAACCGGTTTTTTATGTTATTTGAGGAATTTTATTCTTTCAAATTCATTTTAAAGGTATGCTACGTGAATATATACCTAGCTAGTAAGTGTCAAAAGCATGATTTTTAATTCTGTCTACCTTTTTGCTACAACTTAGCGTTAGCAATATATGCTGTGTTCCATGTGGTGAACGCACCCAATAAATCGTTTATTAATAAAAAAATCATGCATTAATAGGGGTCATTAATGAATGATTTGCTATACATTAAGATAGCCTATTAATAAACGGTCGACGGAAAAATATGTTTTCGCTCTTAATCAGAAAAAAATATTTCTGAGAAAGAGGTAAAATATTTTTTATACCTTTCTAAATAGTTTCATATATAACTATTGTACAGGCCGTGAACAAACCTATAAGTCAAGCTTATGCATATTTTTGGAAGCTGTGAATGGTGTAAGCCAGTGAAACGTACTACGACAAAAACTGTGACAAAGATTACGACAATGTTGGGAGCTGTGAATGAAGCTTTACTTTTGAAGTAAATTTTTAAAGAAATGTTTACAGTTTTGTCTTATTTTGAAAGCCATTTACGTATTATTTTTAATGAACTTTAATTTTATTTAAGTGCACATTCGTACCATGCGTAATGTAATTACAATAAAATAACATGCTTGGACTATGAAGCGGCTTGACTTCTATTGAAATAAACAGTGAAAGTGAAATTTGAAAGACTGTAACTACGCATGCGCACAGTAACAATATTTTGCAGTGTTACTAAATTCATATCATTTGTTGGTTGTTTGCATGTTACCTCATTTTATAAAAGTCGATTCATAAAACTTCGTAAAATTGTCCAAAAACGAAATATTTGGAGTGAAGAAAAAACAAATATTTTTTTAGTGTTTTAAATGAGAAGACAAATGGCAACATGACAATTTTTATAGTTTGAGGTTATATATCCAGCATGAAATTAGTTCAAATACCTCTCTCTGCCTGACTGCATAATCTAGTTTGATTCACGAAAGATGACAATTCAATGCCATTTGTTCGAAGGAAGAATAAACAACATTTTATATAGCGGTAGTATAGCAACATTATGTATTAGAAAGAGATAAATTATTTGACGTATATCTACGTGATTTATGCTATATGAAAACATATGTACGTCCCATATTCACATTGCTTTCTAACACACTAACTGCGGTAATAATAAACAAGGGTTAAATTCAGAATAGCTTCCTTTTAACACAGGAATAGCCATTCCTAGTTTATCACGAACTTAACCCACAAATGTATAATAATAAACGTGGAATAAGACTTAACTCTCTAGAATAAACTCTCCATAAACGTCATTTTAACACAGGGGTAAGAGATATTCTCGGTATAACTAATCTGGAAATAGAGAAATTATTTATTATTACCGCTGTTAAAGTAATAGGAACGTATGTCGATGAGTTGCTGGTATACAATTATCTATTGAACTGCCCTCCAGTGGCGGAGTTTGTTTTTTTAATTTGACGCACGATAATTTTGTTCCGCGACTTTATTGAACATAATCATGGGAGAAAGGAAAAACTTTGCGAAGGCAAGCTATTCAATTTGTGCAGGCAAGCTATTCAATTTGTGCATAATGAAAACGAATATTTTCAACGGGAAACAGAAAATAATGGACCATTATTAGATCTTCATCAGGTGCAGCAGGTAATATATGTGAATATATTTTTTAAATTTCTTTGAAAATTTTTTTTATTTTTTTTTTTATTTTTATTTTATTTTCGGCCATTCAACAGGACAAGCCCAATAACAGAATGGCACTTAGATACATACAAAAGAAAAACAATAATATTAAACAATTGAGTATTTACACGTGAAATTTACAATTTTTTATGCAATTATCAATACGTCTATATTGTGAACAAATACAAAAATAAATTTAATTAATAGAAGTGATGGTATTGGCAATTTGGTTTCGAAATGCGGATATATTAAGGTTGAAAATATCAATTGAGTTATTAACAATATATTTACTAAACAAAAATGGCAGTCGATTCATGGCAGAATTAAAAGCAGCGTTAGTCCTATTAAAACCAATATAAAAAAGTTCAGGAGCTCGTGTAGTATGTACTGGCACATGGAGGCCAAGACAACTTATTAACTCAGGACAATCTATTTTATTATTAATTAGCTTATATAAAAATGTTAAATCAATTACAATACGACGTCTTTCCAGAGATAATAAATTACATTCATAATTCGGAAACTTGTAATTCATGAATTTAACGAATTTTTCCTGAATACGCTCAATTCTTTTAATATAGATTAAATACTGGGGAGACCAACAAACTGTTGCAAATTCTAATTGACTTCGTACTAAAGTGAAATATAAATTTTTTAAAGTATTTGGATTTATGAAATTTTCAGATGTTCTAATTAGAAAGCCTAACATTCTATAGGCTTTTTCCGTTACAGAATCGACATGAAGGTCAAGAATAAATTTTTTGTCTATTATTAGTCCCAAATCTTTTACTTCTGACACAGGTGTGATTTCATCATTAGAGAAAGTATAAGAGAAGTGTACATTACCCCTATTTCTCGAAAAAGTAATTTGACAACATTTTTTTATATTTAAGAATAATTTGTTATCTTTAGTGTATTGCTGGAACCGATTAAGGTCTTCTTGTATTTTTATGCAATCCATGGTATTTTTAACAATATGAAACATTTTTAGATCGTCAGCATATAATAGAAACTTGCAAAATTTGAAACAACGGAAAATATCATTTATAAAAATATTAAATAAAAGTGGTCCCAAATGAGAGCCCTGAGGAACTCCTGATGGAATATTAATTATATTTGACAGAAAACCATTTATTGTAACCCGCTGACTTCTTCCTGTTAAGTAGGACCTAAACCAGTCAAGGAGACTTCCGCACACACCGAAATCAGAAAGTTTTTTTAAGAGCAAAGTGTGATTAATTTTATCAAATGCTTTACTGAAATCGGTGTATATGGAATCAACCTGTCTACGTTCATCCATAGACTTCAGTATATATTCGCTATATGTGAGAAGATTCGTTTCAACAGATCTACCTGGATAAAAACCATGTTGCTGAGGGATAATGTAACTTTTTACTAAAGAAAACAAAATTTTATATACAAGTTTTTCAAAAACTTTCTCGAAGATGTCTAGTTTTGAAATCGGTCTATAATTTTTTACTTGATTTTTAGTACCATCTTTAAAGACTGGGACAACATAAGCTTTCTTCCAAACATTTGGAAAATAACCTAAATATAATGATTTATTAAAAATTAACATAAGAGGGTAACAGAGAGAATAAGAACAGTTTTTAATAAATATACTAGGAATTTCGTCTGGCCCAGCACCTTTATTCACATCGAGCTGTAATAAAATATCCAGAACTTCATTCTCATTGAAAAATATATTGGCTCCAATAAAGTCTTTTTGTACTCGGGTCGATTGATTATTAATATTTTCCTCAATGAATACGGACTTGAAATAGTCAGAAAACAAATTGCAAATGTCACTTCCATTGCTTGCTGTTGTGTTTTCATAGCACATCGTGTTAGGTACACTGTTCGACCTTTTTTTAGAGGAAACATATGACCAAAATTTTTTCGTGTTATTCGGTATAGAAAGTTCCACATTCTTAATGTAAGTATCGTAGCATCTTCTAATTTCAGATTTGACAGCTGTTCTCAATATTGAGAATTTATTGTAGTACGTTTGCGATTTATATTGTTTATATTTGGCATGTGCTTTACTTTTTTCTTTAATAAGCTTAATAAGTCGTCCAGTGTACCACACAGGATACGAACCATGAAAATTATATTTTACTGGAACATACTTATTTATAATTATATACAATATATTATAAAATTCATTTACCATGCTGTCGATGTCTAAACCATTGAAAAGTTGATCCCAATTAATTTCAAGCAGTTTTTGATTAATTATATAATAATCGGCTGATTTATGCAAGAATATTTTGCGATGACAACTTGTCATCGGTGGTAAACTGTCAAATCTAAGATAGATCTCAATTGGAGGATGATGTGAATCTACTTTACTTAATGGTGATTCAGATGATAATACTTCAATAGTATCTAAGTTGGAAATAACCAAATCTAAAATTCTGTTGTTTGCATTACGTACATGATTTAATTGATTAATATTACAATATGAAATACAATCAACAAAATTCGACGATGATAGATTATATGTATTTAGAGGTTTAAGAGCATTATGAGTATTATTAGGAACCCATTGCAAATGGGGTAAATTAAAATCACCAATAATCAAAAAATTATCATTAGGTACTGAATCTACAATATCTGGCAGTTTACTTAAAAAATTAGACATTGACACATGATCATCTGGTGGTAAATAAACACAACAAACATGTAAATATTGTTTATTGTTATTATTGTTTATTAAAGAAATCCAGAGGTCTTCGGCATCACTATTCCATTCAGGTCTTTCAATATAATTTAAACACGAGCGAACAGCAATTAACGCACCACCACCATCATTTTTTAAACATGGAGTACTAGATCTGTCTCTCCTTATTACATTGTAAGTGGATGGAAATAATTCACTATTATAAACTGATGAATTTAAAAATGTTTCTGTAAGACAAATAATATCGAAGCTATATGAGTGAGTATTAATACTAAAGGTATTTGTTTTAGTTCGTAAACCCCGAACGTTTTGATAATACAAAGAAATGCCCATTTATATAGGGAACAAAATAAAAAAAGAAAAAATATAAAAAACAAAAATGAAACATAACTATTGTAGCTTGGAAATGTCGCTAACATCACTTAAATAGTGAATCTTTGATGTATCAGTTTTCCTGGCAAATACTTTACAGTTCTTTGACCATATATATTTGAAACCCTTAGGTTTTAATTCATTCAATGCTGTTCTAAAAATTAATGAGTTTTTAGACCCTAAATGTTCATTGAAATAAATTTTACTGTCTGCCCCTTCAATATTTATACTTGCAGATGTTATGTTCCTATTTTTTCTTGCTGCAGAGAGAAAATCATCCTTAACACGACGAGATATAAATTTTACAACAATATTACGGGGTTTATCATTATTCTTTTTATTATATTGTAGCCTATGGGCTGCATCAATATCATTTTTAGAAACCTTAACACCAAGTTTTTCACCTATGTTACAAATTATATTGTCAATATTTTCCCCATTTTTTTCCGGGATATTATTAATAATTAAATTGTTTATTTTGGAGTATTGTTCAAGATCTTCAATTCTCTGATTTAAATTTTTTACTTCAGTTTTTAGTATGCCATTTTCACGTTTAAGTTCATCAAAAATTTTCAATTTATTATTTATGTCTCTTAAATTTAATTCAAAGTCAGTGATTTTATCACTACAAAAAGTTACAGAAGTTAATAAAGTTGCAAACTTATCGTTCATTCGTTGTTCAAATGTGCTGAGTATGGTGCGAAGGTCAGGCGAAGCACTGGCGTCGACACTAGCAGATTCCACGGTACCTCCCTTGTTGGATTTTGGACGGCACTTACGGCAAAGCGGGCAAAGCCACAACGCTGACAGATCATTAAAAAGTTTGAACTGTTCATCAGAGATGCCCACACACAGGGGATGATAAGAATTATCACATTCTGTACACTCGACTCCGGGATATTTCGCGTTGATGCCCCGTTTACACGCACTGCACTGGCGAGACATGGTGGAGTTTTAACACTTAAGCTAAGTAGAAACTTGTACAAAAAAATTTTAACTGAAAAAAGGTTTTAGCCTATTTTCTTAAAATATATATACCGGAGCACAAAAACACTTCAACAGAGATAATAACAAAAAAATTATGTATACTTTGATACAATTTTTGAAGAAAATAACTTTAAAAACACTCCACAATAGAGAACTTTAAACAAAAAGAAATTATACACGTGCAATCAACTCAATGATTTAAGTTATTGCTTAATTGAAAACAAAAAAGGTTTCATGATTAATAAATGAAATTATTTTATTTTAGCGTACAGCAGATGCGCTACAAATATCTGAAACCACAGTAAACAGGGTATTAAAACATGTTAATAATATCGAAAATGAAGAACAATTAATTTCTTCTGGAAAAAAACGACCCAGAAAATCAACTGCAACAGCTGATCTTGATACTTTTAACACCGATGCAATTAGAAGAATAATATATGAAATGTATGCTATCAGTAAGTAGTTTATTACTTATTTTCAAAATATGTATCTATA
Source organism: Harpalus rufipes (assembly GCA_951394225.1). Lineage (NCBI taxonomy): Eukaryota > Metazoa > Arthropoda > Insecta > Coleoptera > Carabidae > Harpalus > Harpalus rufipes. The sequence goes on from OX596275.1 coordinate 36,017,721, forward strand.
TCATTGTTTTCAGTATTTTTGTAACTATACATAGGTGTTGTATCTTTATGTTCATTATTATATTAAAATAAAACATATCTTTGAAAATGTGTAGACGTTTAACATTTTTTGAATGATTAAAATGTATCCACAAATATACCTGATGCACGCCTATGTGTATGGAATGTAGTGAAGTTACTTGCAAGTAATATTATACCAGATGACAATTCAAGGACTTTTATTAACCGTATGGAATAATATTATTAGCAGATAACTTCACTGCATTTCGTATACATAGACGTGCAACATGAAATATTAATGGATACATTTTAACTGAAAAAATAAGTGTAATTTATTTGAAAATTATGTTTCTTTTTAAATAATGCCTTTCTCAAAGATTTATGCTCTTCACCTATGTATTTGCAAAATCCAAAAACATAAGATTTGACAAAAACCATGGAATAATAATTTGATTTAAATGTCAACGTCACTGGGTAACTAATAGGACAGAGGGCAGTGCAGTAGATAATTAGATATTTGTAATTCTATGACATACGTCATTATTATTTGTAATATGTTAAAAAGTAATGTCACCATTTACGTATATCTGACACACAACAAACTATATAAACATACATCAAATAATCTTTCTTTTTCTAACATGAAATGTAGCTGAGCTACTATTGTATAAAGTGCTGTGTATTCTTTCTTCGAACAAGTGACCATGAATAGTCATCTTTCGTGAATCAATGTATATATTTATAGTTGTATTCAATAATGATGACTATTCAAGGTCACTTGTTCCAAGAAAGAATACACAACACTTATACAGCAGCTGTAGCTTAGCAACATTTCATGTCAGAAAGAGAAGGATTACTTGGCGTATGTCTATGTAATTTATATTGTGACAGATATACGTAAATGGTGACATAACTTTCTAACACACTACAAATAATAATGACGTATGTCGTAGCGTTCCAGATACCTACTTATTTATTACACTGCTCTCTGTGCGCTAATGTTTACCCATTGACGTTGACGTTTAAATCAAATTATTATTCCATGGTTTATGTCAAGTCTATGTTTTTGTGTTTTGCAAAAACATAAGTGAAAAACATAAATCTTTGGGGAAGGCATTATTTAAAAAGGAACATAATTTTCAAACAAATTACACTTATTTTTTTCGAGTAAATTTATCCATAAATATTTCGCGTTGCACGCCTATGTATACTAAATGCAGTCAATTTATCTGCAAGTAATATTATATCAGACGACTTATAAATGACCTTGAACAGTCATCATTTGTGATCCATTTCTTCTTCCACTATCCTTTTTTAGTCGATACGGATTTAAAGAATCGCATTTTCAATCCGCTGGAATAGACCAATAGGATATTTCAAGTCATAATATACTTGAAGCCGCGTGAATTGTCGAGATAATAGTACATTAAAATACAAGTATCATAAGGCAATCTGTTAACGTACGAGTCCAAGTTTGGAAAACGAGCCGCTAGGCGAGTTTTACAAAGGACGAGTGCGTCAACAGGCCTTATGATACGTGTTTTTTATACTATTTTTTCTATTGAGGTAATTTTACGATTAAATTTATTTAAATTGCGACGTCAAATTATGACTAGGTATTTTTTTGTTAGTTATGTTTATGTTGGTAACGCTTCTCGCTAACAATTGAAATTTCATATTTTGTCAACTATTGATTAATTAGTGTATTACAAGGTGTATTGTATTTATGATTCAAGGTCTGATTCTGGTTGTGAAATTAATATTATATTTCTTTCTAGTTTTATCACCTAAAGAAAGTATAAAAATCCATAATTAAAAGTAATATGTTGAAATATTATCAACAACTTACCATTTTGAGGTTACCTGTCATGTGTCAGTTATGAAAGCATGACTACCAACTCTAGAACATGAAAGGCGCCAAAAATAGTACGCTTATAGATCTTCTAAACGTCGTGTTTGCAGTACAAAACAGTTCGTTTATAAAAACATAAGAACACCGAAATAGAAAATAGTACATTAAAACACAAGTATCATAAGGCAATCTGTTAACGTACGAGTCCAAGTTTGGAAAACGAGCCGCTAGGCGAGTTTTACAAAGGACGAGTGCGTCAACAGGCCTTATGATACGTGTTTTTTATACTATTTTTTCTATTGAGGTATTTTTACGATTAAATTTATTTAAATTGCGACGTCAAATTATGACTAGGTATTTTTTTGTTAGTTATGTTTATGTTGGTAACGCTTCTCGCTAACAATTGAAATTTCATATTTTGTCAACTATTGATTAATTAGTGTATTGCAAGGTGTATCGTATTTATGATTCAAGGTCTGATTCTGGTTGTGAAATTAATATTATATTTTTTTCTAGTCCTATCACCTAAAGAAAGTATAAAAATCCATAATTAAAAGTAATATGTTGAAATATTATCAACAACTTACCATTTTGAGGTTACCTGTCATCTGTCAGTTATGAAAGCATGACTACCAACTCTAGAACATGAAAGGCGCCAAAAATAGTACGCTTATAGATCTTCTAAACGTCGTGTTTGCAGTACAAAACAGTGCGTTTATAGAAACATAAGAACACCGAAATAGAAAAATGTAGTAGTAGTACGTTAATACCCATATGATGTAGGTATAGGTATACAATTCTACATTAAAATGTTTCGAATTATGCACTTTACATTTTTAAAATAATTAAAGGGCGCTCAATTTAAATTTGCATCGAGGCACAAGGAACCCTAGAGCCGGTACTGTCTAGGAGGGCCAAAATAACCAAACGCTTACAATCTAGGTGTTTCTATATCATCAAGGATGTGTGCAATGCATATGTGCTGTAATCTCGCCGAAAATCAGACTGAATTTATAATAGTAGAGTATAAGTATTTTAAAATTTGGGAGTGAGCAACTTTTTCAAGAATTTTCGAATGTGTGGGAAGGTAAGTAAACTAACAGGTTTTACAGGCTTAGTCTGTAAGAATGTCCTTGTACCGTAACGTACGTTATGATGAAATAGTAGTTTATATATCAAGGGAGTAAAGTTCGTCATTATTTGTCGAGAGCGAATATTGAATCCTGAGGGCGTAGCCCGAGGGATGCAATCGCTTGAGGCAAATAATGACACTTTACTCCCGTGTTATATACAATATTTTATATACAAAAGGAAAAAAAAAAAATTTAGCTTACAAAAGAGACTAACAGCATGTGAGACTAGTAAAAATGAAGCAAATTCTTATAACGAAAAATCTATTTTTTTTTAATTTTCCACAAAAACAATTATATTGTTTTTCAGAATAATTATAATCAATAATATTCTACATATTTGTATGTTAATATCAATTAAGAATTGAACACTAAGAAAATAAAATGATTCCTAGGGTACACTGTCAATGGTCTTGAATCTCTTTATTTCCCTAGGGAGTACTTGTCATTTTTATTTCCCTCGATAAATAATGAAGCACATTAATTGATGATTTTGATAAGAATAAAGTTAACTTTATTTACCGGTTGTATATAAAAGTTATTAAATAACGATAATCTTCAAAAAGCGTATTCTGTAAAACCAATGATGTTATTGATATCGTATTGTCGTTACTTTACGTAGGTTGTGAACGATAAATATACACTTGTCGTTATTCAATCCGTTAATGTCAAATATTAAAAAAAAAATCTGTTGTGGCCAGCACAATACCTCTCGCCACTTCCGTTTTTGGCTACATAAGATAGGGCGCGAGCAGTCATGTGACATTGTTGGCCTTGACAAGCAAATATGGGGGCCCGTATCAGAATGACAATTAGTAATTATGTACATAGATGTCAAATGTCAGAATTTTTCATTAAAAATTTGAAGATTTTCTAAATTCACATAGTTAATTTGTCACCAGGAGTGTGGAATTTACATGTTGAGGAAAATAAACCACATGGAACTGGAAAACCACTAAATTTAGAATGAAAAATTATATTTGACAACTATGTACATAATTATTAGCTATCATTCTGACACGGGCCCCCATATCTGCTTGTCAAGGCCAATAAAGTCACATGACTGCTCGCGCTCTATTGTATTTAACATTTCTTGTATACCTATACACTCTACACGAAAAATTCTACTTACATCTATTCTTTATATTTAGATTTTTTAATTTTAAATTCATTCTATAAAGAAATTTTGTCCTCTTCTAATTTTTCGAAATGTTTCCAATTCATTGACAGGATTTTGATAGTATTTTTGAAGGGTATATGTAATATACCTTTAATTTTATATATTTAACTATTCTTACAATAAGAAATAATATAATGTATGTACTTCCCAGAAAAAGTCTTCAGTAATGTCTCCGGATTTCTGACACTGACATTTATCTGTCAGTTACAAACATTTAATTTTTCAATTGGTTTCCATGACATTATTTGGGCAGAGATTTATTACAACAGATTATTATAGAACTTATAATTCTTTATCTCTAAATCTATAAAGGATATAATAAAATATTTATATGTAGAGAATTTACTCTTCTTTAATAAGCAAGAACAAAAATTTTCAAAAAATAATATTTAGAAGATTTATATAAGAATCTGCTACTTCCGGTTGCCCAATTATTACCAAAACATTTTCAGCTCTTCTCAGTAATGTCCGATTGAGAAATACGTAGTAAAACAGGTAGCAAGTATTATAAATAGTATTTGAGAAATCGTCCTTCCAACCGACTCACATACACACATACATACACACACGTACATCCACACACACATACACACACACACACACACACACACACACACACACACACACACACACACACACACACATACACAGACAGACATCATCGTAAAAATATTAAAATCGGATTGTAGGGGCCTTAAAACGTACTTAATCATTAAAATCTGGATGTGCGATTTCTAGCATGAATCCCATACCTCTCGTAGCGAAAGGTAAAAATGAAGGGGTTATAATTATATTAACATACCTAGGATTGTTATGATTTATAACATCCGCGGTTTGATCAATAGTTTATCGGTTTCAGAAAATAAAGATTTTATTAATAAATATTATTTTTTGAAATTGTCTCATTAATTCTACTTTCAGAATGCTTTGATAAACAGAACAATTATTTTGACATATGTATTCATATTATAGAAAACTGTACAATGTACAAATGCGACACTAGGTGAACTGCACTAAATAATATTTAAATTACACTTGGCAAAGTTCACAATTTAAGTCTCTGAATCAACCTCTCGGTCATTTATCAAAAACTGGCCCACTCAACCAGAACCACAAATTGTGAACTTTGCCAAGTGTAATTTAAATATTATTTAGTGCAGTTCACCTAGTGTCGCATTTGTACATTGTACAGTTTTCTATAATATGAATACATATGTCAAAATAATTGTTCTGTTTATCAAAGCATTCTGAAAGTAGAATTAATGAGACAATTTCAAAAAATAATATTTATTAATAAAATCTTTATTTTCTGAAACCGATAAACTATTGATCAAACCGCGGATGTTATAAATCATAACAATCCTAGGTATGTTAATATAATTATAACCCCTTCATTTTTACCTTTCGCTACGAGAGGTATGGGATTCATGCTAGAAATCGCACATCCAGATTTTAATGATTAAGTACGTTTTAAGGCCCCTACAATCCGATTTTAATATTTTTACGATGATGTCTGTCTGTGTATGTGTGTGTGTGTGTGTGTGTGTGTGTGTGTGTATGTGTGTGTGGATGTACGTGTGTGTATGTATGTGTGTATGTGAGTCGGTTGGAAGGACGATTTCTCAAATACTATTTATAATACTTGCTACCTGTTTTACTACGTATTTCTCAATCGGACATTACTGAGAAGAGCTGAAAATGTTTTGGTAATAATTGGGCAACCGGAAGTAGCAGATTCTTATATAAATCTTCTAAATATTATTTTTTGAAAATTTTTGTTCTTGCTTATTAAAGAAGAGTAAATTCTCTACATATAAATATTTTATTATATCCTTTATAGATTTAGAGATAAAGAATTATAAGTTCTATAATAATCTGTTGTAATAAATCTCTGCCCAAATAATGTCATGGAAACCAATTGAAAAATTAAATGTTTGTAACTGACAGATAAATGTCAGTGTCAGAAATCCGGAGACATTACTGAAGACTTTTTCTGGGAAGTACATACATTATATTATTTCTTATTGTAAGAATAGTTAAATATATAAAATTAAAGGTATATTACATATACCCTTCAAAAATACTATCAAAATCCTGTCAATGAATTGGAAACATTTCGAAAAATTAGAAGAGGACAAAATTTCTTTATAGAATGAATTTAAAATTAAAAAATCTAAATATAAAGAATAGATGTAAGTAGAATTTTTCGTGTAGAGTGTATAGGTATACAAGAAATGTTAAATACAATAGAGCGCGAGCAGTCATGTGACTTTATTGGCCTTGACAAGCAGATATGGGGGCCCGTGTCAGAATGATAGCTAATAATTATGTACATAGTTGTCAAATATAATTTTTCATTCTAAATTTAGTGGTTTTCCAGTTCCATGTGGTTTATTTTCCTCAACATGTAAATTCCACACTCCTGGTGACAAATTAACTATGTGAATTTAGAAAATCTTCAAATTTTTAATGAAAAATTCTGACATTTGACATCTATGTACATAATTACTAATTGTCATTCTGATACGGGCCCCCATATTTGCTTGTCAAGGCCAACAATGTCACATGACTGCTCGCGCCCTATCTTATGTAGCCAAAAACGGAAGTGGCGAGAGGTATTGTGCTGGCCACAACAGATTTTTTTTTTAATATTTGACATTAACGGATTGAATAACGACAAGTGTATATTTATCGTTCACAACCTACGTAAAGTAACGACAATACGATATCAATAACAACATTGGTTTTACAGAATACGCTTTTTGAAGATTATCGTTATTTAATAACTTTTATATACAACCGGTAAATAAAGTTAACTTTATTCTTATCAAAATCATCAATTAATGTGCTTCATTATTTATCGAGGGAAATAAAAATGACAAGTACTCCCTAGGGAAATAAAGAGATTCAAGACCATTGACAGTGTACCCTAGGAATCATTTTATTTTCTTAGTGTTCAATTCTTAATTGATATTAACATACAAATATGTAGAATATTATTGATTATAATTATTCTGAAAAACAATATAATTGTTTTTGTGGAAAATTAAAAAAAAATAGATTTTTCGTTATAAGAATTTGCTTCATTTTTACTAGTCTCACATGCTGTTAGTCTCTTTTGTAAGCTAAATTTTTTTTTTTTCCTTTTGTATATAAAATATTGTATATAACACGGGAGTAAAGTGTCATTATTTGCCTCAAGCGATTGCATCCCTCGGGCTACGCCCTCAGGATTCAATATTCGCTCTCGACAAATAATGACGAACTTTACTCCCTTGATATATAAACTACTATTTCATCATAACGTACGTTACGGTACAAGGACATTCTTACAGACTAAGCCTGTAAAACCTATTAGTTTACTTACCTTCCCACACATTCGAAAATTCTTGAAAAAGTTGCTCACTCCCAAATTTTAAAATACTTATACTCTACTATTATAAATTCAGTCTGATTTTCGGCGAGATTACAGCACATATGCATTGCACACTTGTAAAAATGAAGGGGTTATAATTATATTAACATACCTAGGATTGTTATGATTTATAACATCCGCGGTTTGATCAATAGTTTATCGGTTTCAGAAAATAAAGATTTTATTAATAAATATTATTTTTTGAAATTGTCTCATTAATTCTACTTTCAGAATGCTTTGATAAACAGAACAATTATTTTGACATATGTATTCATATTATAGAAAACTGTACAATGTACAAATGCGACACTAGGTGAACTGCACTAAATAATATTTAAATTACACTTGGCAAAGTTCACAATTTAAGTCTCTGAATCAACCTCTCGGTCATTTATCAAAAACTGGCCCACTCAACCAGAACCACAAATTGTGAACTTTGCCAAGTGTAATTTAAATATTATTTAGTGCAGTTCACCTAGTGTCGCATTTGTACATTGTGCATTGTACAGTTTTCTATTTATTCTGCTAGCTAAGCTTTGCGGTTTTCCTGATAGATGGCTCTGCATGTGGTTAGTTACCTCTGCTGGCTTGAAATCTCGTTGGGATAATTTGTCTTCCGTCCACTCAACTAGTCTCAGTCCTCGAAAGAGGCGTCAGTACACCACACTAATGAAATCCAATAAGAGCGAAACGCGTCTGTGGTTCTGGTTGAGTGGGCCAGTCTCTGATAAATGACCGAGAGGTTGATTCAGAGACTGAAATTGTGAACTTTGCCAAGTGTAATTTAAATATTATTTAGTGCAGTTCACCTAGTGTCGTATTTGTACATTGTACAGTTTTCTATTTATTCTGCTAGCTAAGCTTTGCGATTTTCCTGATAGATGGCTCTGCATGTGGTTAGTTACCTCTGCTGGCTTGAAATCTCTTTGGGATGATTTATCATCCGTCCACTCAACTAGTCTCAGTGTCTCGAAAGAGGCGTCAGTACCCCACACTGATGAGCTCCAATAAGAGCGAAACGCGTCTGTGGTTCTGGTTGAGTGAGCCAGTCTCTGATAAATGACCGAGAGGTTGATCCAGAGACTGAAATTGTGAACTTTGCCAAGTGTAATTTAAATATTATTTAGTGCAGTTCACCTAGTGTCGTATTTGTACATTGTACAGTTTTCTATTTATTCTGCTAGCTAAGCTTTGCGATTTTCCTGATAGATGGCTCTGTATGTGGTTAGTTACCTCTGCTGGCTTGAAATCTCTTTGGGATGATTTATCATCCGTCCACTCAACTAGTCTCAGTGCCTCGAAAGAGGCGTCAGTACACCACACTAATGAAATCCAATAAGAGCGAAACGCGTCTGTGGTTCTGGTTGAGTGGGCCAGTCTCTGATAAATAACCGAGAGGTTAATTCAGAGACTGAAATTGTGAACTTTGCCAAGTGTAATTTAAATATTATTTAGTGCAGTTCACCCAGTGTCGTATTTGTACATTGTACAGTTTTCTATTTATTCTGCTAGCTAAGCTTTGCGATTTTCCTGATAGATGGCTCTGCATGTGGTTAGTTACCTCTGCTGGCTTGAAATCTCTTTGGGATGATTTATCATCCGTCCACTCAACTAGTCTCAGTGCCTCGAAAGAGGCGTCAGTACCCCACACTGATGAGCTCCAATAAGAGCGAAACACGTCTGTGGTTCTGGTTGAGTGAGCCAGTCTCTGATAAATGACCGAGAGGTTGATTCAGAGACTGAAATTGTGAACTTTGCCAAGTGTAATTTAAATACTATTTAGTGCAGTTCACCTAGTGTCGCATTTGTACATTGTACATTGTACAGTCATCTATTTATTCTGCTAGCTAAGCTTTGCGGTTTTCCTGATAGATGGCTCTGCATGTGGTTAGTTACCTTTGCCGGCTTGAAATCTCTTTGGGATGATTTATCATCCGTCCACTCAACTAGTCTCAGTGCCTCGAAAAAGGCGTCAGTACACCACACTGATGAGCTCCAATAAGAGCGAAACGCGTCTGTGGTTCTGGTCGAGTGGGCCAGTCTCTGATAAATGACCGAGAGGTTGATTCAGAGACTGAAATTGTGAACTTTGCCAAGTGTAATTTAAATATTATTCATATTATGTCAGTATCATAAATATTCAAATTATGTGCTTTATTCCTCTTGTTTATTGTTTTACAATAAAGTAAACCATGTTAAAAACTAACGTTATCTGTGTATTGTGACGTGCGCCCCTGAGAGAAGAGTATACGAGCACCGCTACTGAAAGAATGCGCCAGAGCAATGACGTAATCCCTTCGCGGGAATTTCCCAGATGATGCAATCCCCGGCGACGGACCAGATAGACGTGTTAATTGCACCGTTGACCTAATTATTTTGTACTCGGTATCACTGTGGCGTCGGAGGGTTCTAGAAGGACGCTGGGCTGTATAAATACCGTCTGAATAACAGCGGAGGTAGTTTGTGATATAGAAGCAACGAGTAATGAAGTCGGTGATATAAATAAGTAGTCTACGAGTTGTTAACATAAATAAATGTAGTTATATAAGTAAATGTAGTGATATAAATATTGGTTAAATAAATAATATCAGTGTTTAAACATTTAATAATATTCTTAGTCTTAAATTAGTGTTTATAATTATTTAATCATAGTGTTAGTTACTTTTATCATCTTCTGAATATTTAATCTTAATTATTTAAGTTTAATAAACGTATTATTTTAATTAATAATATCTCTCTTATTTTTACACTTCACCCAAATAAATAAATAAAAACGTTGCAATTGGTGTCAGGTGTGGGGTTGTTAATAACTGTGAAGTCTGAAGTGTAAATAAAAATAAATAAAATGCCTAAACTATTACAATTAAGTGAATTGAAAGTACGTGATCTCAAGACAAAACTTGAAGAACGAGATTTGGAAGCAACAGGAAAAAAATAGAGCTTCAAGAAAGACTGCGGCAAGCATTAATCGATTCTGGTGAAAATCCTGTAGATTGCATTTTTGAAATTCCGTGTCTCGAGTCCGACATTTGTAAACTTATAGACGAATATTGTAAAGAATTAATAGAATTTTCTAGAACATTAATACAAGAAATGGGAGGAAGTTGTAGAAGTTTGGAGCGGAGATTTGAGGAAAGTTCTAGAAAAGCGGAGGAAAATTCTGGAGCTCGGGAAGAATTAATGGAACATTCTAAAATATTAGAAAGGGAATTGGAGGCAAGTTCTGGTAAAGCCGAGGAAAATTCCGAAGCATTGGAAGAATTAATGGAACATTGGAACAGGAATGCGGTGAGAGTTCTAGAAAAGCTGAAAAATGTTCTGGAATTCTGGAGCAGAAATTGGGACAGGAATTGAAGGTGAATTCTGGAACAGTAGAGGAGAATTCTTGAATTAGAAAAACTGAAGAAAGCCTTCAAGTATTTGGAGCCGACGTAGTTCATTTGGTTTGTCTCGTACCTCCTATGGCACCTAACGGCGATTTGGTGTACCTGGCCAATCAGGGACTCATCTCCAGAGTTCGAGACAGCAATACTCAACAAACACTGCAATTAGGCCACCCAAAAACTATGGTTGACTCACCCTCATATGTATCAGATCATGAAATTGCCAAACAAGTTTCACTTAACGAGTGCGAAATAATTATTCTGAGGGAAATGGAAACATCGAAGTCATAGATGAAAAAGTGCGACGAATTACAAACGAAGTGTTTGCAAGAAGAAAGAAACTCCGCTATTACAAAAGAAGAGGGAAGCGAAAAAGAAAGAGAACGCGAAAAAGAAAGAAAGCATGTCTAGTAAGAAATTAAAAAAAGAAATGTAGGCAGAAATTCTAGAGGACAAAACCGTTGATGTCAAGGATGGATATGAAGAAAGAAGACGGAAGCGAAAAAAGAAAGAGAATCTCAAAGAGAGCGTGTTCAGCAAGGAATTAAAGAAGGCATATAGGAAGACATTCCAGATGTAGAGGAAAGCATCAATACAACGTTAGCAGTCCATTTCAGCGCATTGAGATTGACGTGGCCGGATCATTTCCAGAAAGCGAAGACGGGAATAAATACATCGTGGTTGTCATGGACTTCACCAAATGGGTTGAAGCCTATCCATTACCCAACCAGGAAGCCACCACCGTCCCCGAAACCTTAGTCAAAGAGTGTATATGTCGGTGTGGTATACCACGTGAACTTCACTCCGACCAGGGAAGAAATTTCGAGTCTGCCGTTTCCCAAAATGTCTGTAAGATATTAGGAATTAATAAAACAAGGACAACTGCATTACATCTGCAGTTCCATGGCATGGTTGAACGAATGAACAGAACGATCAACCGATATTTGTCGAAGGTAGTCTCCAACAACCAAAGAGACTGGGACCGACATCTTCATCTGTTCCTGATGGCTTATCGTTCATTCGTGCATGATACCACAGGGCAAACTCCTGCAAACATCTTATTCGGGCGTGAGTTGCGCCTGCCATGTGACTTAGTGTTCGACAGCAAACCTGGGGAAGACCTGGCCGGAGAAGACTACGTTACGGGCTTACGGAGAAGAATGGACGACATTCATAAACAAGTCCGCGCAAACATTCAAACTGCCAGCGACCAGATGAAGGACCTGTATGACATCAAGGCAGAAAAATGTGGATATCAACATGGGGATTTAGTGTGGCTTTACAATCCACAAAGGCGTCGAGGTTTATCACCAAAGCTGCAAAGAAATACGAGCGCCGCTACTGAAAGAATGTTCCCGAGCGATGACGTAATCCCCTCGCCGGAATTACCCGGATGACGCAATCCCCGGCGGCGGAACGGCTAGACCTGTTAATTACACTGTTGACCTAAATCTATTGTGCTCGGTATCACTGTGGCGTCGGAGGGTTCTAGAAGGACGCTGGGTTGTATAAGTACCGTCCGAACGGCAGCGGAGATATAGTCTGTGATATAGAAGCAACCAGCAATGAAGTCGGTGATATAAATAAACAGTCTACGAGTTGTGAACATAAATAAATGTAGTTATATAAATAAATGTAGTGATATAAATATTGGTTAAATAAATAATCTTAGCGTTTAAGCATTTAATAATATTCGTAGTCTTAAATTAGTGTTTATAATTATTTAATCATAATGTTAGTTGTTTCTATCATCTTTTTAATATTTATGCTAATTGTTTATCGTTTAATAAACGTATTACGAGGGTCATTCAATAAGTAAAGAGACAAATTCTATAATTTTAAAACTATTCAATGAATGTGTACAATCTTTTCAGGGGTGTTAGTTGGCAACCTTGGGATATGCTCTGATCAGCTGTTTCATCATTTTATGTCAACATAACCTCAAAATTTTCAGTTCACCATGACAAGCCCACTAGAAGATTGCACCTTAGAAGAGCAGCGCTCAGTCATTAGATTTTTAGTCGCAGAAGGTGTAAAACCAAGTGAATTTTTTTCTAGAATGTTAATACAGTACGGTAAAAGTTGTATGGACCGTGCGAATTTTTACAAGTGGGTTGATCGGTTTAAAAGTGGCCGAACTAGTGTAGGTGATGAACCTTCCGCCGGTAAAGTGATGCTGACCATCTTTTGGGACTCACAGGGTCTAGTCTATTGCGATTTCCTTGAAGATCAGCGAACTATCAATAGCCAATACTACTCTGAGATGCTAGAACACAAAGTTAGACCAGCTATCAGGAGCAAATGCCGTGGACTCTTGTCAAAAGGAGTCATTCTTCAGCACGATAACGCCCGCCCTCATACAGCCCAGCTAACCCGTGATAAGCTTCAAGAATTGGGTTGGGAGGTCTTACCTCATCCTGCCTACAGTCCCGACCTCGCCCCATCTGATTTTTACCTGTTTGGGCCACTCAAAGACGCCCTACGTGGAAAAAGATATGCTAACAATGAGGAAGTTAAGGAAGCGGTGCAAAAGTGGCTTCGGGGTAAATCGACAGAATTCTTCGCCAAGGGAATTAGGAAGCTGCAAGAAAAATGGGACAAGTGCATAACTGTGGGGGGTGATTATGTTGAAAAATAGCCTTAATTTTGAAAGATTGAAATAAACCGTTTTTGAGCTATAGCCATTTGTCTCTTTACTTATTGAATGACCCTCGTATTTTATCTAATAATATTTGTCTGAGTTTTACACTTCACCTATATAAAGACGTTACAATATATTATTCTTACAAGTGTTTTTTTTTTTAATTTAAATTCAAAATATGCTTTCTTTTCCCTCTTAATCGTTTCAGTAGTACAATTTCTTAAGCTTTTGTAATAATTCCAATGCTCTTTCGACTTAGTCCGTTTAGATTGTGATAACGCATTATTTCTGTGCTTCATCATTATTCGTATAACATCCGTCATCCATGGTGACAGAGTGCAACGAATTTTGATTGTTTTTATCGGGTATCAAGTAAATGTAGAATAAAGCCGTTGAAGATATTTAATTTTACACAACAAGACAAACGGTGTCGCCAATCAAAACTGTTTATATTACTAATAAGAATATCAGTATCAACATTTTTCAGGATACGCAACCGCTTAATTTGTGGTCTCTATTTATTTTCAGAACTCAATTTTAGTAGTTTACAGGAAACAGATCTGTGTTCTGTGGTCAGTTACCTACAGTAATTTCAGAAAAACTCTCACACATAATTAAAACATCTGAGAGCGTTTCCGAGTGTAAAGTTATACGTGTGGGTTCCGAGATAAATTGATACGAGATCATTCAAATTCATTGAGTAGATAGTTAAAGAGGTTAACAGAATTACTATTTAATAAAAATAAATAATATTATCAAAATAAACGATGTATTCAGCCGCGGTAAAAATTAAGGCAATAGAAGTTCCCAATGAACTAATAAAATCAACATAAGAAGGCTTTAATAGTGTAACGCTATTTTGGGGATAGCGGTCAGAAAGTTGGCGTGAGATTGCTCGGGCGCCAACGGTCGGATAGCAGGTTTGGAGATAGGGTGAAATATGAAGAACACAATTACAATAAAAGGTACAAGACAATTTTATTGTATAAAAACTCGCTGTATAAAAGAGTATGGTGGTCGCTGATGGGTACAATAAGATGCTGGGTGTGCGAATTATACGATTTACTGGTTTTCGGAAAAACGACGCCGGGCGTCGCGACGGCGGTGATGTCGGTGTATGAACGGTAGATGCACGGGTATCCAAAAATGTAGCTGGAAATGTGTTCGGACGGTTTCGGCGTGATGTCGCGTTTGGTTCGGTGGTTAACGGCAGTAATGACGGACGAGGTGTAGCTATGCGTTTCTGCAATAATCGGCAGATCGACGCCGGGCGTCGCGACGGTGATACTTGTAACTGGTTGTTCGCGGAGTACGTGGAGATCGATGATAGATACGGCGTACGACGAGAAAGTCGACCCAGGCAAACCTCACAGACTCTAGGCCTCGAGTACCCCGGCTTACGCACTTGGGCGTCGCGACTCAGAGTCGGAAAAACGCACTTGGGTCGATGGACGCTAAAATACTCGATTTGGAATAACGGGCCGTTTTACAGTAACTCTGGATAAACACGCGGACTTGACGTCTGTAACACCCGGGTTTACACGCCGGCGGCGTCGAAACGTCAAGTCGGTAAAACTCGCAACGAGTCACTGTAAAATGGCTAGACACACGCAACTGGTGAATTGAATCCACGGAAATGATTACGGCCGGTGTCAGTCGTAGTGTCTCTGGATGTTTTCAATACGCCCTTCGAAGATGCTTTGGCTTACGCTCAACAAGCGTTGCGACGTTGGGCGTCTGAAGCTCACAACGAGACACTAACTGAATAACTCGGACGGAGAGCTCACGGTACGAGTTTCAAAGAAAACGAAAATATTGCTCACCTGGAGATCGGTTTTGAAGTCTTGACGGAATACTCGCAATCAAGAGTCGCAATCGGTTTTAGTTGTCGAAAGGAATACTCGCAGTCAACAACTGTCTTCTGCAAACGCAGGCCCTGCTTTTATACAGCCCTACTAATTAAACCAGCTTAAGTTTGTTTACTAATAGCAAAACTGCATAAAAGAACAGGGCAAATAGGATAAAAATGGAACACGATGTTGACGACCCTTTATGTGGTTTATTTCCCGGTCAAATTACGCGCCTTATCCCAATTGTCGGGAAGAAAAGTTTTCACGGTTCGCGGATTAATAAGGGCTGAGTTACACGGCTTTGAACTATTTAATCCGCAAAACTTGTGACAGATCCACATCGTCACAATAGGTCGATAAATCACCGCAATAGTAAGCTAAATACTGGCCAAACAGATTTTGATCCAGTATTGTTCCAGATGAGCCTATGAATGTTGATATCATTTAAAATAGATATCTCATCATGTAAATGCGACTTATAATAAAATAAAAATATGTTACATAAAAGCATTCAAAATTCAAAAATAAGTCAAATGGTAAGTTTATTAGCAAATGTGAATGAAATATGTGAAAAATAAGATTTTGACACAGTGTCAGTGACACTAACAGAAAATAATAATTTATCTGAATTAATAAATGAACTTACATTACAGCGAAAGCGAAAGTATTGTCAACAACGAGTATCGTTTCAATATGGGATGTTATAACAATATGAATTTTTGAAAGGCAAGTGTGCTATATCCATCCTTATCGGGGTCTAGAAAAGTTCACCGAAAACAATTCACCGAAATAGCAATTCACCGAACAAACAATTCACCGAAATAGCAATTTACCGAACAAACAATTCACCGAAAAGCCAATTAACTTTCCTTCACATTTTATCCAGGCTTAGGACTGGCAGCAAAATGCAGGAAATTGATTCCTTTGTTATGTCCCATTTCATTTTTATAAAACTATTTGTTTTACATTAATAACTTAAATTATGTGCTATGTCCCGTTTATACGCATGTATGTTATCCTTGTAATTTTGAACTAGATGCTCTATCCTCATAGCACAGTTTCTGCATTTTTTACGCGTCGGTGCGCCGTCTTGGCCGCTCACGTACTGCTCTATTTGAAGTTCATTTAAGCTTTGTTCCCTCTTAATTGCTTCAATAAATCTCGATATGTTAGGATGATCCGCCCCAATTTGCGTTTCAAATTCTCGATGCCATCCTTCAATGGAATTGTTTGTTTTTGGTAGGCCTTGTTGGACAAATGCTATTGCCGGTAATATGCGAAGCTTCAGAGCAAAATCGGAATCTGTTTCGTATCTTTTCTCAAGACCGTTTGACTGAATTTGTCGAAATATGCATTGGCAAAAGTGGAAAAAACATCCACGATGAATAGTTTGCGGAAATTCTTTCGTAATTGCACTCACCATTGCAGGTTCAAAATCAGTTAATGTAACTGGCGTAGCTGTTGGCTGATGTTCTTTCAGTTTTCTGTGGAGTCGAACGTACGTTTCTTTTATTTTGTCTGGTAGCAATGCATAATATACTAAGGGTATAGCATTGTTATTCTTTAACCCATAATATGTATATAATTAGTAAAACAGATGTGCCGCAATTTTAAAAGTACCGTTGCGTACCAATGTGTGGATCCGGCCAAAAGTTGCAGGTTTCTCTGGATGCTAAAAATTAGCATTCTATTTTCAGTAGGTCTAGAATCATAAATTAAAAACTCGTCGCCATTGTTTGTTACCTTATACTTTTCAGGTAAAATAATATCCCGGCAGTGAATAGGTAAAGCTGGAATATCTTCGTGCCTGGTTCGTATATTTCTAATTGTTCTTTTGATGCTGCTCATTTGTGATAACTTTGCTGCTGCAGACTGAGTTGGAGTATCGATGCGTTCCATATTATACAATGCGGGGCATCTTGAGTATTTACAGCATTGTCCCGAATAGTGTTCATAACTTGAGCTGCTTCTACATTTGCTGCATCAGCCACATGATGCAAGCCGCTTATTTTCACTATATTATCATCCTCCGTTATCACATGCGCATGGCACTTAACTTTTGGATAATACTCACAACTCCAATATATTCGGATTTCCACTTGTTTTTTCTTGCCATTGCAAATGAGAGAGATAAATGTATGCAATTTTGTTAATTCGTTCATGATCGGATTTATTAAAAAAATTAAACTAGTTTGTTTAGAAATTAAACTTTTTGAATGTTTGGTTTTATTTTTTGCTGCACGTCCCTTTCAATTTTTAATTAAATGCGTCTTTAAATATCATTATATAGATATGTACTATTAGCAAAATGTTTCTTTTCTTTGCACAATAATGTGGTGTGCTGCAACATTAGACCTATATAAAAGTGTACCTGTGAAATTATATGGACTAACCAAAACATTAATGTTTATTTATATACCTTGCCCAAAAATTCAATACATAATGACAGAGATAGAATTTATAACTGTTTTCTGTAAATCTCCATTTTTTACTTTTTATGATTTACTAGAACACTTTGAGTAGGCAATGTGAATGAGTGTATATATTCTCAACAGTATTAGAACATAGGGATTTAAGTAAAACGATAACATTAGTTTTTAGCCTACATTCTCTCTCTATCTCTGTGTCCCTCAATGTGTAATTAACAAAAGTAATAATAACACATGATTTGCATTTTAGTCAATTTTACTAAAACTATAAAATAATACATAAATTTTTAGCACTTTCTTTTTCTTGGTTTTCTCTTTCTCCTCGGTTTTCTTTTCCGTTTCTTCTTTCCGGCACATGAACAATCTTTTTTACGTTTTTTCTTCTTTTTCTTTTTTGGTTTACAAACACTCAATTTATCAATGAATCCTTTGGTTATATCTATGATATTTGATTTCAATCCACTTAACTTTATTCGAAAGTAGGCAAGCAATAATAAAGTAGCTGCCCATGCAAGTACTAGCTTTACAGCTACTAGCATTGTTATCAATGGCGGAAGAAAAGCAACAGGTGTGGGTTCTGGGGGTGAGTTTGCATTTATAGACATCAAGTTAGTCATTTGCAAGAGTGAATGGGTATGCCTTTCACGGCGGAGAGGAAGGACTGACCCTGAAAAATTAGTTTTTTTAGCATTACGTACAGTAAAATTTTTGAAAGATGTCCGATCAAGGTCGTCTACGAATTGTATGAATTCAGATTTTTGCTCTGCGCATTATAACAAATTCAGTAGTGTCGTTTGATTAATTTTTATGAGGGTACATAAGATACTACTGTTATTTTATAATTATAAAAATATATGTTACAATAAAAGCATTCAAAATTTAAAAATAAGTCAACTGGTAAGTTTATTAGCAAATGTAAAAACAAATATGTGAAAAATAAGATACTGACACAATGTCAGTGTCAGTGACTCTGACACAAAATGACGTTATTCGTACGGCTATGAATTAAAGTAATGTATCTGAATTAATAAATATACTTACATTACAGCGAAAGTATTATCAACAACGAGCATCGTTTTAAAGTGGAATGTCCTAGCTTAGTCGAAACAATATGAATTTTTGAAAGACAAGCGTGTTATAGCTATCTTTATCGCACATGCTTATAGCCTTTGCAAAGGAAAGAGATAAATGTATGCCAATTTGTTAATTCGTTCATGATACAGATGACCTTGATCGGACATCTTTCAAAAATTTTACTGTACCTACAATTATTATGTTAAACCAGTCTTCAATACAAGGTGTAATAGAAATAAGTACATTAAATTTAACCAGTGGTAGAACTCATCGAGTACATTATTTTTTAATAACTTTTTCTTATAAAATTTCTAGATATTGAGTTCAAAGTTTTGTCCCAAATTTCATTACTCGCCTATGGTTGAATAAAATAAACACTTGCATTTCGGAAAAGTATAGTGTAATGCCATAATTCAAAATGGGAATGGGACTATTAACAGTTGATTCCGTTATGACTGCAACTGAATTGAATGAAAGGATGAATGAGGGTCAATACAAAAGAAAGATTAGAAACTGGTGAATAAATTGACAGATACACCAGAAGATGAAACTATACACAAATCGGGGAAGATAGAAGATTGAGGTAACAAAAAAACATACGTTAAATTTTTGTTACAACAGGTTGGACAATCCAAAAATGGTAGGATATTTAGTGGATACAGTCGACCAAGAACAACTCTACAATTAACGGAACAAGAAAACGTATAAAGATAATTAAAAATGATGCAAACTTAAATGAAATCACAATAAATGTCCAAAACATACTCTTCAATATTCTCTATGTGATCAGGGTGTGTACTACCAAGATCTTGAACAGCAGGCTTAAAGGACTCATGATCTCGGAGATGCTGAACAACATGTACAAAGGTGCGTACATTTGGAAGATGACGATCTGGAAAACGTTCCAAATAAATTTTCTGAGCTTGGGCAGCATTTCCTTGAGCTACACCATAGGCCAGCACAATGTCTGTATACTCGCTCTCCGTGCAGGCAGGCATTTTTAATAATTATAACTTTCATAATAATTATTAATCGATTTGTCAAAATTTATTTGAAAATGTTGACAACTCACATTTATCACAGTTATTAAGAAATATCGCTGCTCTCGACGAGTTCCATCAATGGTTAAATTGAATGTACTTATTTCTGTTACAGCCTGTATATTATTATATGTTATAATTTTTTTTTTTTATTTAATTACTTTACAGAGGAATATTTATCATATTTAATCTAGTGTACACAGAATGTCTCATTTTCGATGTATCCCGGGCAATATTTAGGATAAAAACCGGGTCCGTGAAGTTGGCACGTCATTGGAAGCACAAATATTCTTTTTTATATCTGTAATTAGTGCTTCGTTAGCGCTCTTTTGTGCTTCAAAAAAATTTAAAATTAATTGAACGGTTCACGAAATAATTAACATTATATGATGACGTGCCAAGTTCACACTTAGCACGTCATTAATAAAATTTCAAATTACTTATTACATCTTTTGTTAGTGCTTCGTTAGTGCTCTTTTGTGCTTCAAATTTTTTTGAAATTAATTGAACGGTTTACGAAATAATTAACATTATATGATGACGTGCCAAGTTCTCACTTAGCACGTCATTAATAAAATTTCAAATTACTTATTACATCTTTTGTTAGTGCTTCGTTAGTGCTCTTTTATGCTTTATTTTTTTTTGAAATTCATAAAGCGGTTTATGAAATAATTAAGATTATTTGATGACGTGCCAACTTCATGGCATTAATAAAATATTATACTGTTTAACACATATTTTGCTAGGGCTATGTTAGTGCTCTCTTGTTCTTTATAAGTTTTTTAAATTCATAGAACAGTTCATTAAATAATTAACATATTTTTTTTTTAATGGAAACAATATTTAACTTTTTACCTAAAAAAATCCACATACTTGTATTTTCCTGTTTTAAATTATATAAAGGCTGTTTAGTTACGAATTTGTTTTATTATATTAATATTAATTTAAAGATAAACTTAATTTCATGTTAACTATCAAAAAAATAATTTCATTATTTACAAAAAAACACACATTCTAAATTATTTAAAAAAATTCCGAATATTCTTAAAAAAAATCTTTGTATTTGGCCTTTATGTTCCTAAATTTTTATACAGGGTGCGTCGGGGTGACGCCCCCCCCTCTTTAACTTGTTTATTTTGAGTAATAGAAAAAAATACTCATACAGAGGTTTTATAATTTTAAATATGCAATTTTATGGCAGATGTAGATATTTACAAAGTCAGGTTTACAAAATACGATTATCGACTTTTATTTATTAAATAGCAACCTATAATTATTTTACTAAAATATAAACCGCCATATCTTTCTCTTTTCAATAATGTATTAATTTTAATGAATGTATTTGAAAAAATTCGAGAAAAATAAAATAATTGAGATATATAGGAAATAATTTTTATTCTAATATTATAGGTGGCTATGTGAAAATAAACAAAATATAACAATGCTAATACCAACAAAGTATACATTTGTTTGTTACTTATTTATTATTACTTACTTATTTATCTATTTATTTATTATTTATTTTCACATAGCCACCTAGAATATTTGAATAAAAAATATTTTTCATATAACTCATTTATCTTATTTTACTCGAAATTTTTCAAATACATTAATAAAAAACTATTAGATCGTTAAAAAGACAAAAATGTAGTGGTTTATATTTTAGTAAAATAATTATAGGTTGTTATTTAAAAAATAAGTTGATAGTTGTATCTTGTAAACCTGACTTTATAAAAAATATCTATATTTGCCGTCAAATATTATCTATAATTCAAATAATAAAACTTTTATTCTATTACTTATAATTAAAAAGTTAAATGGGAGGCGTCGTCTCAGACTCATCCTGTATACATTTAAGACAGCAACTGATTAAATTTTAGCTATGATCAACCGAA
Organism: Harpalus rufipes; assembly: GCA_951394225.1. Taxonomy (NCBI): domain Eukaryota; kingdom Metazoa; phylum Arthropoda; class Insecta; order Coleoptera; family Carabidae; genus Harpalus; species Harpalus rufipes. The sequence goes on from OX596275.1 coordinate 36,039,609, forward strand.
ATTGGTACACTGGTTTGCAAAAAAATCGCGTACACCTATTTTTTGTTGTATTGAGTCGATCTTGATTTTTAACTTGTCAATGTCATTAGTGTCAATTAGAATGTCAAAATTAACCGAAATTCAAATACATACTTGGTTGTTCTTTAATTTTTCTTGAAAAAAATTAAATTTCAGAGTAGGTACACAACAAAATTTTTTGTATGTCACTGCATACGGTTGAAATATATAATTTTTTTTTAAACTGGGTAGAGATACCGATGTTTTTACCTCCTGCCAATAATAGAGATATAGGATCAAGTTAAAATTCACCGGTTTAGATTTTCATGAATAAACAAGTTTCAAGGCCTGTGTAATCCGATTTTAACATTTTTACGATAATGTCTTTATGTGTGTATTAATGGAATATACACTAGTTCATATATTATTTAAGAGAAATGGCTACATCTGCGTATACCGTGTGTCTGTCTTAAAGGTGTACATAGGAAATTAACATGGGAAACCAGTTTTTTGCAATTCTCTGCTTGCCTAATTATTTAAACAAAAACGCGTCAAATAAAGGTTTTAGGGTATAAAATTCTGCATCTATATCAATAAACAGAATTACTTTTACATGCTTTGTAGTGGCAGAAATTAAATATGAAAATTTCGAAAATTACGTTGAAAATAATATCGATAGCCATGGAATTGTACAAAAAATAAATAAATTCTTGACATTTTATCTGTCACAACGTATGTTCTGACAATTTGATTTTGTCTCTGGTTTTATTGTTTAAAATTATTAAAAAATGAATATTTATACTAATAAAAAGATTTTATTGATAAGTGTAGACCACTTCTGTAGTACTAGATATATTGGAAATGAGTTGGGAGTACATCACAGCATCATACAAAATATTTAAAAAAAAAAGTATTATTCTTATAAAATGCAGTGTCACAAAGAACTTGTCCCATATGATGAAGAAAGTAGAAGAGTGTTTTGCGTAGATATGCAGAACCCGGCTAATAATGATCAAAATTTGTTCCATTTCTTTCACGGACGAATGCACTTTCACTTTGAACAATGAACCAAATATCCAAAATACCCGTTGTTGGGCTATAGAAAATCCTGGAATTAATATTTCAACAAGGACACAATATCCTCGAAAAGTTAATATTTGGGCCGGAATTTTAGGTCACCACATAATTGGTCCTATTGAAATACGTGGCAATCTAAATACCGAAAATTATTTGGAGATGCTACAAAATGAAATTGGTCCTGCAATAGACGATGTTGTGCGCCCAGATCGAGAGGTCTGGTTCCAACAGGATGGATGTTCTGCACACTAGGAACTTTAGAGAATATTTGGATCTGGTATTTCTTGGGCGCTGGATTAAACGAGGGGGTATTATTGACTGGCCTGCTAGATCTCCAGATCTTGCTCCATGTGACTTTTTTTATGGGGTTACATAAAAAATCAAATTTATAAAAAAGGCACGAAAACATAAATGATCTAAGAGATTCCATATTTAATGAATGTCATCGTATAATGGTTCTGCATTTGAATATTTATTGTAACTGTTATCTTTATAATTACTTGTTATCCGTTTACTAATTACTACAAAACTTTTCTTGCTTGAGCATATTTTGTTACGCAATATTGAATTTTTAATAAATTCATATATTAAACAAAACTGTATTTTTTAAATTTATTTATTAATCTAATATTTCTATTGTTGTTATAATTAACGATATTTGTCCAAATAGAAAAAGTCAAGCATTTATTTATTTTTTGTTCAATTCCATGGCTGTTGATATTTTCAAAGTCATTTTCGACATTTTAATGTTTAATTTCTGCCGTTACAAAGCATGTAAAAGTAATTCTGTTTATTGATTTAGATGCAGAATTTTATGCCCTAAAACTGACGCGTTTTTGCTTAAAATATTTAGGCAAGCAGGGAATTGCAAAAAAAATGATTTCCATGTTAATCTTAATCTGCTACGTACACCTTTAAGATAGATACACGGTATATGAAGTGAAAATTAAAATGAATTGTTCCTTTACTAGAACTATCAACATATTTTAAAAAATTCAACATTAGATGAATATAGTTCTAAAATAAACCTGCGTTTTCAAAAAGTATTTTTGAGATCTATTAGTATTTGACTCTGATTTTATGACGAAAACAGCATTTCTCGTTTTCCCTATAAAATCAAAGTCATATACTAATAGATTTCTATAATACTGTTTTTAAAATGCAGGTTCATATTAGAAGTATGTTCGTCTAATGTTGAATTTTTTAAAATGTTAACTATTCTAGTACATGAACAATTTATTTGAATTTTCGCTTCATATATAGTAATATAGTAGGCAGGGGTAGCCATTCCGCTTAACCATTTATCTAATTTTTTGTATTCAAATTTCCGTCATACCAGCGCGGAAGTGATTAGATTCTGTTTATAAGGTGTATTATCACAAATGAATTTTCATATATTCCATTTTCTAACCGGAAGTAATCCTTCAAATATAAATCAAAACTTTTCAAATTTTGTACTAAAGGCTTTTATATCGATGAGAACAAATATTTAATTTTAGCTGCTAGTTGTGAATTAATGGTGGTATTTTACTTGAAGCTCCTAATAGATTTTAATGAAAAAACAATAAAATAAAATCCAAAACTTTCCAAATTACATGTTAATAACTTTTATACATATATATTTAGAGCAAAAATACACGAATGAAAAGTTGTTTAGAATTAATTTTTACTTATAAAAAGTCCTCATTTAATTCAATAGAATATCTCTAGCACTAGATATTTAGAAAAGAAGATATGACATTTTCGTCAAAAATCAGATAGCATGGAAATAAAAAACAAATAAAACAAAATCTCATACTGACAGTTCAGTTCAGTGTTATTGATGTTAATTGTTGCAATCATTGTGTCTACACTGTTGTAATCAATAAATTCCATCACTGTTCGTCTGTGCATAATAAAATGGATTTGTTCAGTACCAAAGAAAAAAATTCGATTGTCAAATTACATTGCAGAGGAAATAGTTATGAAGAAATTCGTGCAATATTTCGTGTAATTGAGAGATTTAATAAAACAGGAAGTGTTTTAAAACCATGCAAGTGTCAAAGGTCAATTGCAGATGAAGATGAAGAAAGACAAGCAAATAAAATTAATGTAATTGCTGTTAATGTATATCTCAATAAGTTATCAACAAATCATTCATACGATTCATTTTATGTAACTTGACATAATTTTTATTGACAGTTTATTACACTTTATTTTCAATATTATTTTTTATATCTAAGGAAACAACATAACAATTATATAATGTTCTTGGCACTTCAACACCTTCCTTCATTATTTAATTGTTTTACAAATGTTAATTTAATAATTTTTAAAAATTATACTTGGATAAGCCCAAAATCTTGGCATAATTTCTGGAGCCGAGGACTAAGCAGGGGTTTAGTGAAACAGTCGGCGAGCTGGTCTTCACTGTTTACTCGCTGAATATTTATTTCACCTTCTTGTACCTTTTCTCTTACGAAAAAATGGCGAATAGCTATATGTTTCGTCCTTTTATGCCAAATCGAGTTTTGTGATAATTTAATTGCAGCATTGTTGTCTACAAATAACGTTGCAGTTTTGCTGTCTTTGATATGGATATCTTTCAAGAGTCTTTTCAGCCATACCATTTCCCGAGCTCCTTCACTCGCAGCTACTATTTCTGCTTCTGTTGTAGAAATTGCAACAGAAACTTGTCTTCGGCTTAGCCAGGAAATAGCACCACCCGAGTAAATAGTGACTACACCTGTTGTAGATCTACCTGTGTGAACATCACCTCCCAGATCTGCATCGGAGTAACTTTCTAATATTCCTTTCTTGAAATTTCTTCTGTATATAATTCCAAAATCAGCTGTTCCTTTTAAATATCGGAATATTCTCTTTACTTTTACAATATCATTTTGAGAGGGATTTTCTAGAGTTCTTGAAACTACACCCTTGTTCCAGTCATCAGGTACGTACATTAAAGAACCTACTGCTTCACGGTATGGAAAAGTTTTATCTTGTTTGGTTTCTGCCTTCCTTGTTTCTGAATTTTCATCTTTCAGAATCGGTGAATTTACTGACTTACATCCTTCCATTTGAAATTTATTAAGCAACTGTCTAATGTAAGTAGTCTGACTTATTTTGATACCTTCCTTGCTTTGTTTTATTTCAAATCCTAAATAATAATCAGCAGGTTTATATTTAATTTTAAATTCTGATTGAAGTTTTTCAATAAATTTCTCCGCTTCTATTTGACTTGAAGCCGCTATCAACCCATCGTCGACATATAACACTAATAACAGTTTGCTTCCGTTTGTGTTTTTTATGTATAAGCATGGATCAGCCGTACTTCTCTTAAATCTGCAATCTTTAAGAAAATTATTGATTCTTTCATTCCAACAACGTGGAGCTTGCTTCAATCCATATAGACTTCTGTTCAGTCTACATACTCTTCCAGTTTTGTCTTCAAATCCTTCAGGTTGCCTGATGTAAATTTCTTTCTTTAAATTACCATTAAGAAACGCAGTTGATACATCAAACTGATGAATATACATGTTTTCATTGGCTGCTACACTTAAAATGGTTCTAATTGTAGTTCCTCTGGCCACTGGACTAAATGTTTCTTCATAGTCAATACCTTTTCGCTGAGAAAACCCTTTTACCCTTTTACTACCAACCTGGCTTTAAAACGGTCCAGTGAACCATCAGCATTAAATATTTTTGTGAATACCCATTTTGAAGATATTGCTTTCCTGTTATGTGGTAAATCACATAATGTCCATGTGTTATTCTCTTCAAGCGACTTCATTTTGGAATCCATAGCAGTATGCCAGTCTTCTGCTTCCTTACTTTTTATAGCTTCTTGGTAGGACTCTGGTATACTACCATCATGTTCACTAACATACGCGTAGTTTTCAAAATATTTTTCTTCTTCTTTGTAGTCCACTGCACACTCTTTCACTGTGCACTCTGCTATATTATTGTCTTCAACTTCTTTGTCAAGTTTAGGTTCATTGTCTTCTTCATTGTTCATTTCTCTGTCTTGTTCTTGAATTAGTTCTGGTAAATTCTGAATTGGTTTGAGTGCATCTTCATGAAATATAACATCACGTGATCTTACGAGTTTATTAGTACACCAAACTCTGTAGCCATCGTCTCCGTCATATCCAATCAAAATCCCGTTCTGGACTTTTTTATCAAACTTTTTCCTATTTACTTTTGGAACATGTACCCAACATTTTGATCCAATAATACGTAAATGTTTAAAACCTGGTTTACGACCTACCCATAGTTCATAAGGAGATTTTTCTTTTACTGATGACACGCCAGTCCTATTTAGAATATAAGTTGCCGTATTAATCATCTCTGCCCATAATTGTTTAGGAAGGGGCTCATTTCTGGCATGCATAAGTGTTCTGGCTGTCTCTACAATGGTTCGGTTTTCCCTCTCTGCGCAACCATTTTGTTGTGGAGTATGCGGCATGGTATATCTTGATTCAATACCGTGCATTTTAAGAATTTGATGAACTTCTTTATTGTCGAATTCACCTCCATTGTCACTCATTAAGGTTTTGATTACATGACCAGAAGTTTTAGCTTCAGCTAGAAATTCTTTTAATTTATTTACTACTGCAGCTTTGCTTCTTATAAAATATATTCTTCTAAATCGTGTATAGTCATCTTTAAATACTACAAAATATTTAAATCCACTTTTAGATGCTATGAAGGGACCACATACATCTGTGTGAATTAATTCTCCTGGGTTTTCAGCTCTCTTTCTATGTCCGAACTTCAACCTATGTGTTTTTCCATTTATACATCCTTCACATAGCTCGCCATCTAGAGGAATATCAATATTTAGTTCTCTTCTAATAAAATCTCTTACGTGTCGCTTATTTTGATGTCCCATTCGTTCATGGTAGACCTGCAGCAGTTTATCTTCTTTGTGCGTGATGGCATTAACTTCCTGATGTACTTGCGTAGTTCTGATTGCTAATTTATAAAGACCACCACACCTTTGACGAACTCCCGTAATAAGTGTTTCTTTTCCATCAGTTAATTTACAGGTAGTAGATGTCGACTCAAATTTACTTTGTGGTCTTCGATCTTGAGCTGCTAAGATCGAAAATAAATTTATGGAAATATTTGGAACATACCAAACATTTGTTAATTCAAAGTTTTTCCACTGGTTTTCCGTTGTAGCCTGTATTGCAATAGATCCTCGACCAATTTCTTTAACATGAGTTCCATCTGTAGTAACTATCTCACGTCCTCTTTGAAAATACTCAAATGTTTTGAACCAGTCTCGACGATTGGTAATGTGACTTGTTGCTCCATTATCTGCGAACCAGCATTCTTCATTTCTTTCTGTCATAAAAACTTCTGGAGTGACTGCTATAAGTGTAGCTCCCTCCGTTGACTTGTTTTTTAAAAATTTGGCTTTAGCTGGTTTTGACGGACGACCATCTGCGATCCAATATCGACATTCTGAAATGTAGTGCCCTTTTTTCTCGCAATAAAAACATTTAACTTGCTTTTTCTTATTTTGCAACTTCATATCTTGACCTTTCTTCACGGTATCTGTTTTTGCATGAAGTACTTCTTCGACGTGTTCTGACAATTTTTTTTCAAATGTACACAACTTTTGTGTCAAATTATTTTAACTTCTGTCTTCTTTATTAATTAATCTCCAACCAGCTGTGAAAGAATTAAATTTTTCAGGTAATGATCTCAAAATTTTGCATACTAATAGTATATCTTGATTATCATCTGGTTGCTTTTCAACTTCTTGCTTCAGTTGACTCCAGCTATCTGTCAATCTTGCCATGAAGCTCACTGCTTCATCCTGAGGCATCCATTTAGCTTCGAAGAAGTTGTTATATAGATCAAATATTCGGTCTTCTGAAAATGTATCAAAGAGTTGACACAATCCAAGCCACATAGATCTTGCCGTTTCGTATCTTCTCACTTTCTCGAACATTTCTTCTTTCATGTTATTCGACAAAATGAGCAATGCATGATTATCTGTTGTATGAAATAAAGCTAACTGCTTTTTATAATTCTTCATAACTTCTTTTCCCGCATTTTCAGGTTCTTCTGGAAGTGTAAATTTTTCATCAATAATGTTGATAACATTTGGTACCATTTTTAAGGCCATTCTAATTTTCGCTTTCCAATTCTCCCAGTTAGATTTTCCTTCTAATAGGACTATCTGAGGAATAGAAACAGATTTCCGGTAGCCTTCTTCCATTTTCCAATCTAGAATTGGCACTCAATATTATGAATATAAATATGAAATCTCTTAGTTTTCGATATATTTTACATTTGGCGCATAGGGACGCGTTCTGGACCCATAACCTGTTAATGTATATCTCAATAAGTTATCAACAAATCATTCACACGATTCATTTTATGTAACTTGACATAATTTTTATTGACAGTTTATTACACTTTATTTTCAATATTATTTTTTATATCTAAGGAAACAACATAACAATTATATAATGTTCTTGGCACTTCAACAATTGCAGCCATTGAAAATAATAAAAAATTAAGTTTGTGGCAAATAGAAAAAGACACTTCAATTCTATTTAGTACTGTAAGAAATTATTTAAAAGAAGAAAAATATAAATCTTTTAAATATGGCAAACACCAGGAATTGAATGAAGAAGATAAGTTTCTGAGAGCAACATTTTGTGAATTTATGCTGGAAAAAGCAAATGCAGATTTACATTTTATTGAAAATATTTGTTTTTTCGACGAAAGCACATTTACACTCAATAATGAGCCAAATATTCAAAATTTTAGATATTGGCGTAAAAATAATGAACGACTCATACACAATATCCCCGAAAAGTCAACGTTTGGACTGGAATTAAAAAAAACCATATTATTGGGTCATATTTAATTAATGGCATTTTAACTGGTCAGTCCTATTATTATCTGCTGATAAATGATATTGGACCGGCAATTGAAGAACTGGCCAATGATCGTGAAGTATGGTTGCAACAAGACGGCTGTCCAGCTCATAATACAAAAATTGTAAAAGAATATCTTAATGATGTATTTCCCGATACATGGATTGGTAGAGACGGACCAATTCACAGGCCCGCACGGTCTCCGGATCTAGTGCCAAATGATTTTTTTCTATGGGGACATCTAAAATCAAAAATTTACACTGATTACAAATATCTAGATTTAGAATCACTAAAAAACAGAATATCCCTGGAATGTACTAAAATATCGTGCTACCAACAAGCGAATGTTAGGAGTTCTTTTTATGATAGATTAGGTTATTGTTTGGCGCAGAATGAAGACATATTTGAGAATTTAATTTAAATAAAAGTTCTCTAGTTTGCTGCTATTCTTTTCTTCCGATTTGTATGATTTATTTTATTATTAAATATTTGATAATTTCCCATTTTTAATATTCACCGAAATCTCAGTTGAGTTCAGTATTATTGATGTTAATTGTAGTAATCATTGTGTCTATTATTATAATTCAGGATTAAATATTAAAATATTATGATCTTAATTAATATTTTGTTTTATTTGTTTTTTATTTCCATGACTATCTGATTTTGATGAAAATGTCATATTTTATTTTCTAAATATCTAGTGCTACAGATATTCTATTGCATTAAATGAGGACTTTTTTGAGTAAAAATTAATTCTGAACAACTTTTAATTCTTGTACTTTTGCTTTAAAATGTACAGGAGAGCCAATTTCCGCACATTTTTAAAATCCCATGTTAAAGTCCTATGTTCCACGTTTCGTTGCACACACTGTATATATACATATATACATATATACAGCGTGTTTACGGTCTTTTTGTTTTATTTTAAATGGGTGATACTACAGGTCAAAAGAAGGCGAAAAACATTAAAACACCTTGGTAAAATATTTATAATAAAAGAGATATGAATATTTTAGTTTGTATAAAGGGGAGGTAAATTAATGTTGAAAAAAGTTGTACTAACCTGTGCAATGACAAATTTCTCTCTTTTGTTTTTTAATTTGTTTATCTGTCAGTTACAGTTTGTTACTATTTAATTGTGCATCATGAGTTTCTAATTGATTATTGTTATTAAGTGTGTAAAAGGTGAACAATATACCATCAGTGTTCTAATACGGAATTAGTTAACATGATGCTCATTTATGGGGAAGTGCATCAAAATTCAGTTGCAGCAAGTCGTCTTTACAGAGAGCGATTTCCAAATAGGCAATGTCCTGTACCCCATCAGTACACTAATTTAGTAATACGTGCTCGAAATAATGGTGATCTGCGAAATAATCAAGGGCGTGATGGAGATCCTGGTCGGTTCCGACGAATTTTAGATGCGGATGTACAAATTTTAAACCTCGTTGACGAAAATCCTTCAACCAGTAAATTTCTCGGCAAATAGGTGTCTCAAATCGCATTGTATGGCGAACACTACGCGAGTATCAACTACATCCGTTTCATGTACAGCGAGTACAAGCTTTACAACCTCAAGATCATCAATAACTCTTGTATTCCGAAAGTACCTTGATTACAAAAATTAGAAAATTTTGTGTTATTTATAGAACTTCAACCTCTTGTATTTTGGTAACTAGAAGGAATAGGACCTATGTTCATATGACATTTTTGGCTCGAAATGACCTCAGGAATAAGCTGTTAAAGTTTGTTACACTAGTCTTGAAACAACCTGTATATATATATATATATATATATATATATATATATATATATATATATATATATATATATATATATATATATATATATATATATATATATATATACAGTGTGTTTGATAAAGTGGTTACACCCATTTATCTGGCTTATTATTGCAGATACGCTTATTGATTATAGGACATAATTTATTCAATACAATATCTGCGATTATTTTATATGAAAAGTGTAATTCTGGGACTTCCGGTATAACCGGAAGTGATATCAACTTTTTAAATTTAAATACAACCTATACTAGTTTTTTACAAATTTAGATTGTATTTTTTATTCTCTTTACGACCATACCAAATTTCTTAGTATTTACCATATTCATTTGTTAAAAATACTTATCATTAATGGATGTAATTTAATAACACACACACACACAGACAGACACCATCGTAAAAATGTTATTATCGGATTATAGGGATCTTAAAACGTGCTTATTTACTAAAATCTGGATATGCGATTTTTAGAATGATTCCAATACCTCTCTTAAAATTTATTTCAATCTATTTCTTGCATATATTAATAATATTGTTTAATATTTTGGGCTTTGCTACATAAGCACATTTTTAGTCATTCTTGTAATACTTTGTATTGTAAGTAAAAATCGATTTATCCACAAGTATTATTTACTTAGGCCCGGTTTTTTCACCTCCTGATAAAGTGCCAGTTAACTTATCTGCCAGATAGAAGAAAAATATCGCATCAAATAATTGACGTGTGTATAATTTTCTCAATTTACACTGTAATATCGATGCGTAATTTTTATTTTATCTGGCAGTTAAGTTAACTGACACTTTATCCAGAGGTGAAAAAACCGGGCCTTAGTACAAGTATTAAACCAGCAATGCCAAATTTCTTGTTTTTCAGTGTAATCCAAGAACGGAAATTAGGCAATGCAATAATATAATAGATTCTACAGACGGAAAAGACGCTTTTACCGTCATTTTAGGTAAGGAAGATATTATCTTGGGTCAAAAAATTCGATGATGAGTTTTTAGACAATAAGCACACGCTTTAGGGTCCCTAGAATACGATTTTACCATTTTTACGATGATGTATGTATGTGTATGTGTGTGTGTGTGTGTGTGTGTGTGTGTGTGTGTTTGTGTGTGTGTGACGATTTTTTCATAGACAATAACTTCAACACTACAATTCTAAAAATTATAATTCTTTCGTATTCCTTTTCTTATTGGATTTTGGTTACAATTATTAATCAACCTGAAGTACCCTCATTTGAAGATTTTAACAGTTTTGTTTTTTGGAAAAACACTGTTAAAATCGTTTTCTGACATTTAATGTTATTATAATATTGAAGAATATTCTAGAATCTACGAATTTTGTGCATTTTATACTTCATATAGTAAAAATGATTAGGCAGAAGACACACGTCATCAACCTGAGAAAAACCTTATAAAATGAAATATAACTTGTAGAAATTATTAGTTGTTATTATTTTTTTAACAAAGAAGAAAGAATATACTAGTATTAAAGAAACGTATATACGAGTATTAATGACTTTATAATTATCTCTAACTCAATCCTTTTTCCTTTTACGGAATATAAAATTGTTTGACAAAACATGGTCCTTCTCAATAGAGTCAACGTATACTACGAAAATAAACTACAATTATTTCAAATAATTTTATATTCCGTAAATGGAATAACGATTGACTTAGAAATAATTGTAAATATCATTAATATATACATTACTTAATACTAGAACTTTTTTTATTCTTATTTTAAAAATAAATAACACGTAATAATTTTTATATTTTTAAAGTTATATTTCATTTTATAAGGTTTTTTTCAGGTTGATGACGTGCGTCTTCTGCGTTATAATTTTCACTATATTCAATGGATATAGAGTTAATGAAATTAAATTTCATAAATCAACCAGCCATGCTATAACCATGGAAACAACTACTATATTAAGAAAATTCTAATTGACAGATGTTAGTGTCAATGAAAAGAAAATGAATGTGACAGAGAGATGAGTATGTTGAGATTGATGTTGGGGAAGGCACCGAAAGATAGGGTAAAGAATGAGAGGATAAGAGAAATGGCTCGAGTGATAGAAGTTTCTAGAAAGATACAGGAGAGGCGATTATATTGGTTTGAACATGTCATGAGAAGAGATGAATAATATATTAGAAGAAGAATGAACAGCTTAGTAGTAAAAGGTAGAAGAAACAGAGGAAGACCAAAGAGAAGATGCAAGGACTGTATTGCGGAAGACTTGAGAGAAAAGGAATTGAATGAGTACGATAAGCAAAATAGAGAAATGAATTGATGAAGAAAATCAAGATTAACGATCCCTAACGACTGGGAAAAACTAAAGAAGAAGAAGAAGATGTCAGGGTCAAATGCAATTTACATAGTTCGTTTATGAAATAATTTTACTGGAAATAGAATCTTTTGCAAGAAAATATATGTATGGAATTTGTACATAATACAAAGAATTAACGGAAAGTAATATGCTGGCCACATCAGATCTTTTTATTCAAATATCACTGCGATTTTGACTATGGTCTCTGTACCTTCCTTATTTTATTAATAACGTGCTAAGGGTGAAGTTGGCATCATATAATGTTAATTATTTCGTGAACCGTTCAATAAATTTCAAAAATTTTTGAAGCACAAAAGAGCACTAACGAAGCACTAACAATAGATGTAATAAGTAATTTGAGATTTATTAATGCCGTGCTAAGTGTGAACTTGGCACGTCATCATATAATGTTAATTATTTCGTGAACCGTTCAATTAATTTCAAAAATTTTTGAAGCACAAAAGAGCACTAACGAAGCACTAACAAAAGATGTAATAAGTAATTTGAAATTTTATTAATGACGTGCTACGTGTGAAGTTGGCACGTCATCATATAATGTTAATTATTTCGTGAACCGTTCAATAAATTTCAAAAATTTTTGAAGCACAAAAGAGCACTAACGAAGCACTAACAAAAGATGTAATAAGTAATTTGAAATTTTATTAATGACGTGGTAAGTGTGAAGTTGGCACGTCATCATATAATATTAATTATTTCGTGAACCATTCAATTAATTTAAAAAAATTTTGAAGCACAAAAGAGCACTAATGAAGCACTAACAAACGAAGTAATAAGCAATTTGAAATTTTATTAATGACGTGCTAAGTGTGAACTTTGCACGTCATCATATAATGTTAATTATTTCGTAAACCGTTCAATTAATTTTAAATTTTTTTGAAGCACAAAAAAGCACTAACGAAGCACTAATTACTAATATAAAAAAGAATATTTGTGCTTCCAATGACGTGCCAACTTCACGGACCCATAAAAACCGGTGCCGGTGCAATGCATACATTGCCAGATCCGCCAGATTTATCGGTTCGGCAAACGTGGCCCTAAATGCAGTCAATGTTGAACCCGATAAATCGAATACCGGAGAACTATTTTTTAACTTAGTGTTGTCGTTCTTCTCATCGGGACTTAAATATTATTTTATTACTATCTATTTACAGAAAATAAGTAATGTTTATTATTAACATTGTTCCAGAATAATGAAGCGATATAAAAGCGACGCAGCTCTGAGCGGGCAGGCAATTAAATTGAGACCGCGAGTTCAGTGACTGGAGAGATTTGGTCAGTGGAGTTCGGACTGTTGAATGGTGAAATAAATAAACAATTGCTAAAAAAAATAAAGTGAATTGTTTAATAATATTCTTAGTCATAAATAGTATTTAATATTTATTTAATCATAGTAATCGTTATTTTTATAATATTTTTCGTAACCAATTATTGTTTAATAAACAATTAATTCAATTATTAATAACTCTGATTTTTGCACTTCATCCAAATAAATAACATATTATACTAGTAATTCCTTCTAAGATATAATAGCACAAAGAAACAACGTCTGTTGAGAGTGAAAACACTCATATTTCTTCCATCAGGGCCAAAAATATGCTAGTTTAAAATTCGAAAGTACCGTAAATGTCGGTATGTGTATGTAAACTCCCATTTGTCGACACCGGCGCTGTTTCCGGTGCCGCCAAATGGGGGTTTATACACACTCCAGGTATTACAGTGCCATTGCGTTTTAAACTAACATGTTTTTGACCCTGATGGAAGAAATATGTGCTCTCAACAGACATTGTCTTCTTGTATTATTGTATCTTACGAGTTACTAGTTTATTTTCTAGAAAAATGTCATTGAATTTACAACTTTTAGTAGGCACTAAATATTTTCTTTCCTTTGTCAAAAAAAGAAAAACAATGCGTGTATCCCGTGAGCTCCCGTGGTTCGTCGGACCGTATCTACCGTACCTCGGATTGCTACGCCACTGGTTATGCACTTCTACTTAACGCTATATCAGTGTCAGACTGGCCCGCCGGTCAAAAATGGGGACTAACTGATTATTAGAATTTTATTTTTGTAAGTTGAAAAAATTAAACTATTGCTATGATACTCTTTAGAAAATGTCCAAATACATACATACACACATATAGTGTTTAAGATCTAGTTATTTTATTATTCATGCGCAAATTCGTAAATATGTACATACATTACACCAGCTATCTTTTTTTTTCGTTGTGTGGCCATATTTAGGTGTTCTTTCGTTCATTTTTAGGGTCAGGTAACTTAAATATTACCACGTTACCACATTAATAACTAATGTTTCCAAATTTGCAAGATAAAATACTGTAAAATGTATTTGAAAGTTTTATTCATTTCCCATTTTGTTTTTATAAATGTCTGATGGGATCTACATCTTCCATTACTTTTTACTTAAAGATAAACAAAATTCAAATAGATAGATATTCAAGAAAATTTATTGTATTGTCAAATTGGCCATTTGTAACCTGCACAAACAAACGCTACAGTAAAGAAACTAGGATAAGAAAATGTTAATATACATAATAACAAGAGACACCTAAAAACCCGCTACATACTTTAAATATAGCAAGCGAAGCACTGACTCTGATTGTCGTTAATGCATTTTTTTTTAAATATATATATATATATATATATATATATATATATATATATATATATATATATATATATATAGTCTCTAAGTCTACGAATTTCTCGTTCTCTATGGATCCGTAATGTTACTATGCTTTTACTTTTTAATACTTCATTTTTAGTCATAATTTTATTACTAGCAAAAGTTGGTGGTCTGACTAATTTACATCTTTTTTAATTAATAAACATTATATATTTTTGAAACCGCGATCGGCCATTACTGAGCAATTTTCCGGTAATTTATTTGAATATTCTTTTCATTCACTTATTTGTTTATCAGATGCGCGGTCACCATACCATATGAAATAAAATTAATTAAGCCATGCGGTCTAGAAGAAATCAGATATTTAAATGTATTACATTTTTTGTAATTGCTCCAGATTTTTGCCTTATTAGTTGGGTTTGAAGGCTGTTCAGTCTGAATTTCTAAACAATTTATTATTGACTGGACTTCTTTATATCAGGCAACAAAAGGTATTGGTAAATTTATTTTTATTAAATAACTACTAGGCCAGTGAATTAATTCTTGCATAACGTTTACAATTTCAGGTAAGGAATTTGTAAAAATGTTACATATTGTGGATGAACTTAGGCCAAAATCTATACTTAACTTAATGTATGGGTCATTTAATCTAATTTTCTTTATAGATATTAAGGATACAAGTTTGATATAGGGTTCATAATGAAACGCGTGTGATGTTAAATCACGAGGCGATGAGCCGAGTGTTTTAATCACGCAAGTTTCATTAGCCTATATCAAATGTGTGTATCTACGACAGTTTAAATTGATCTTAAAATCATTTTTCATTTAATTTTTGACATAATGAGAAACATTGAAATGTTCATTCGTAGCCTACGTTATTAATACGTATGAGTGATTTAATGGCACTGAGTGTCATTATAAGGTTCATAATAGCACTGAGTGTCATTATGAAACTCATAATGACACTCAGTGGCATTAAATCACTCATAATAACATTGAAATTGGTGTACTAATTTTATATTATCGCACAGT
Source organism: Harpalus rufipes (assembly GCA_951394225.1). Taxonomy (NCBI): domain Eukaryota; kingdom Metazoa; phylum Arthropoda; class Insecta; order Coleoptera; family Carabidae; genus Harpalus; species Harpalus rufipes. Next base: position 36,055,391 of record OX596275.1, read on the forward strand.
CGTAGATAAACGTTATTAATATGTTTCTATACGACATTATAATATTTTGACACATGAAATTTAAAAGAAAATATTCCCTTGTTGGAAAACGAAGATGAAATCTGTTATTGTCTATCAGGGACTAAAAACGAAAACTATTTGGTTCGTTTCCACTCGGAACGAAAACGCGATATTTCGTTTCCACTCATTTCGTTCTTTATTAAAAAAAACGTTTCGTTTTCGTGGATCAAAATGCAAACCCGGTTAAAACCGGTTAGTCATTTTACTTTTTAATTTATCGCAAATATGTTTTAAATTAATTGTTTATTAATAAAACAATTTCACATATCATATTTATGTTATATTTTAGTAGAAAATTAAACAAAACAACTTTTTTATCGTATATTAGTACTTAACGTAACTAAGAAGACAAATACCGCCAGTGTGTGCAAATGAAATTTATCTCAGTCAGTGTACTACGAGTATATATACCATTTAACTTAAGACAACATGCAGGTTAGTCAAGAAAGTGTCACTTTGAAAGTCCGTTTGTTTGAAACTCGAAATACTAATGACCACAGACACTTGATTTGATACCATATTTAATTAATGTCAAAATGACAGGAACATCACTAGACAGACAAAGCAATTGGCAAGTATTGCTAAGCGATATGACATCTGGTGGCAAAATAATGAACTACAGGTTGACTATTTATTAATGTATAATATTAAAAATTAAATTTGTTAAATATTATACGTATTTGTGTATCTAAATTGACATATATATTGTAATATGAGTAACAAATATTGCTGCTTACTTGAGTGCACATTGTCCCGTTAGAAAGGCAATTCCCGCGCAAACGAAAAGTTCGTATTTACATTAAAAATATGCTTGACAAGATGAAAAAAGATAATAATACAGTGCGTGGATCAGAAAATTATAAATTAATATATCCGTTTTGCATACTATGAAGATTTATTCATTATATTTCAAAGAAAACTTTGTTTCAAAACGAGGTTAGTTTTATAAATGTTCACAAAAATATCATTTAAGTTATCTTCACTTCCACGAATACATCCTATACTAATGTTCACAAGTGAATACGAAATATAATCATGAAATTTTGCTATTTTAATTATTTCTTTGAAGATATCATCTAAAACAGAAGTGGTTATACAATTTTAGTTAAATTTTTATAAAAATATACTAGGAATTTACATTAATTTACCCTGAATGGATAATATAAAACCTACTATAAAATAATATAAAAAGAAAATTAAATATAATACAGTACTCTGAGAAATACACAATTCTATAAGTTATGTGTTTGCCCATTTGACAGTTGGTTAACCTCATATCTCATTCAACCTGTAGTTTAAAACTTGCCACCCCAGCGCTGCGATCTTAAAAATACATGCCAATAGTGGATTAAATATTCCATTTTTCAAGAGAGACGTTGTTGTAAATTGTATTTCGGGTTGCAAACAAACAGACTTTGAAAGTAACCCTCCTATGACTGACCCTGTAAGATATCAGGAAATTCAATAATATTTGCTGGTAAAGTATTGCTATAAATAAAACAAAATAACGGTTAAAACCGGTAACCGATATTAATTATTTTGTTTTAAATCATGAACGAAAAAAAAGTATTTCGTTTTTGTTTCCGTTTTTATAAAAAGTTCGGTTTATTACGTTTTCGTTTCCATTTAATTTTAGACCTGTATGCTTTTACCTTCCGTCACCTTTAGGTAAGGAAGGTATTGTCTTTGGTCAAAAAATTCAATGATGAGTTTTTACTGAATAAGCACGTTTTAGGGTCCATATAATACGATTTTACCATTTTTACGATGATGTCTGTATGTATGTGTGTCTGTGTGTGTGTGACAAAAGTTCCGGATTCCATAACTTCAATACCACGATTCCAAAAATTATAATTTTTTCGTATTCCTCAAGTTTACATCCAGAAGAACAAGTGATTAGATTTTGGTTATAATTGGTCAACCGGAAGTAGTCTCATTTGACGATTTAACAGTTAAATTTGATTTATTGACATTTAACGTTATTATAACTTAAAGAATATATTATTCTCTATACGATTTGAGTAGAATTTATACTTCATATTCAATAGATACAGAGTTAAAGAATTTTAAAGGAATTAAATTTTATGATTCAGCCAGCTATGCCAAACTTGGGAACTAGTAATATATTCATATAATTCAAATTGACAGATGTCAGTATCAATAAAAAGTAAATTAATGTGGCAGATATGAGGATGTTGAAGTAGATATTGGGGAATACACGGAAAGATACGGTAAGAAAACAACTCTAGTGTTACAAGTTTTTAGAAAGATACAAGAAAGACGATTACATTGGTTTGAACATGTCATGAGGAGAAATGAAGAATTATATTGGAACACGAATGAATAGTTTAGTAATAGGACGTTAAAGAAACAGAGGAAGACCAAAGATAAGATGGAAGGACTGTATTGCAGAAGATTTGAGAGAAAAGGAACATGCAAAAATAGCGACCCCTAACGAATGGGAAAAGCTAAAGAAGAAGATGCCAGTGTCAAGTGCAATTTGAATAGTTTGTTTATGAAATAATTTTACTGGAAATTTAGAATCTTTTGTAAGAAAAATTATGGAATTTATACATTATACACGAGAATGACGGAAGGTATTGTGCTGGCCACAACAGATTTTTTATTGTTAACTTGAAGTACATTTACTTCTGAGTATCAGCATTAAATTTTTCTTCCACGTATGTGTCACGTGGGGATCACAGAAAATTACGTATCTTCACACTACTAACACAGCATGGAGTTATAGATACAGTCCATACGATGTAACTTGGCGAGTTGGGGCAATTCACATTATCACTGCGGTAATGGGAAAGTTATAAAATCCATAGGCGTACCAAAGAAGAATGAAGTTCAATAAAATTGCGAATATTACAAAAAAAAGAAATTATTTATACAAAAAAAAATTACAAATATTGGAATGAATTATTTATTATATACAGGGTGTTAATAATAAGTCGTTACACCCGAAAATGGTACATAGAACTCATTAAAACAAACAACTTTTCTTAGCTCAAATTTTTTATTTGGTGCCCCAGTTCATAGTTATTGGCGTTCTCTTGTTTTTCGAAAAATCGTCATAACTCCCTTATTTTAAGGAATATTTAAAAAATACAAAAACTTTCAGCATTTGCTTTCGGTTCTCTAAAACACTTGTATTTACAATTATTTTCTATTTCATCAAATAACAAAATGGCGACCAATCAAAAATTTCAAAATAAGATATTTTGAAAACCACCCCATCGATTTTCGAAAATAAAACATTTTTAAAATCCGTAAAGTTTCTTTTACAATATTTGTCTGAAACATTTTTTTCTATCTGTCCAAAAAAAAAAGTTTTTATTCACTTACTTGGCTTGCACAAGTATTAACAAACTAAAAAAAAGCATTTAAAACGAAGTAGCTTCTGAAAACAATGAAACAAAAAAGAGATTAGATTTGACAAGTACTCAAAAACAAGTTACTTCAAATTTAGCGCACGTGTATGTCCGTTTGTATGTTCGTATTTTGCATAATTTATACGTAAACATGCATCATTATGGAAACGTTGAACTTCTTGACATGCTTCTGGTTTTTGGGGAGGCAAGGCGTAATGCACCCGAATAAGTGGATTGGGAGGAGAGGTCCAGTTGCGTGGCCTGCTTCTCATTTATATCTTCTACTGCAGCCACGATTCTAGCCACTAGTTCTAACTCTGTGTTCACCGGTGTCTCGTAAACAGAGGTCTTCATCTGACCCCAAAAAAAGAAATCTAGTGGAGTTAGGTCGGGGCTCCGGGCTGGCCACGCAACTGGACCTCTCCTCCCAATCCACTTATTCGGGTATTTTCTATTTAACAATGCGGTGACTTCTCGCGTTGTGTGAGCCGGTGCCCCATCATGCTGAAACCAAAGTCTCAGTCTTATGTTTAGTGGCAAGTCTTCAAGTAGTTCCGGCAGCACAGTATCCAAGAAAATAAAATAATTTTCACCATCCAATCGGTTTGGGAGAATGTAGGGTCCAATAACGTACACCCCTATGATTCCAGTCCATACATTTACTGCAAAACGTTGTTGATGTGCGCGAATAAATGGTGCGTGGGGATTCTCGTCAGCCCACAAATGATTATTTTTAGAATTAAATGATTTATTCTTCTTCTCCTGTGGTCTTCCCCTTTAACCCCTCCATATATTCGTCCCAACATTTTTGCTCCCGTACCAGTAAAGTTTGTTTGTCTAGCTTAGTCAAAGTCCACGTTTCACCGCCATATAACACTGTAGGTCTTATGATTGTCTTGTATATGTGTTTTTTTTTTGTGTTTTTCGATATATCCTTACTCACTAGTAATTTATTCATCATTCTCATAGTTTTGTTTGCTTTTATAAGCCGTTCTTTAATTTCTTCACTCATTTCATTTCTGGATGTGATTTTTGATCCTAGATATGTGAAACTATTAACTTCCTCAAAGCTGTAGTCTTCTCCATTTCCGTCGGTTACTTTCATTTCACTTTTCATGTTATTTTTCTTTTTTTTCATCCACATATACTTCGTTTTTTACTTACTCTCAGCCCTAAGCATAAGGCTTTGTGTATTAATTTTTCGTCGTTGCTTGAAGTTCCTTTTTCGTTTTTGTGATGATCGTGACAACATCGGCAAACACAAGGCATTAGTGTCTCTTATCGTATTAGATCTGTTTAACCCACTCCTTATTATTACTTCCAAGGCTAGATTGAATAATGTTTCGGACATAGGGTCTCCTTGTCGTTAACCAGATTCGATTTCAAATAAATCCGTCTTCTGATAATGCATTCTGACTCTGTTTTGGGTATTATGGAGTGAAGCTCTTATATTATTTTCTTTGGGACTTGGAGTCCATTCAGGACTATTAATAATTCCTTTCGATCTATGGTATCGTACGCTTGTTTGAAGTCGATAAAAATTATATGCAAATCTAATCCCGTCTCATACTATGTGGCTTGCAGTTCCTTCAGGACGAAAATTTCATCTGTTGTAGATCGATTTTGTCTAAGCCCCGCCTGGCTCCCACTATGGTTTCCATCTTTTCCTTGAGCTTGAGGTTTATCCAGGTCGCTAATATTTTATGAACTACGTCCAAAAGAGCGATTCCAGATTCCACGATAATTCTCGTATCTTATTTTGTCTCCTTTCTTGAGGATTGGACAGAGTACGACTTCTTTCCATATATTTGGTACTCGTATTTGTTCTTCCTTCCAGCATGTTGTTATAAGACCGAATATTTCATCTTTTAGTTTTTCTCCTTCGTTTTTAATTAATTTTATCTCTATTGCATTGTCTCCGGGACTTTTGTTACTTTTCATTTTAATTATAATTTCCTATATTACTTCTTATTTTGGTTCGGGTATGTTATCTTCTCCCACTTCATATATAAAGGGTTCCGTACTTCCTATTCTATTTTTGCTGTTGAATAGCTCTTTAAAATATTCTTCCCATCTTTTCATTTTGGTTTCTTCGTCGCCTATCAGGTTCCCCTCCTTATCTCGGCAATAAAGTGTTTTTTTACTGAAACCTCCCCTTTATTTTTTGATAGAAGTTTCTTATTTCTTTTTGATGTAGCTATCTTCTATAGTTAGTTCTTTTAATTGTTGCCTTTTTTGGACCTGCATAGTCTTTTATACGTTTTCTTTTGTTCGTTGTAGTATATTTTGTTAATTTCGGAACTTGTCGTCGAATCATTTCAGTCCTAATACTCCATTTGCAGTTTTCTTCATCTTTCTTTGTAATTCCTCCCATTTTCCTTCAATTGTATTTTTTAATTGGTCTTCTACATATTTATTCATTTTGTGGCTATACTGTTATTTTCTTCTTCCCGTAGTTTTTCTAAATTGTTTTCTTGTTGAGATCTTCCCATTCTGTTTATGTTTGGTTTCCTTTCTTTTATTTCCAATCTTACAAGGAAATGGTCTGAATTGCCTTCGCTCCTCAGCACCTTCTTATGTCTGTTACTAACCTATTATGTCGTTTATCAATCAGTATATGGTCTATCTGGTTTGTTGTCTTTCCGTCTGGGGATATCCATGTCGCTTTGTGAATGTTTTATGTGTAAAGCATGTACTTTTTATAATCATTCCATTTTAGGACGCAAATTCATTTGCTATATCACCATTCTCGTTCGTTTTTTCATGCTTATTTTCTTTTGCGATTATAGGTTAGTACCGTTCCTCTTTGCTAACTTTTGCGTTCGCATCCCCCATTACTATATTAATATCGGATTTTGATATTTCTTGGTAGTATTTCACTATCATTTCATAATATTCCGTTTTTTCTTCTAGACTCTTATCCTCTGAAGGTGTGCGTATATTTAAGATGCTTATCTTCTTGTACTTCATTCTAATTTTTAAATAGCACATTCTGTCCGAAATTGCTTTGAACTCCATTACTGCTCCCTTTACTTGCTTATTAACTAGGAATTCTGTTCCCAGCATTCTGTCCTTCCCACCGCAATTAAAAAATATGTAATCATCTACCTCTGTTATTTCTGTGTCTTTCTGCTTGGTATCTTGTAGAGCTGCTATGGCAATTTGGTACTTTTTAAGTTCTATTGCAACCTGTTTTAGTGCTCCGGGGCTATATGTCCCCCTAATGTTCCATGTTGCCATTTTAATTGATTTTTCTTTCATCTTCTTAATGTTAGTTTTTCTCGTGTCTTTTTCCATTGCCTTAGCCGTGTTTTCTTCTTCCGATTGTGGGGATCTTTCTGCTAATTTTTTTGGTTTCGTTGGTTCTGGTTTTCTTTTAACAAGTGCTGCCTCCTCATCTTTCCAATCCTATATTTCATTCTCTTTTATCAGCTTCCTGTATCCTATTTTAGTTTTAGTTTCGTTTAGCTTTTCTTCTCGTGCTATCATTCGGATTTTATTTTGAACGTTTCTTTCTTCTTTAGTATAATCATCTTCTATACAGATTTCAGTATCATTTAGTTTGCTTTTCTTCGCCATTATATTCCCTTTATCTTCCCATGATATTAGCTTAATTATGGTTTTATGTTTCCTTCTTCCGAATTCAATTTTTGTTTCGTTAATCTTTACAGTGGTTCCTATCACAAATTCGTCTGCTTCTTGGGTAAGATTGAGACAGTGAAAGGAGTCTCCTTTAATAACAATGTTATTCTTCCTTTCCGATTTTTCCATTTTCTCAACTTTCTTTTGAATCGCATCTAATGTCTCTTTTGGTTTTCGATTTTCTTCTTTAATAACTTTCATTTCGGTTCTATATGATTTTTGCTCTTCTCTTATTCTAGGTAACTCCTCCATTATTTTTGTAAACATTCTTATTTCATCCATATCTTCAGATTTGCTTTCCTCCTTAGCCTTCATTGGTGTTCTGGCCACTTTCTTAGAGTTTTTTAAAATGCCCCTGATATCTTCTTGCTCCTTTCTCTTATTTTATTCAGTTGTAGAGCTATCGCTGTCGTATTGATTTTCCAACATCACTTGCCAAAATTCGTTTGGGTTAAAAGGACTGAGTCTGGTCCTGCTCTGTGCGATTAGTGCGTGCGTGGTTGGACTGTATACGTGCGCTGCCCGTTGCAGTCCAAGACATCAATCTTTTAAAGGTTATATTTCTTCCAGTGTCAATATCTCGTTATTTAACCTTGTAATTAATAGATAGAATTGGTTTTCTATCTCAGTAATATTGAATACTTGACTTGCAGATATTCAAATCCAAATACAAATATTTGTAGCATTTCGTAATAATAAATGTATGATTTTTTTTTATTAAATTATAACTAAAGTTTGCCGAGGGCGTGTTCCACTATTTGAAATTTGGCAACATATATTTGTGTTTTTTAAATATATTTTTTCAAAGGGTTAAAAACTATATTTTGCCCGGTGGGCCAAAATCTGTTAGTCCGACACTGCTCTTTATTCATTCTAATATCTTTATCATTCTACTTCTGTTTTACAGTGGACAAATAAAATTTCTTCTTTTGGCGCCATTACGTCACAAGCAATTTTCAACAACTTTGTTAATTTGAAGACAATGTTTAATCAATACTTTATAATGCCGCAATGTATATTTTTAATGAGATTGATATTTTATCACAAAAACAGAACATGTTGTTTGCGTACTATTTTTTTAATTCACACTAAACGTCCGGCGCAGACACGAACCGTCAAAACATTAATTCGGAGAATGTCGGCCGTTTTAATATTTATGCTACATTTAAAGACATCTAAATTATTTAAAGACGTCATTAAATGAAATAAAATTCTTTTTTGGATGTCCTTATAATATTTTTTGATATCCGAAATTGTTTTTGCGAAGTCTTAAATTCAAATATTTCTAGATATCAAAAATCCATTTTTAGATATCAAAAATTGAATTAAAGATATCAAAAAATGAATTAAGGATGTCTTAAAATAAATTATAGGTAGCATATCTCCGCAAATAATATGTCCAAAATTCGAATTTTTGACATCTTAAATTAATTTTTGATATCAAAAATTGAATTCTGCATATCACATCTCCTTAAATAACATGTTCAGAATTCGAATATTTCATGTCTTACATTAATTTTGGACATATACGTTTCTTTAATACTAGTATATTTTTTCTTCTTTACAAAAAAATTATAACAACTAATAATTTCTACAAGTTATATTTCATTTTATAAGGTTTTTTCTGGTTGATGACGTGCGTTTTGTGCTTATCATTTTCACTAGGTACATAATATACAGTAAAGTGTACATATTAATATGCACCTACGTCAAGTACAGTATGTTCAATACCTAACTCAGAGTAGGCTATGAACAGAGAAACGTATGTCTAATCAATTCAAAAGTCAAGATGCCAAAATTGATCTTGAAATGTAATATTAAGGAGTAAAAAATAATAAAGAAGGATACAATATATTGCCATTCGCCGTTTTCTAATTTGTTTCTATTTCTAAAATAAGATTCAAGAAGAAAAGCTTTGATTTCTTAAGAAAACGTTTTTGACAATATCTTGTGCACATCTTGTGTCAAATTGACATTTCATTACATATTTTTAAATTGAAATACGTTTCTTTGTTCATAGCCTGCTCCGAGTTAGGTTTTTTTTAACACACTGCACCAAGTGTGCCACTTTATAGGATCATTCTTATTCCAATATGCTAATAGCAGATCTAAGAAATCTATTATACCCAAAGGAGAGTGAGAAAATGCATATGGAGAATAGAGAGAATTCGAATTTTTGAAAATAATTAAGTACTATGGAATGTATCAAGAATAAAATCACAAAATGATCTTCATAACACAATTTTAATTACAAAAAGAAAAAAATCACAAAATTACAAGTTAGACAAGAGAAAATTATTCATAATTTAATGTGATTATGGTTCAAGTTCAGGCCTTAATTTTTTTTATCGACACTTCCTAAAAACTATTTAAGTATTTTCTATTGTAAATTTTGTTTCAATTCCTGATTATGAATTTTATTCATCTTTATCTAAAATATCTCAACGTTTACACAGTACATACAGTAGCTTCAGGTTACTATTTAACTGTTACGTGTAATTAAAGTCAGTACGTCCGATATTGTTTTGCGAACCGATGAAATTTTTTCGCGAACCGGCAATTGAGAAATGCTATACTAGAGCGTTGATAGTCATAAATCGCGTGCCTTCAAGTAAGAGGCAACAGGCAACCTATTTGAACACATTTTGTGATAAAAAAAATGTGAAAAATATGTTATTTTTTAATATTATTCGTTTTTAATAAAGTTTCAATGTCCGTATTTGGTTTTTATCAATAATTTTACAACGAAGGATAGTTAGAAAATATCCTACTCTTAATTTTCGATTTGTTTTATCTTCCTGAATCACTTTTCACTCATTTCAGACACCTGTATATCAAAGTTATGAAAGAGTCCTTTACGGTGTGATATAATTTAATGTTTACTGTAGTTTATTTCTTTGAACTTACTGTCAGATTTATTCAAATACTTTTTCTTAGGTTTCACTTGCAGTGGCCAAGACATTTGATCCCATATTTTATTTTGTAAAAATGGATTTAACATATCGTCTTCAGTTCCCGGTGTTGGTGTTTTACTAGATGATATTGTTCTGTTAATATGAACATAGGACGCTCGAGGAACTAAGCCAGAGTCTAATCCTGAGAAAAACGTTTTGTGATTTTTACAATCAGGATCCTGAAATATTTAATAAAAATTTACTGATGTGTGTATAATATTTTTCAGTAAACCTACCTGAGCAATTAAGCTTAAATCGATAAGGCATAATAAATAAAAGAAAAGATCAAATATAAGAATTACTAAAGTTACTATAGTCCACCTATTAGCAGCTTTTTTCACATCTGCCACGGTTCTCCATTTCCTGAAAACTAACGGGGTTTTTAGTATTTCTTGAATAAGTTTACTATTCGAAATATTATTACCTAATATCAATTTTACACTGAATACTATCCACACGATGCAAAGCAATAAGTATAAAAAACAAAAAGTAAAAAATACTGCAGGTTTCACTATTGTCATTGGACACTTCGTTTTAACTGGAACAGAAAATATATAATATAGCTATATCAATACTTAAATAAACTCTTAAAACTTACATTTCTTGTTCAGATAAACATATCGAAATGAAGCTGCTGTTAAAGTTTTGCCACATACTGTAAAAAAACATATAATGCCGACTAATGCTAAAGTAGCAATGATTAGAGCTTGGAACTAAAATTAAATTTACTGATATCATATGTAAATATAATGTTAAAGACAACTTACTATTGCAAAATAAGCACATATAATACCAATAAATTTAACTTGTTTATTTATAGGTCTCATCTTCTTAGTACATTTACAGCTCTTCGACCTTCTTCGTGATTTTCTCGCTTTAGATTTTGCCATATTTAATTGACAGAAAGAAAAAAAAATGTATAAAATGTTCAATGTCAACGATGTCAAATTTACGAAAAGAATTTGATGTGATAGATATAAAACAAAAAGACATCAATTAATGGCCTCCCGTGTTGATGTTAATGTTACTTCAAAAAAATATTTTTCCTTTAATAGAAAACTGAAACTGGAAGATTTAAGTTGGCAAATTTTGATTTATGCTTTAAGATGTATAACAAATTTTAAAATTAAAAATATATAAATTTTTCTTTTACCTTCCGCCATCTTTAAGTAAGGAAGGTATTGTTTTTGGTCAAAAAAATCAATGAGTTTTTAGTGAATAAGCATGTTTTAATGTCCATATAATACGATTGTACCATTTTTACGATGATGTCTGTATGCATGTATGTATGTATGTGTGTCTGTATGTGTGTGTGTGTGTGCATGTGTGTGTGTGTGTGTGTTTGTGTGTGTGTGTTAGTGAGTGTCTGTATGTGCGTGTGTGTGACGAAAGTTTCGGCTCGCATAACTTCAATACCACGATTCTAAAAATTATAATTTTTTCGTATTCCTCAAGTTTACATCCAAAAGAAGAGGTGATTAAATTTTGATTATAATTGGTCAACCGGAAGTACCCTCATATGAAGATTTTAACAGTTTTTCTTGAAAAAACTCAGTTAAATATCATTTATTGACATTTAACGTTATTATACCTTAAAGAATATATTATTCTCTATACGATTTGATTACATTTTTATACTTCATATACAGATATAGAGTTAAAGAATTATAAAGATATTAAATTTCATAAATCACCCAGCTATGCTAACCATGGAAACTGCTAATATATTCAGATAATTCAAATTTACAGATGTCAGTATCAATGTCAGTTATGGACATAATTAATAGCTGCCATTCTGATACCGGCCCCCATATCTGATTTCCAAGGTCAGCAAAGTCACGTGACTGCTTGCGCCCTATGGTATTTGTACATAATACACAGGATTGACTGAAGGTATTGTGCTGGCCACATCAGATTTTTTTATATTGTTGTGGCATGTGGCCATTATTACAATGGGCTACTTGCGGGGTACTGAAAATCTGATTTCTTTAGGAGGTTTACATGACTTTAGTTAATATTTTTCAGCTAGGTGGCAAAGCGTCGACGTTTGGTATTAACAATGTGTGAATGAATATTCGTCCAGCGTACGAACACAACGTAAAATTACAAATATTGTTGAGATGAAAGCAGAATAAAAAAATTGGCTCGAAAACAACTGGAAATAAAGATATTTTAACAAAAATGTAAATTTTAACCCTTATTTAGTCGTGTGGGGTCAATATGACCCGAAGTTTAGATTAACTCCCTATAATTTTAGAACTAGGCAACTTTTAACGGTCTCTCCCACTCTACCTTCCTAGCTACATATACGTCTTACGTATATGCATAACCAGTACCAGTGTCTAGTGTCGTGTTAGCTGTTATACAGTAAATAGTGTATTGTCTTTTGTATATTTCTGACCCCACCCGATTAACTGCATAACAATTTTATTTCAGGCTGATCAGTGGTTTTCGTCAAGGTAAGCATCCAATTTATTTGATTATTTTCTTTATGTATATGATATTTCTTATCATTAACATTAGTATTTATAACAATAATATTTATAATAATATTGGTTTTTTTCACTAAACACTATAATTTAGGTTTTTTTGGTTTTCGCTACTCTTTTTGCTTGAAACTGATTCATTATTAGTTTTTACTGGTAAAATAATAACACAATTAATTCCAGGATGTCTATCAAAAAAATCACCAAATGTCTCGCTTCTCGTTTCAGTATCTCTCGAAAATTTTACGAAAGCAAATTCGTATTCACCAGGAATGTTTTATAATAAACCAATGTACCTGCACCTTCTCGGGGAAGGTGCGCAAAGTGCCCAAGCAGAAATTACAACAAACATTGCGTTAGATGTAATAAATGTTCTAATTTTATTTGCAAAACCCACACAATGTCATTTTTTGTACAGACTGCATTAACAGCGATTAACTTTTTTTGCCTCCCGCTATCCTTGGTAAGGGAGGTATAACGAATCGTGATAAACATCGCATTTCGAGATTTTGTTAAATGACCACGTTTTAAGGTCCATAGAACCCGATTTTAACATTTTCACGATGGTGTCTGTGGGTGTGTGTGATTACAAATCCATTTCTGTATATACTACCAAAACTTTAAAAGTATTTCTACTCTTACTTTTGTACTTAAAATATGTAGCTTGTTGAATTTAAAAGATCACAGCTTTTTACCTCCCGCTACCCTTGGTAAGGGAGGTATAGGGATCGTGCTAAAAATCGTATATCGAGATTTTGGTAAATGACCACGTTTTAAGGTCCCTAGAATCCATTTTTAAAATTTTCACGGTGTGTGTGTGTATGTGTGTGTGTGTGTGTGTGTGTGTTGTGTGTGTGTGTGTGTGTGTGTGTGTGTGTGTGTGTGTGTGTACGCTCTAACTCAAATATTACCATTCAGAAAGTTTTGAAACCATGTATTTCTACCTTATTCTAATATGAAAAGAACTGATTAGAGTTTGGTGGCAATCGGATAACCGGAAATGGCAGTTTACTTGAAGCTCAAGATAGTTTTTCTTCAAAATATACCTTTAAATGTAATTTTTTCTCAATTTGTTATTATAAAAATTAAAGATTATTCCATTTTCCACAAGTTTGCTTTAATACTTTTTCTATATGTTGTATGAATAAATTTATGAAGCAATATAAAAATTATATACATAGGTAAATGGCGGGAGGTACTGTGTTGGTCACATCAGATTTTTTCTACAGGAATTTCTGTGCTACTAATTAATACATCACAATAAATTCTTCAAGATTACAAAAATCTACAGATTTTAATTTATCGTACAGGTAATTAACAAAAAAAATATTCAAAAACTTTTGTTACAATACGTTGGCCAATATCAAATAATAAAGCTACAGTTTAATAAAAAGTGTGCGGAAGTTTAATTAATATAACAGCAGTTCACCTTACGTACAATGCAGAATTTTTACATGTAGTAATTCTTCAATTCTAGATCGCACTAAAACTTTGTCTATCAAATCCATTAAAATGTGTCAGCTGAATATCATTAAGAAATGAAAAAGATAATTAAATCTGTGACTGAAGAAGTTATTTATTGTAAACACATTTTCTATGTTTTTATCAGTTAGAAATTTGTGAAATATTAAACTATTATTTTCTTTTGGATTAACATTATGTTATACAGCAGTTATACGTAATTATGTTTATTTAGAGTCAAAGTACTAATACAATGTTTTAATTGTCTACTTTTATTTTCGCGCCGAGCTTCGCGCTAACACTTAATACTAAACAGCGACTGCAGCGCCATCTATATATAAACCTCCTATGGACCTATTACATTAAAAGAGAGAGACGTATTAATAAAAGTAAGATGTACATAGTGCGCCGTTAACTTTTAGCGCAGGTGAGTGATGTGGTGTAGAACATTTAAATTTCAAGTATGGCAGCACATACATATACAACAAAACTGAGTAAATTTAGGTATAATATATGCGATGAATACTTTAAAAAGAGAGGAATAACAGATGGAAATCAGAAAAGAGGATATAAGTTTTATAAAGGTTATGTCTACAATATAAAAAAAATCTGATGTGGCCAGCACATAACCTCTCGCCGTATATTTTACCTGGCTGTATGCATAAAGCAAAGAATATTTTTGGAAATACAAATAATATATTCATATGTCTATGACGTATAAACTTCTTTATTATTCAATAAGAGCATGTCCCAACATAAAACAATTTTCACATATATTTGCAAAATCTATAGGATATTTTACCATAAATTATATACAATAAATTACAAATTAGAGTTTAGCATATATAAATTTTAGGCTGGTAACAGGGATTTTCAATTCGAACAACGTTCTTGTTTACTTTCTCTTCATATTCTTCTAGTAAAACCATTAATTTTGGGCGGTCTAAAATGTAGATATCTGGATTGTGCATCTATTCTTACATATCTTCTTTAACATTTTATTTTTTCATACATGTTGTATCTAAATAACACATTAATTCCCTTTAATAAAGTGATGGATAGATTGCACTCCGATTATTCTTATAACGATGTGTAATTTTGTCAATATTTACAACTTACTTGAGAAGAATTTGATAGCTTTTTCGCAGTGCAATGTTACTCTTGTCTACAGTGTTGGTGTACATTGTCCTACAATGTTTGAAACAAATTTAAGTTCTTTAACCTATATTTGTCACCTCCATAATAGTCACAGATCAAGAATTAAGAGATTCTCCAAGTACATTTTTCTTTCATTACTCATTATTTCGATGAGATACAATTTTTCTGTATTTTACACTGCAGAGTGGAGACCATCTTCACTTTCATCTTGTGTTTATAACATTTAAATATCGTCTTCCTTCGAGCTGTATTCTCGCTTATATTTATTCTTTACATTTAGATTTTTTATTTATAAATTCATTCTATGAAGAAATTTTGTCCTACTCTTCTAATTTTTCGAGATGTTTCCAATTTATTGTCGGGAGTAACAGTATTTCTGAAGGGTGTGTGTAATATACCTAAAATATTAAATATTTAACTATTAATACAATAAGAAATAATATAATGTATATACTTCCCAGAAAAAATCTTCAGTAATGTCATCGGATTTCTGACACTGACATTTATCTGTCAATTATAAACATATTAATTTTTCAACTATTTTCCATGGCATTCTTTCGGCTGTAAAATTTATTACAACAGATTATTATATCTAATTCTCGTTCTTCCAGTTCTCTCTTGAGATCACTTACTTTTAATTCATTTAATTTTATTTGTTTAGTCGCCATTTTATTTATTTTTATTTACACTTCACAGTTATTAACAACCCCACACCTGACACCAATTGTAACGTTTTTATTTATATGGGTGAAATGTAAAACATAACAGATATATTATTAATTAAAAGAATACGTTTATTAAATGACAAATAAATATTAAAAGGATAATTAAAAGAAAAAAATAAACTAACACTATGATAAACAAATATTAACACTAATTTAAAGACTAAGAATATTATAAGACACTTAAACACTAAGATTATTTATTTAAACAATTAACACTACTCTTTATGTCACTAATTACGTTTGTTTATGTTCACTTGTCGACTGTTGTTTATATCACCAACTATTCACGACGTTTATTTATATCAGCTTCTTTACTCGTTAGTTCTATAATACAGAGTGCCTTCGCTGGCTTTGGCGACGGGTTATATACCTGGCGACTTTAATTCTAGAACCTCCTGGAGAACTTCTAGAGGTAAACAGCATACACAATAGATTACGTCACCGCGACCTTTCCTAACAAGTTAGAACTCGTCAGGTAGGTGCGGACACTGTGGCGCCATATTTCTTTTATCTCTAAATCTATAGAATATATAATAAAATATTTTAATGTATCAGATAGAGAATTTAATTTTTTTTAATATTACCAAAAAAAAAATTTCAAAAAATAATATTTAGAAGATTTTTTTCAAGAATCTTCTACTTCCGGTTATCCAATTGTTGCCAAAACCTTTTCAGATCTTCCCATGAATGTCCGATTAGGAAATACGTAGTTAAACAAATATAAAGTCTTATAGTTTTTGAGTAATTGTCCTTCCAACACACACACACACACACATCATTGTGGAAATGTTAAAATCGGATTGTAGGGACCTTAAAACGTGCATATTTGCACTTCAAACTTGCGTACTTATTGTGTTTATTATGATAGCAAAATTGTTTTGTTCCATGTACCAAAACAATCGAAAAGTGACAGTAAATCAGGGGGGTGAAACTGCATACAGAAACGTGATAACAAGTTTTCAATCTAGTAGCGTTTGTAAATACTTCCTGACCCTTTCATAGATGGCTTTAGTAGTACAGATTTTACAGGGATTCTCAAACTTTAATGTCAAAATACTATAAAAAGGTAACATACGTTTGAGAACTGCTGTAAATTTCCCACAATTCTCTATTGCATCGTTCAAAATTCTTTGACATTTAAAACTGTTATTTGTGAATTTGTATCTTTATTGCAATATATTACTTTATCATTCAATATATTCTCGGTAAGTATATTAGTTTTCATACTAGCATTATTATACGGGGGTGATATAAAAAAGTTCACATTAACTGCATAGTGAAAACACATTCTCGCAGAAGTTGACAGTGCCCAATAAATAGTGCTGTGGCCCAATAGAAGAAATGGTTTATGTAAGTGGACCAGGAGAATTTATATCATGATGGTGCTCTTAGATATTTATACCGTAGAAGAGCAGCAAAATATTATATTATTAGTCAAAAGGACGTGAAGCTTCATAAGATTCATCAAAGAATGTTGAAATAGTATGGTGTCAGTTTTAAGAAAAAATGAGTATAGAAGAGAGTAGATTTGTTAAAAAGTGGACAAACATCGATAACGAGGTCAATGAAGCAGTGCATTTCTGGCAGACATTTAAATTAACATCCCTTTTTTTGAAATAATATTACCTCTTGTAATAATAATAATTCAAATTTTTTATTCCTTGAGTAGTATGTTCTTAAATTTTAATAGTTGCCGCCGTGCAGTTTGAGATTTGTAGTTATTTATTTATTATTTGTTTTAAATAATGTAATGTATATATTTTAAAATAAAGACATTAACATATTAAGTACTGTATTTTTTTATAGTTCAACATATATTTCACATTTATTGATGTCTTTAATAAATTATCTATTTTTGATAGATTTTTTTATTAATTACATTATCAAGAAATAAAATTTAAAGTTTCGAATAATTCAAAATGAATTCATATTTCCCGCGACTTTCTCGGCTGTCAAATTTAGTTCTCTGACCTTTTCATAGACGGCACTAAACTTGTTATCACGGTTTATAAGGGAGATACCCAATATTCTACTATATATTTTCCTTAATCTATGCAGTAAATAGCATAGTTGTCAAATGGTTTGCTTAAGGTCGCCGTCGAATTGGGCTTGACAAACTAATCCGCTGCGGATCTCTAGCGCTACAATCGCAAGGAGAGGCGCCAAAATCTCAAAGAGCAAGATTTAAAAATTACGGCTAGCGCGAGCGATAATACCTCGCTTGGAGGCTAGTCTAGTACGTACTGGCCGGGAAATATCTCTACACTGCAATATTTTTATTCTTTCATACTTCAAGAACTAAAAGTATTTAATTTTGGTTTCAAGAAAAATTGTATTTCTATAAATATAATTAGGGTTTATATTTATACTACGAGTACATAAAGAACATATCTAGAAAAAAACGCGGCTCCCTATAATTTCTCTATTATTCAAGTTAAAAAATAATTCTATAATAATAATAATAATAGTAATAACAATAATAACAATTTATTCTTCAAGTAAAACCAAAATTGCATAGGTATATGGAATGTCAAAAATACATACATGTCACAAATATAGTGTTCATGATATTTCAATAAACAAAGTACCTACTTAAAATTATCCGTATAATATTCATTAATGTAGTAACATTTATCAATTAATAAATATTTTAGTTTCCTTTTAAATAAATTAAACGAGTCAATGTTCTGGTAATGGTTATATAATTTGACTCCTATTACAAAAGGATTATTTAGAGTTAAATTTACCTTGTTTTGGAAGCACTAAATTATCTTTATCTCTAGTATTATAACTATGTCAATTCTTATATTTTAAAATTTGATTTTTATTTTTTCTAATAAATAAAATGACATTTAAAATATACAAACATGGCAGAGTAAGAAACTTTTCTTTTATAAAACTATGTTTACAGGTACTTCTGTAGCTAAGGTTATAAATATTTCTAATATGTAACTCGTTTCTGTATTATAAAAATGCGAACGGCATTGGGAGAACAGCCCCAGAAAATTATGCCATATGACTGACTATAAAATTTTGCAACATAATTTTTTTTTGCTGTACCTATTTACTATGGTATTTTGTGCAAGTTTTTTAAGAGCAAAAGCATATATGTAAATAATAAAGTTGTAGGAGCCAAAAGTGACAGCTACTTATAAAAGAAAATAGTTCTTCAAGTTGGAATATGTTTTTTTTTTGTTAAAATGGAAATATATACTTTTACATAGAACGATAGATAATTTTATTCTGAATTTATTCTAAATCTAATTCCCTCAAGTGACTTATTTCTCTTTTGCAGAATAACCCATTTGAAATTTTCCTGTACATGATTTCCAGTAACATGCATTCTAAATGAAAAGTGGCGAGATTGTAAAGTACCGCCACATTGTCAAATATTCGTTGACTACAATGATTTACAATCTGGCTAGTCGTGTGCACTTAGCTTGTATGAAAGCTATTCTTCGTTTATTAAAACGTCTATCCATACTGTGAAATGCATAGGTGTTTTATAATTTGGCTAATTTTACAATCTGGCTATGACATAATTATAAAACCGGGATTAATACCGATACCGACGCTGGGAGGCTAGGCACAGCTTATAAAATATCGTTTATGAAAGCAATGTTATGATATATGTGACAGAAGTTTATGTTTTCGAGATATTTTTTATTAATCAGCTAAATAAATTTATTAGTGAATTTATTAGGAGGTGGATATACCTTTTCAAAATCATGTTCAATTTTGTAAAATGTATCCTTATTCAGAGATTTAATGTTTATTTGTACTACCAGTTGCTATATTGCCACAACCAATATTTATTTCTGATTTTTCTTTATTTGATTCTTCGGTGTATTTAGAAAATTCAATATCATACATTGAACATTTGAAGCATGTTAGGCTTACTCTAGACCTAATCCTCTGCAGGTTTCGGATATAAGTGCAAATTTTAGAATGATCCAGTTGTAATTTCATGGCCCATTTTAGAACATATCCTAATTGCACAATTCTATTACCTGTTATGGTTTTCACAAAAGCAAACTCACTCGTAGGATTAGGATCACTTGCAATACATAATTTATATTTTTTTATATTATAAAATAAATTATTTATTAGAACCGTAAATATCAGAGTAGTTTTCACCTTCCGTCACGTTTTAGGGTCCGTAGAGTACGATTTTAGCATTTTTTTACGATGATGTGTGCGTGTGTGTGTATGTGAGTACGTGTGTGCGTGTGTGTGTGTGACGATAACACAAACACTACAATTCTAAAAATTATAATTATTTCGTATTCCTTTTATTTATATCCATATGAAGAGTTGATTAGATTTTGGTTATAATTGGTCAACATTTAGAACATTTTATTGGTACATATCTGCCAACCCTACATTATATAAACTATATTCATAAACATTTACAAAAGGAGTATTAACAAACCTTTCGTATACATTTTTTGGGCACCAAACATCTTCGAAATTAATTAAATCATCTGAATTATGTGTGCCATTTTCCAAACTAATAAGTACTTCAGAATTTTGTGGCATTTGATTGGGAACGTCATACGAATCCAAAAAAATTCTTCTAGTTGCTTTTTTGGCCAAATTTATATTTGTTTGCAAGTACTTTTGTTCAAGAAGAACATTTTTTCGCCTCTTTAAAGCAGTCGCCATTCGTTTCTTTGATTTTGAAGGCCTGTTTTGTTTTGAATTTTTAGTTTTAACTATTTTATAATAAGAGTATATAAACTTAGCATAAAACTATGAACTACGGTAAATCGTGCTGACAGCATTGCCAGATACTATTTGTTAGAGGTATTCAATAATCAAAAATTCAAAAATATTGTTTCATAGTAACCAGATAATATATTTTGAATCTTCAATGTACATGTATAGGTACTTGTTTTACAGTAGCAAACTTAAAAACCTTTATAAAATCTTAACTTGCTGTTCTAGCTACGTGGCAATACTGTGCAACATCCACCTATTATGTATTTTTTGAACTAACTCAGAAATAATTCGTATAGGGAGGGATAGATGGCACCTTCTCTCGAAATATTTAATCTAAATACATTACGTTGCCATTCTTATATGTATTATATATTCAAAGGTTCAACCATTACATTTACATTTCTCAAAATCAATAAACAAAACTGCATTTGTTTTAATGAATTCCTTCAATCAAACGAACGGAATTACGATTGGACTGTATTCGACGGCGACCTTAACAACCGATATTAAAATCTGTAGTGAAACATAATTTTTACATAACACACAAATATATATATATATATATATATATATATATATATATATATATATATATATATATCAGATAGAGAATTTACACGTCTTTAATACTAGCAAGAATAATATTTAGAAGTTTTTTTTAAGGATCTGCTACTTCCGGTTGTCCAATTATTAGCAAAACCTTTTTTCAGCCCTTACCAGTAATGTCCGATTGAAAAATACATAGTTAAACAAGTATTATAGTTTTCGCCCTTACAACGCCCCCCCCCCCCCACACACACACACGCACACATACATCCACACACACACGCACACATACATCCACACACAGAGAGAGAGAGAGACATCATCGTTGAAATGTTGAAATGATAGTACTTCCGGTTGACCAATTATAACCATACTCTAAACACGTCTGCATATGGATGTAAGGAAGAGGAATACATAAAAATTGTAATTTTTGGATTTCTAGTATTGGAGATATCGCGGCCGAAATTATAGTCACACATACACAATGGTTTTATGTGACAAAACTGCATTAAAACTTCTATGATGCCGCCGTTGCTATCTAATACAAGAAACGAAAGTAAAAGGAGTAGGTCTGTACCTCGTATTCCATTAATATTTAACAAATTTTATATTATTCTTAACTATAAGACGGCTTAAGAAAAAATAAAATAACCAATTTTGTTTCAATATGTGATTATTTTATCATTTAAAAATGCAATAATTATAATAATTAAGAAAGACAATCATGCATTTCTAAATTACAAAATTCGTACTTTCTTAATTATATTTTTTCTATGAGATCTTTCCATAACTTATCAGAAATATAATAGTTTTTTGTATATTAAAGTGATTTTGATTTTGACAATATTTATTGTATTTATTTTAAAAAACAAACCAAGAAAGTTATTTTTATGGCATTTTAGAAACGTCACTGTCATTGGTTACATCCAATTTCGCGGCCTGTATTCCGTCTACGAAATGTTAGCATTCCGTTGCACAAAAACATATGTTTTAAGCAGCTCTTACATAAATAGTTGTTTTACGTATCCTTTGATAACCGTAAAGTATCACTTTTATTATGAGATCTGTTAAAGATTACTTTACGGCCGCTTTTAATTTACGGCCGCATTTACTTTACGAACTGAACTGTCAAACGTTTGGTTAAACAGCAAATAAATTTATTGTTGTATTACATGCCGCTTCATAAACTTTTAAGTGTGAGTATTGGAAAAATCGTTACTATCGCTATCGCTCTTGCTCAATAAATTAATTATTGTAGTTATTTTATTTTCATTTTTAGGTTGTAATACATATTTTGACAGTAAGCATATTGTTGTGTGAGTTGACAACACAGCACTCTACCTAAAAGTGACATATATTAATCAGATATATATATATATATATATATATATATATATATATATATATATATATATATATATTTAAAAAAATTATAACTTTGTAAAATGTAGTCGCCTAAAAAATGTTGTGTACACCTCGGCTTAAAAGTTCTTTTTTAGCTTCATCCGACTTGTTGGCCTCTGCCTTCGCCTCGGCTGCAAACTTAAGATGATCTCTTTTACAAACTTGATACACAAATAACTATATTGATATTTTTTTATAAAAAAAATAATAATACGAAATAAGATACTTGGCGGAATATAGTATAATAGCATATTAAATAAAAAAAATATTTAATAAGTACGTACTTGATAATTATTGCTGGTTATATATGAATCCAGTTAGTTATGGGAGAGGGAAATGTTTTCATGACATTTGTCAATATTTAATCATATCTATAAGAATGCTTATAACATTCACAATTTATTTGTCATTGTAACTCTTTTAACTAAATGTAAAATTAAATAGATCATGAAGAAAATTTTGATTATCACTTGTTTATTTTATTCATTTGATTCATATTTAAATCAAGGGGCACTTCTATAAATCAAATTGTTTAAAATTATTTTGACATTTCACTGACATTCGAAATTTCCAAATGGAAACCGAAGTACCAAAAATTAAAGGCAGAGCTTCGTTGTACAGAACATTAGGTACCATTGGAACCGTATCTACTCTGGTAGGTAAGTTAAATCAATTTTAATGGTTAAATATTATTTTTAACTAGTTTTCTTTGTAGATTTTGTCACTCCTATGGATAATTCTTTGTCTTGCTGGTCTTATTTTCTATTTCATGGGTGGTCCCTGTAATACAAGTAAAGATGTATCTATATTAACGCCATTTACACACAGTCTAGTTGCTGCTTATTTTAATAAAGATTTATCATGTAATATATACATATACAGATAACAATTATTGTTCAATATTTAATTGTGAATCCTGTTCCTTTTAGCTAAAACGACAACAACACTAAATCCTAGTTTAGTAGCAGGACTTATTGCTGTGTATTTAATATTATCTGTGAATTTGGTATGTGCTTCATTCATGACGTATAAAGGTACAACAATATTCTGATATATACATATACAGGGTAGGTCTGGGAAGACCCCCCCCCCCTTTAACTTTTTTACTATAAGTAATAGAAAAAAAATGTCTCATTTAAAAGTTTTATTATTTCAAATATACTATTTGACGGCAGATGTAGATAGTTTACAAGTTAAAACTATAAATTTTTATTTTTTAAATAACAACCAATAATTATTTTACTAAAATATAAACCGCCATTTTTTTCTCTCTTCAATGATATATTAGTTTTTATTAATGTATTTGAAAAAATTCGAGAAAAATAAGATAATTGAGATACATATATGAAAAATATTTTTATTCAAATATTCTAGGTGGGTATGTGAAAATAAATAATAAATAAATAGATAAATAAGTAAATAATAGGTAAGTAATAATAAATAAATTACAAACAAATGTATACTTTGTTGATATTAATATTGTTACATTTTGTTTATTTTCACATATAGACACCTATAATATTTGAATAAAAATTATTTTCCATATATCTCAATTATCTTATTTATCCCGAATTTTTTCAAATACATTAATAAAAACAAAACATCGTAGAAAAGAGAAAAAATGGCGGTTTATATTTTAGTAAAATAATTATAGGTTGCTATTTAAAATAATAAAACTTGTATATGAGCCATTTTTTTCTATTATAATAAAGAAGTTAAACGAGGGGGGCATCTTCCCAGACTCACTCGGTAATATATATAGTATGTTAAAGAAGGGTAAAAAAAAATTCTGTTTAATTCCTGAAGTGTATATTTTTAGTTTCTTTTTGATTGAGAATCAGCATATGGAAATGTATATACCCTCAAAAAAAATATCCTTTTTTAACATCCTGTACGTGCATATTATTCCTATAATATTGTTTGTTTTAGTTTTCCACATCTGGGAACATTCTGAGCAAATAAAAACCGTTGCTAAATATTGGACATTTTCTGCAATGGCCATGGGGCTATATGAGTTTATTTTTGCATGTGTTTTTCTCGGTGATTTCGCTAATTGTAGTGTACGTATAATTATTTTTTCAATTAATATGCTATTAGAGAATGTGCAGGATAACATTGAATTTTCGAAATTCACGAGGTCATTGTACACCACTGATTTTTCAAAAAAAAAATCGTCACTATATAAAGAGAAAAAGTTAATTTTATTTTTTTCCAAATAATTTCCAATAATTAAAAAGAACAGTTCTGACACATCTTTCTTTATTTTTAATGAATTTTTCTTAATTTTTATCCATAATCTCGTATCAA
This sequence comes from Harpalus rufipes, assembly GCA_951394225.1. Lineage (NCBI taxonomy): Eukaryota > Metazoa > Arthropoda > Insecta > Coleoptera > Carabidae > Harpalus > Harpalus rufipes. Next base: position 36,080,233 of record OX596275.1, read on the forward strand.
TAAAGTTTAATTTTACTATCTCATAGATTTAATAGCGAATTAAATTAAAACATTGAAAATGAACAGATGATGCTATTTAATAGGTCTCTTCATTTATTTTTACCTTCCGTCACCTAAAGGTAAGGAAGGCATTGTCTTTGGTCAAAAAATTCAAGTCTCAAGAATACGATTTTACTATTTTTACGATGATGTCTGTCACGATTTTTTCATAGACGATAACTCCAACACCACAATTCTAAAAATTATAATTTTCGTATTGCTTTTCTTTACATCCATATGAATAGCTGATTAGATTTTGGTATAATTTGTTAACCGGAAGTATCCTGATTAGGAGATTTTAACAGTTTTTCTTGAAAAAATGCCGTTAAATATTTAATGTTATTATATATATTAAGGAATATTCTATTATCTACTCGACTTGTTCGCATTTTATACTTCTTATTCAATAGATATAGAGTTAAAAAAAATATATAAAGAAATTAAATTTGATAGATCAGCCAGCTAAGCTATAACCATGGAAACAGCTACTATATTAAGAAAATTCTAATTGACAGATGCCAGTGTCAAGTGTAATTTACGTAGTATGTTTGTGTTATAATGTTACTGGAAATATATATGTACAATCTTTTGCAAGAAACTTTCTGTGTGAAATTTATACAAGATATATAGAAGTGACGGAAGGTATTGTGCTGGCCACAACAGATTTTTTAGTTGTTTTTAATATTTTACCCTATTAATAGCCAGTTGCACCGCTTATAGTTAAATTGTTAACCGTTGGTTAAATTGACAATATCATATCGGAACGAAATGTCAAATGAGTTGTTAAATATTACTGTCAAAATTTCGATAAGCATTTTTTTATTAACATGTAGTTAAGACATTAACTATAGGCTGTGCAACTGGCCATAAATAAACAAGCAAATTATATAGTTAACAGAGTGTTATTAAACTATTTCACCAAATTGCAATGTATTAATCTACACACTGAGGCAAGCAATAAAGTCTATATGAACGAATATGTGTCCGAAAATCGTGCGTTTCGGAGTTCCGGCAATTTTTGTATCTTAAAAAAAATTATATTATAATTCATAAACGAACTACTTTGACATGTGATACAAAACAAAATATTCAATTGTTTTTGTCATGGCACTCTGATTGATCTAGAAATAAATATGAAAATAATATATTTTTTTTGCATTTTTCTCGTTTTTTTTGTTATGTAGGGGTATAAACATTTTATATCTTTGTATTGTAAATGCTGAATCAAATAGGCGAATAAAAAAAAGGTTTTCATTTAAAATTAAAAAGTTGAATTCTGTATTTTGAGAACCATTGGTTGAAAATAATTTTTGTAATGCTCATTTTAATAATCTTATAATATAGAAATTGTTTGCTAATTTAACCGACTTCGTATCTCTTACGGTTCTCGAGATAGCAATAGTGAAACACTTAAATTAAACACCCTGTATATATTCAATGGTATTAAAAATCAAAAAATGCCTTCCTCATTGCGGCAACTTTTCTCTAATTTAACCGACTTCATACATATGTTTTACACTGCTCTCGATATCTCAATATACGAGCCCTGCGCCAAAATAATTGGCCTACGTCCTTTTTCTATACTATACATTTATTATTAATAATAACACGTTTTATCTAAGCAATAAATTAATTCCAATAACACAAAATTTTAGAAATAATAATTGAATATGTGTAAACAATAATTTTTTAAAAAAAATCTAATGTGGCCAGCACATGACCTCTCGCCAATTCCATGTCTAAAACAGCAATAAGTAAAGTATCACTTCCGGTTGATCGTTTGTAAACAAAATCTAATTTGTTGTTACAATAAATAGAAAAATCTGAAATACGAAATTTTGGATTATGTTATGTATTCCCTCGAAAATCTGTTTGTTGTTCCAATCATATACGAGTTTTAAATACCAAATTTAAGAAGTTTTGAATCATATTTTAATATATTTTTTCAAGAAAGTATGTTGATAGCTTTAAGTAAAGTATCACTTCCGGTTTATTAATTTTAGCCAAAATCTAATATATTGTTCCCATTGATATAAAATACTAAATTAAAAAGTTTTGGATTATATTTTAATCTAGTTTTTCAATAAAAACTGTTATGGGCTTTAAGTAAAGTACCACTTCCGACTGTCTAATTTTACCCAAAATCTAATCAACTCTATATTAATGCAGAAATTTTAAACGCGGAAAATAGAATCTTTTCAAGTTTAATAGTAAAAACATGTGTACTTGTGGGGACCCTAATTCATGCTTATTCACTGAAAACTCTATATCAAATTTTTGGACCGAAAACATTCTCCTTATCATGTACAGTAAAATTATTTAAAGATGTCCGATCAAGATTATTTGTATCATGAACGAATTAACAAATTGGCATACATTTATCTCTCTCCTTTGTAGTCTATAAGCGTGTGCGATAAGGATGGATATAAAACGTTTGTCTTTCAAAAATTCATATTGTTTCGACTAAGTTAGGACATCCCACTTTAAAACGATGCTCGTTGCTGATAATACTTTCGCTGTAACGTAAGCTTATATATTAATTCAGATACATTACTTTGATTCATAGCCGTACGAATAATGTTATTTTCTGTCAGTGTCACTGACACTGACATTGTGTCAGTATCTTACTTTTCACATATTTGGTTTTACATTTGCTAATAAACTTACCAGTTGACTTATTTTTGAATTTTGAATGCTTTTATTGTAACATATATTTTAATAATAATAAAATAACAGTAGTATGTTATGTACCCTCGTAAAAAATTAGAACGACACTACTGAATTTGTCAGAATTAGCGGAGCAAAAATATGAATTCATACAATTCGTAGATGACCTTGATCGGACATCTTTCAAAAATTTTACTGTATGTAAGTTGACGGGAGGTAAAAATATCATCACGGCCATTGCTGGGTGCGCCAATCTGCTTTGTACGCAGATATCGGTAATGATGATGACATCGTACCGTGTGGGCGTTTACCAGCCGTCACCTCACGGGCACTCATTGCGCATCACATGAGTCACTTTTTTGTCAATTAAAATTCTACATAAGTTATGGTGTCGGTCGGGATCGAACCCGGGTCCCCAAATTCGCTACCAGACTCTCAGACACACTCGATTAAATAAATTATAATGAATAGATATATGCCATTTAGGCTTGATTTACATTAGCAGTACAATGACGGTACAATAACGGTACGATGACGGTACGGTACTTCTTGCTCCAATGTATTTTAATGGACCCATTTACATCTACGTTCTCGGTACGATGACAGTACGATGACGGTACGATGACGGCACATTGATATTCACTGATTTAAATTAGCGGTACGACCACAGTACCTACAGTATAGTTTTGTTTCTATTGAAAAAATCGAGGAAAATATATTGTATGCAACGGGGAGTGGAAGGTTGCGTTTGAAGAGTACGTGCACATCACGTTGAAGTTCATACCAAAGTCTTTTTGATATTTGTCTTTTAAATGAGCTAGACATGAGAAATTATTGCATACATTATTGAAAAATGTTCTCTGCTTATGACAACGTAAAATTATACATCATAGATTATCACAGTAAGTACAAACCGGTATCGTTTTGTAAAAATTTTTGGATTTTCTTCATTTTCTTCTTCTTCGTTAAGAGTAAGGGCAATTATAGAGTCGGTTTTGAATTGTACCGCTAATATAAATCAAGCCTTATTGTGGCGCAGGGTGCGTAATTTCTATCCTGAACGATTTGGGAACATATTGATATTGGTAGTAAAGGAAATCAAATATGGTATTAATTGGTGTATTGTTTTTAGATCAAGCCAAATGGTGAATATATAGCAGCAGCAGCATTGTTTATTACGACAATAGCCATGAAGGGGTATTTTATGTGGGCCTTTAACTTAGCTCTATGCCTCGCATTGTTTTATATTCACTTTATAAAAAAGAAGTTAGTATTATTAAAAAATTATCATATAACCTAAACCTATTATAAAATTTCTTTTTTACAGATGCCCCGTTTGATTTTAGCCTTGGTGTACATTAAAATTTTATTTTATAAATTTTTAAGTAAAACACTTTTATGAATTCTGAGAATTTTTAAATTTAGAATTAAATTTTAACGTAATATATAAGAGTGACATTCAAATTCTGGTATATCCGTAATTTCTATAATAAATACAGTATGCTATTCTTGTAGTTCGTATATTTGAATCGTGTCATTGTCAGTGTGTTTTCATATTTCTTTACTTATAAAAATATGAAATGCTAATTAAATGAAACTAATAAATAGAAAAGCTTATAGATAATAAATGAATAGATAAGAATAATGATAACACCTCGATTTATTATCTTCGATTTTTCAACAACAATTCAGTGTTTATCAGTTTAAAATAAACGTGCAACATGTAATATAATCCATCATAAATACTTATAAAATATGACAAAATCGGTATTTTTTAAGCCTGTATCACTTGCTTTTGCCATTGTAACTCTTGTAAGTATACTATTTCTTTCAATATTTATAAATAGTTATTTGTATAACAATGTAAAAAAGTAGCATATTCACTGTCGAGGCGACCTTTCATAGCCAAGGCCAAATCGAGCCTTTGAATTTAGCAGGCAGTGTATCTGCCTTTTTACCATATTGTGTATTAAACATACATTTATTAATTATTTTCAATATTTTAAATGTTAATTCCAGTGTGAATAGCATCAGGGTTACTATGTAAAAATCATACCTTTGATGCAAATAGCCGAAAATACGTAGCTATGTATGATATGTGTTAAAAGTAATTTTATTTTGTTGGAAGGTTTGGACCACTCCGCTTCGCGTCGTGTTCTAAACTTCCTTCTCACAAAACAAATTGTCACTTTTAACACGTAAGTTTATCACACTATTGTTTCTACAAACACTATTTTTTTCATGTGTCCAAAATGTTTACCCAGATAACTAATTAACTTTTAAAACTGGTATTAAAAATAAAACTGCCATAAATAAGATTTTGGAACCTAAAAACAAACATTATAGCCAACGTTTAATAGATTTGTAGAAAAATATTTTTTCTGAAATATTTATAATTAAAATTAACAGAGATAAATGAGTGAGGTTGCTGTCATAAATATAAATTACAATTATTTAGCAAAACTTTTAACATACAAGTTAGTTTTTTTGTAGTCTTTATATGAAATTCCGGTACGATAAAATAGAAATACATATTCAGTATGTCGAAATATTTGAAATATGATTCACTTAAGCAATTATATTATTGATTATTTTATCATTATATAATCCTTTCTATAATATGGAAGTGTCACAATATTAAATTTTTGTACTTGATAATAGTTGTGTAGGTATTCCATAAGATAAATACGTAAATCGTTTTTTTATTGTTCATGTCATGTAATGATATATAAACAGTGACGTAAAATTTTAAATCCAGTTATATCTATAAAAAATAAGTGACATCATCTCTGATTCTTTGTATTTCTGATCACTATCTATGATTATATTGTTGAATCGTTCAAATTTTAAATACATTTACAAGTTTATAACTATTTTTCAATAGGGCGTTTCCTTTAAAATAACCAGCGATTTTTTGGGAGAACTAATGACTTTCAGCTAAATAATTTCAGTTCTTTTGTTATGAAGTATTAACATCCTAATTCTAATGTTGATATTTCATATATATATATATATATATATATATATATATATATATATATATATATATATATATATATATATATATATATATATATATATATATATATACAGGGCTAGTCACCGAAATCTCCGTCTTCGATATCTCCCTTGTCGTTAGAAATACAGCATAAGTTTATTTATCTACAACAGTGCGCTAATATGAAATTAGTACACCAATTTGAATGTCATTAAATCACCCATACGTATTAATAACGTAGGCTACGAATGAACATTTCAATGTTTCTCATTATGTCAAAAATTAAATGAAAAATATATTTTAAGATCAATTTAAACTGTTGTAGATAAAATATTGAAGGATACACATTTGATATAGCCTAATGAAACTTGCGTGATTAAAACACTCGGCTAATCGCCTCGTGATTTAACATCACACGCGTTTCATTATGAACACTATATCAAACTTGTATCCTTAATATCTATAACAGAATTTATTCGTCTACTCAAGGAGCATAACGTAAAATTATTATCACATATACAGGGTGTTGCATTACGGCTCGGCGAGAATTGTTTGTCTTTTTTAAATGGAACATCCTATATATTTTTATATATTTTGAATTGTATTTTATTCACCTATACGAACATATGAATTTTGTTTTACTTTTCTACGGCGTTGCCAAGTTATTCCGTTTTTTCTCTAAAAAAGATCGAATACACGCATTGCTTTATGAAGGCTTACTGAAGTTATTTTAATAGTAAGAATTAAGAATTTTCTTTTCTGTATAACTGTAATTATACTCTATGTTCGGACATATTTTTTATTAAATGTAATTATACAGGCTGTTCAATAAAGCGAATCAAATGTGCTCAATTTCAAATGACTATAACTCATCATTTTCAAATGGAACACCCTATATTTTATTATTCAGTTGTGTGTATTTTTGTATTATCTTCATATGTTATTAAGGGTATCCCATGCCTAAAACCAATAATTTTGGAGATTTTCACCATTTTTCTCTAAATTTATATATTCACTTAAAAATTAAATCTAGTATGCCATTGATATTGGTTTTTGAATAAGAAACAATTGCAGTTATGACTGTAGTTTCATTAGCCAGGCTATTATTAATAACAGTGGGATTAAGTAAATTAATTTATTAATATGAGTCTCTCGCAAGAAGAACATACGAATATGGTGTACGCACTTGGAAAAGCGGAAAGAAACCCTCTTTTGTCGTACTGAACATGACCAGTTCTTTCAAACCTTTCCCTTAGTTTTTCAAAAGAACGCGGATTTGGATGTCGTCTTCCCGGAAACCGTTGTGAATAAATTCTTGATGCCAAAAGAAAGTTTGTTGCCGCTTCTTCAAGTGCGTACACCATATTCATAAGTTTTTCTTGCGCACTCTCCACGCCAGCATTGAGTGCCCGTGAGGTGACGCCTGCCCTGACCAGCATACACCATATTCGTAAGTTCTTCTTGCGAGAGACTCATATTAATAAATTAATTTACTTAATCCCACTGTTATTAATAATAGCCTGGCTAATGAAACTACAGTCATAACTGCAATTGTTTCTTATTCAAAAACCAATATCAATGGCATACTAGATTTAATTTTTAAGTGAATATATAAATTTAGAGAAAAATGGTGAAAATCTCCAAAATTATTGGTTTTAGGCATAGGATATCCTTAATAACATATAAAGATAATACAAAAATACACACAACTAAATAATAAAATATAGTGTATTCAATTTGAAAATGACGAGTTATAGTCATTTGAAATTGAGCACATTTGATTCGCTTTATTGAACAGCCTGTATAATTACATTTAAAAAAAATATGTCCGAACGTAGAGTATAATTACAGTTATACAGAAAAGAAAATTCTTAATTCTTACTATTAAAATAACTTCAGTAAGGCTTTATAAAGCAATGCGTGTATTCGGTCTTTTTTAGAGAAAAAACGGAATAACTTGGCAACGCCGTGGAAAAGTAAAACAAAATTCATGTGCTCGTATAGGTGAATATAATACAATTCGAAATATATAAAAATATATAGGGTGTTCCATTTAAAAAAAGACAAACAATTCTCGCCGAGCCGGAATTCAACATCCTGTATATGTGAAAATCATTTTACGTTATGCTCCTTGAGTAGACGAATAAATTCTGTTAATAAACTTATGCTGTATTTCTAACGACAAGGGAGATATCGAAGACGGCGATTTCGGTGACTCACCCTGTATATATATATTTTTCTTGCGCAAAAGTTCCCAAATTATTTTAGTCTAAAATACTTCAAATAAATGTTGTAGGGAATTAAATTGCATCCAAAATAGTAATAAGATTTTATTTTTGATGTTTCATAACCGAGAAAATCAATTTCAAAGTTTTTTGTAGATTGCTCATTTATAGCTATAGCCATGGAACTCAAACAAAGTTCCGAACAATTGTTTGCCCAGAGTAACACCATTTTATAATCTGAAGCTTTTTTTCATAAAAAAAAACTGTTCCATACTTTGAAAGAAATATGTTATTGAACTTTTGCTCAAGGAAAAACTGATTTCCCATCTTGAACGCCTATGGCCAGGTTTTTAATTAACAACCTGTATATATGTATATAGGTATTTTCTTTAAAACAACCAGCGCTTTTTTGGGCGAACTAATGATCTTGGAGAAAAATGTTATATACAAAAATGATCGAAAATAAGAAACTAATTTATCAATAATAACAAACCGAAAATTCAACCAGTCGATTATATAGAGTTTTTTTTTCTAATTTCAACAATATAAATATTGTATAACATTTATTTTTAAAAAAATTATACTCAAAATTAAAAATAATGTAATAAAAAATAGTTTTATGACTAGTGAAACCTAGGCAACAGACATGTATTGCATAATCTATTGCAATATTGTAAAATTATTTCTAATTTTTAATATCATTTTTCCCAAAATAATTGTTATACAACCTTATACAATACTTATACCGTTGAAATCAGAAACTATCTAATGGACTAAAAAAATATATAGGGTGCTATGTTAAAATAATATAATTTTGTTCTACCGCTTGAGAACCACTGGTGAAATTTTCGGTTTGCTATTACTGATAAATTAGCCCCTTATTTTTGATTATTTGTGTATATAACATTTTTCTCTAAAATCATTAGTTCGCCCAAAAAAGCGCTGGTTGTTTTAAAGAAAACACCTGTATATATTCTACATTTCATGAAATAACAACATTAGGATTAGGCTGCTAATACTTTATAACAAAAGAATTGACATTATTTAGCTGAAATAATTTGTGAATTTTCAGGTCGAATCTTTAATTTGGGGCACTGGTTCATTTTTAGCAATATTATGTTACCTAGATATTATTAGGCATGATATTAACATAAATTATGGATTGAATAATTTTTTTAATAATTTATACAATCTTTACCTGTCAGAAAAACCTGGTAAGTCTTAATTAGATTTTTTTATATTGTATGATAAGTATAAATAAAGGCAATTGTTGTTCTTATCCAATTTTGCAAAAAAGCTGGGTATCCGACAAAATTTTCCTGCCGAGTACAGATTTTTTTTGCTGGATACTTGATACATGAAAAAATACGGGTTGATTAAAAAAATAGGGACAAATATCTATTTACTTTATTATTTATTTTAGATCTATATTTTAAATTAGAAACACGGGGTAGACCTTAAATGCTACCTTTTGATGTAAAAAGATCTTAAATTATTCTACTTCCGGTCTCGCCGAGAGCGATATGATCGTTATTTTTTTAAATGAATTCTATATTTTTTTATAAATAAGCAATTTAAGTTAACTTTACAATGCTGCTAGTTAGTTTAATTTTCATAAAAAAAAAACTCAAATTAAAGTGTAATCTGCCTCAAGCGGACAGCACTGGTCACCGATTATTTATCCGGTTAAAAAATTTCCTTGGCTTTCTCTCAAATTATAGGTCCGAAATAATTTTATTTCGCCTCTTAATAAACCATTCATTAGAAGTTTGTGTATGTTGAGGCCCTCATTTTTAAAAAAGCTCCTCTTCTGTTGTGGATTAACATGTGAATTAAAATTTTTCGATAGTTCTGTTCACTTTTTTACCTCTCGCTAAGAGAGGTATTGCATTCATACTAAAAATCGCATATCCAGATTTTATTGAATAAGAAC